>JAEVFN010000111.1:0-319313 GCA_030449075.1 Murraya paniculata | reverse complement strand
TAGAAGCTTACAAGGGATTGGGTGTCGGTGTTAGAGAAGAACTAAGTAACTTATTGACCTAGCTACAATACATGCTCAATAAGTTACTTACTTGTAATATCTTCTAAAAATAAAATAGAAAATTGAACAAGAACCTAAAAGCTTTTACAGATTGAGTTTGAAGTTTGCTACAAGATTTTTTGGTGAGATAATATTTGATTGCTTGATCGATAATCAACAAAAGAGGTGACTCTTTCCATTTATGGAGTTCTTACTAGCTGCTTATCCTTATCTTTTGCTGTTTTTTTATCTTCTACTTTCTACATATGTAGACTAAAATGCTCATGTGACTAAAGGGGTGTCAACAGAATTATCACCACGACTTTTCCTTTTTTAAAGTTGTGTTTTAAAAAAGGTAATTAGTGAAGGGCGACAATTAAAGAGTGGACCACTACTGAGTCATGTTTCTAGCATGTTGTTAAGGTTATGGACCTAAACATCATATAATTGTTGTAAAATCTCTACCGTCATCTTCTTTTTCACTTGATTGATCCTCCATAAGAGCTTTGTAAGCCTTGACATTTTCTTTATACTGTTCATGATAGAAATCTACGAGCTGATTAGTTGTAGTTCTAAACAAAAAAAAGTAACTTCGGGTATATTCTGGCAAAAATATATTTTTTGGTTAAAGTCTTCGACAATCAGTTTTGAACAATTGGTGAATTCTCTAATCTCAAATTTCCTTGAAATTACTGTGCTTCTCCAATGTCTAATCTGCTTAATTAAAGAATTATTAGTGCAAATCTAAGGAATATTGGAGCCTTCTAAGTCGTCAAGTTCTCTAATAGTGTTAATTCCCTTGAGAAAAATGGAATGTTATGCTTGAAATTCATAGTATACTTCTTCCTTGAATCGCCATTCTAGTGCTTTTGATTGACATAAGCTACCAAAAAATTTTTTCCCATTGATGCTAATCTCCCAAATACATCTATCTGATATAGGTCTTGAGCAATAACTTGATTAAGAAAACCAAAATCTAATAATAACTGTGGAGTTAATATAGTAGTAGAGTTGGCATCTTATGGCAAGTCTAGTTAAATTGAAATTTTATTTATTGCATACCTTGTAATAAGGATTAATTTATTAATTCCCTAATTTAGCGAGATTCAATTAATTACGAATATTTATTTCCTAATTTAATTAGATGTCTAATTAGCAAGTCAATTAATGATGGAATCCTATAATTGGCGCATGAGATCTATTTAGAGTAAGAAGTTGGTTCAAATAGGAAGTTTTAAATACTCTAGATATTTCTTGGAAGACAAGTAAGACAAGAAGATCAGATTTATTCCTGTTCAGATTCAGAGGAATTATGTAGTAAATATTCAAGTTTTTTAAGACTTGCTATTTTGGTGAAACCGTAGTGCTTGTATAAAGAGAGATATTTCACAATTGAAGGTATGCACAACACAGAGCATAAGCAGAGAAGTAAAATTCGGCCTCCTCCTTAAAGAATTGGATTTTGGCGCATTATGTTGTGTTGATTTGTTTACTTATCTTATTTTTCTCTGTGGA
The DNA here is from genome assembly GCA_030449075.1 of Murraya paniculata. NCBI lineage: Eukaryota > Viridiplantae > Streptophyta > Magnoliopsida > Sapindales > Rutaceae > Murraya > Murraya paniculata. The sequence continues at coordinate 317,759 of JAEVFN010000111.1, read as the reverse complement.
GAGTCTATATGGATCTGGATCACTGGACATAGAAGAATTGAAAAATTGCTATGATCACTTTGTGAAGTGCCTTGAGGATCGTGGATCAAAAGAGGGGCAGCATTATTCAAGAGAAGTAGATTCAGTCTAAGGTTGAGTAAACTGTATGGTGATCAACTGTAAGTGAGAATCTTAAGTTTGGTAAATCCATAGGTTGTAACATCTTAACTTAGTGAATTACTTTTCATCTGGGCGTAGCCTCGTGGATGTAGGATTGATTAATCCGAACCACGTAAAAATCTCCGTGTCATTTATTTTCTACATTTTATTGTGTTTTTAGAAAATTAATCTTTTTTATGTGGATGAACAGTAACGTGAACAGTCACAGTTAACAGTAACTGTGAACAGTATTTCTAAAAATTAATTAAGTTATTAATTTTTAATTTTTAATTGCCTACTTCTATTTGTGATAGATCTAAATTCCTTTCAATCTCTAAATTTTAGTTCTATTAGTTTGTATAATCCCATATCAATGCTGACTCTTACAATACTGTAGGTGAGATGGCACTTACAGTCTGATATTCTAGTGGATTTCTTGATAGAATGGATCAATTCTTGGGGCAAACTTTAATAAGTCTTCTGTAGGATAAGAAATCTAGGTGTTGGATGGGCAAATCCTGGGGTTTCATAGTTGTGTTTGGCATGATATTGGAGAAAACTCTGAATGAACTCCATTTTGTCATTTTGAATTTTGGCTAGATGATCTTTAATGATAAGTTGCCCATGGTGGGGTGGCTTTGCAAGTTCAGTATGTGTAAAGAAAAATGTTCTACTCTCTCTCATTTCCAGCTCACTCAGGTTAAGTGTTTTACACTCATTGTTTGTTTTAACCAGTAGGATTGAAGATTTTTTGCATTTATCTACCAGTGGGACTGATAAAGTCTTGAGTTTTATACTTTAGAGAATCTCTTTCTTTGTAGAAGTCTCAGCACTTGTCATTTAATCTTTAAATTTTTTACCATTGTTTCGCAATAATCACAAAAAGACAAAGTGTAAGTGGAAGATTAAGGCGACTCTACTGCCTTATGTATTTGAACATGTGGTGATGGGTGTTGAGATAAAGATGATATACTGCTAACTATGTCTTTTGCTAAAAGGCTGATGAAAAAGCTTTAATCAATTTGTTGTTTTGCAGCATCAAGGGCTGATTTGGGATCATAAAATCCTTGTTAATGAGTCTTGTAAAAATTTGTGATTTGTTGAAGAATTTCAAGCCCAAGTATGGTAGATGCCTGGTGTTAATCATTTAAAGACTCATCAAAACTAAAACTTGTACTCAAAGGCTTAGTTTCGATTTTTTGAAAAAAAATTGTTAGTGCATTTAAAGCTGCTAAGGTCTTTTTGCTATCACATTTGGATTCCACATGTTGTCTAGAAGGTATTGTTGTGATTCATCTATCTAACTATCAAGTAAAGGCTTGAAAGACAAACTAGTTCCCTTTGGGAATGTTGGTAGGACTAATTTGTTCGAAGGCCATTCTCTTGTCGTCCATTTGCAAATCACAAAGTATGTTAGAATAATTTTGTTATTTAAGTAATCACAAAGTATGTTAGAATAATTTCACTATTTAAGTAATCACAAAGTATCCATTATCTATACCTTTGATATGTTAAAATTCTACCCTATAACCATTACCTATTATGGTATTAACAAATTTTAACCATCTTTTACTGCTTAGCTTTTCTAATTGGTTTTATTATAAATCTAACTATTGCTTCACAATCAGTGTTAATGTGAAGGCTGATTGAGAAATAATCTAAAACTATTTAAAGCATTTATAACTCTTAAGATTTCATTATCTAAGCTAGTTAAACTATTTTTAGATTTTTTGGATGAGTATCTACAAAACTCCTAGGTATTCTCACTATCATAATTGCTTGGTTTGGAGAGTAATACTACTTCCCTTCCATTTTCACTAGCATATGTTTCTATAACTTTATACTCAGTTTCTAATAGTAAAGTTAATTCTAGTAATTCTTTACAAATGGTCTTTATGATCCCAACTAATTTTATATCTAAAGAATTAAAAATTTTTGACCTACTGATTTGGTTTTACTGTATGTAGGTGCCATATTTCAAAGGCACCAAACCATACCACATGTCCATTCTATCAAATAAAAAAAGCTATTCTAGGAAAATAACACCCAAGTTATTTTGGCGAAATAACACCCAAGGAAACATTTCTTCTAGAGCTCATAAAGATGGCAGGAGGGGAGGAATTAATTCCACAATCCATTAGTCTAAGGAAATCACGCTCAAAGGTCATAGTGACAAGAGAATATGCGTGTGTGGAATAATTCCTTATGATCAAATTCACTTCCACATGTACGAAAATGATAGGTGACACATGTCATTAGGTTGAGGGTCCAAAGTAAAACCCTAAATCTACATCACTCATCATCTATAAATAGAAACACATCTCTAAGAGAGAGGGGTCTCTGGCCTCCAAAATCATTGTTCATATTTATAGAGAGAAAACTCATTTTCTCCATCTTTTTTCTTGTTCAATCTTGAATAAATACTAAATTGGGTGTCAAAGTGCCTTTTTCAGGCACTCACCCCACCGGATTTGAGGCCAACGATCATGATAAGTTCTCTACAAACTACAAATATGTGTGAAGGTAAAATTCCAACACCTTCATTGGCGCCGTCGATGGGGAAAAACGTGCTGAAAATTTTTTTCTCTCACTAAAACCCACATGAACACTACTTTACCATCATCTTTTTAGATTAGATTTAGTTGTGTATAGTTGAATGAGGAGGTGAATACTCACACATGCTTATGAAAAATGGGTTTATGTGTGAGACTGAAAGCTCAAACATGCTTAAAAAGACATTAAAGCCAAAATTCCAAGAGCAAAAATGGAGATTTCTTCTTCAAATGACTTGTTGGAAAAAAAATGAGTAAAAAAGATAAAGGCATAAAACTTTGACCAAAAATAAAAAGTCAAAAATAGTGAAAAAGAGTCAACATAATCTGCACAACTAAACCCAAGGCTCATTTATATTTTATTTTATTTTATATTCACTTTCTTTTTAATTATGTTAATTCCCTAATAGCTATGCTAACTTATTTACATTTCTACCATTCTGTGCATTTCGTGGTACTTCTTCATTTTTCCACGAGTGAAGCTAAGGAAAACCCAAGCATTCACCTTATCTGGGGAAATACATGAAAGGTATCAAGGCAACGTGGATCAACATAATTCTATATTCTAATCTAACAATTATGATTCCGCATCTAACATATACACATTTTATTTTTAATTTTCTGATGCCATTCTTGACTTTACTTGACTTACACACGTATGATGCTAAGGAAAACCCAAACATTCGCCTCCTGATAGAGAATAAATAAATGGGTAATATGCCTACGTGGACTAATCTAACTTTCCTTACATAATATGCAACTAACAATTATCTTTACACATCTAACATTTACATTTTTGCATTTACTCTTCAGTAATTTGCAAATTTCATAATGTTAGATGCTGATTCCGGAAGGAAGTGGAAACTACGAAAAACCAAAAATTAAAGGCGAAATTGCCTACACTGGAGCAACAATCAAAAAGTAGCCCGAAAAAATTAAATATGGGGGAGAGGCAAATTGGCCTACCAAAAGAAAGGGGAACCTCTGTAGAACAAACTCAAAAGGGCACATAGGAAATTGATAGTAATGAGGAGCAGAGTTTCCAAGAATCCCTACGAAAGAGAATTCAAAAGACCCTAAGAAGACTGCGGAAAAAATTTCTAGATGGCTTCGACAGCAATGCAGCCCCCAGGGAAAAAGCTAAAGTACATTTGAATGACATTCCAAACTAATCTAAATACTTATTTAGATTGATAGCTTGTAAAAGAGAAACATTCCATTTTAGCTATTACGACCACATGAATGATTTCAACTCTTGAGAATATTGATCCAATTGATAAAATATAACTCATGTACTCGAGTGATTGATATAAAATATAAAAATTATTCCATAGTTTCAAAAAATTCATGCACTGCACTAATGAGTATTTGCATGCATAAACATTCATATCTATGCATCTCACAAGAATCCATATTCATCATTATTTTATGAGTGCTCATGATCATCTCATACATCGTCATATATGCTTCTAAAAATCTTAAAATCCATTTTAGAACTGATCGAATTGCCTAGGGAAAATTCTCATTTCCTGCTACAACTTTAGCATATGGAAAAGTTCAAGAAACAAGGAATATTCACTTCTATGTCAAGAGAAAAGTAACAAAAAATATTCCCTCCTAGGTGAAGGAAAACTTAGATTTCTAGATTAAAGAACAAGAAATATTCCCTCCTACATTGAGGGAAAAGTAAATTTTCTCCTAGAATTTCAGTTCAAAAGAAAAGTTCAAAGAGTAAGAAATATTTCATCCTACATCAAGGAAAAATTAGATTTCATCCTAGAACTTCAGTTCAAGGAAAAAGTTTAAAGAACAAAAAAATATTCTCTCATGTACTAAGGGAAAAGTAGATTTCCTTATAAAACTTCAGTTCAAAGAAAACATCTAAGAACAATGAATATTCTCTCTTATGTTATAGAACAAGTACATTCCATTTAAGTTTAGATGAACAGTTTAGTTCCTTGCTCCAAAAAAAGGAGGAGAAATTTTCATAATAAAATTCCTTCAGAATAAATCACTTTTTCGTAGGCCAACGTAGAGGAGAAACTTTCCTAGGCCATTAAGGGGAGAATTTTCCTTTAAAAAATTCTTGTGAAATAACTCATTTTTTCTTAGGCCAATATAGAGGAAAAACTTCCCTAGGCCATTAAGGGGAAAATTTTCCTTTTAAAAAATTCTTCTGAAATAACTCACTTTTTCTTAGGCCAATGTAGAGGAAAAACTTTCCTAGGCCATTAAGGAGAAAATTTTTCTTAATAAATTCTTTCGAAATAGCTTACTTTTCCTTAGGCCAACATAGAGGAAAACTTCCCTAGGCCAATATGGAGAAAAATTAAAAGACTTCACTAGGCTAATAAGAAAAAAAAATTCCCTAATAAAATTCCTTTGGAATAGCTCAATTTTCCCTAAGTCAACGTCGAGGAAAAACTTCCCTACACGAATAAGGAGAAAATTTTTCCTAATAAAATTCCTCCTAAATAGCTCACTTTTCCTTAGGCCAACAAAAATTTCCTAATAAAATTCCTCCGGAACAACTTATTTTCCTAGGCCAACAACAAAGAAAAACTTTTCTAGGCAAACAACGAGTAAAATTTTCCTTATAATATTTTTTTAGAATAATCTACTTTTTCCAACTTCGAGAGGAGGAAAAACTCTGTAGTCTAACATGGAAGAAAAGTTCATTAATAATATTGTTACATAATATTCCACTTTTTCCTTGCACTGATAAGGAGGAAAAGTTCTATAATAATATTCTCTGGAATCACTCCTTTCAGAATTGTTTAAAAAGTTCCTTAAAAATGTTCCTCTGGGATAACTCATTTTTCCCTAAGTGAGGAAAAACTTTCCCACGCTAACAAGGAGAAAAAGTTTTGTGATAATATTTCTCTAGAATAAGTCACTTTTCCGTATGCCAAGAAAATATTAATGCCCTATAAGGCAACCATAGGTTAAGGAAAAAGAAGAGGAAAAACTTTCCTAGGCCAACAAAGAGGAAAAGTTTCCTTAGGCCAACAAGGAGGAAAAGTTCCCTAATAACATTTACTTGGAATAGCTCACTTTTCCCTAAGCCAACAAAGAGGGAAAAATTCCTTAGGCCAATAGCTAGAAAAAGTTCCATAATAATATTCTTATAGATTAGGGAAAAAAATTTCCAGCCAACAAAAAGGAAAAACTTCCCTAGGCAAATAAGGAAGAAAAGTTCGCTAGCAATATTATTCCAAAATAGTTCACTTTTTCTTTGCTTGGATAAAGAGGAAAAATTTCATAACAATATTCCTTTGGAAACTAGTTTACTTCTCCTAAAGTTAATGACGAGGAAAAACATCCCAAGGCCGACAAGGAGAAAAAGTTTCTTAATAATATTCATCCAGAATAATCCACTTTTCCTTATGTAAAGAAAAGCCCAATACCTTTTAAGGCAACCGAAGGTTAAGAAAAAACCTAAGAAAACTCAAGGCCAAGGCAAGAAGAGCATGCCAAGCTATGAGAAAGCCAATGCCCAACAAGGTAAACAAAGGCTAAGGAAAAACTGTGGCAAACAAAAGCTAAGGAAAAATTGAGGCAAAAGATAACCAAGGAAAACAAAAGCAAAAGCCAACAAGAGAAAGCCAAACTAAGGAATGGCCAACTGCCAACTCTATATAAGGCAAGATAAAAATCAGTCAAGCTAAACGAAGGCATGAAATATCTACTTGCCAAAATTTCAGAAAAGCTCAAAAAGTAACTACCATTTCCTCCTGAAACTTCACTTTAGAGGAAAAATTCAAATAGCTAACATTTCATCTAGGAATTTCAGTTCAGAGGAAATAGTTCATTTTTTCCTAAGTCAACAAAGGAAAAAGTTCATTGATACATTCCTCCCTAGATATATTAAAACACCCTAGGCATAGTTTTTTCAAAAAGGCCATGTGACCAGTTAAACAAAAGTCAAAACTTTTTATCCCAATCAAAGTATTTTCTAAAGAAAATACACTCACGGGGGGAGTAGTGCAGGTGCCATATTTCAAAGGCACCAAACCATACCACGTGTCCATCATTTCAAATAAAAAAAGCTATTCCAGGACAATAACACCCAATTCCGAGGGAATAACACCCAAGGAAAAATTACTCTGGAGAAGGAAAAATTCCTTCGGAGCTCATAAAGATGGCAGGAGGGGAGAATTAATTCCGCAACCCATTAGTCTAGGGAAATCACGCTCAAAGGTCATAGTGACAGAGGAATTCATGTGCAAAATAGTTCTTTACAATCAAATTCACCTCCACGTGTATAAAAATGATGAGCGACACATGCCATTAGATAGAGGTCCTAAGCAAAACCCTAAATTAGCATCATTCATCATCTATATATAGAGACCAATCTCTAAGAGAGAGGGTCTTTGGCCTCCAAAATCATTGTTCATAATTAAAGAGAGAAAACTCATTTTTTTAATCTTTTTTTTTGTTTAATATTGAATAAACACTCACTTGGGTGTTGGAGTGTCTTTTTCAAATACTCACCTCACCGGATTCAAGGCCAACGATCATGACAATTCTCCACAAACTACAAAGGTCCTATTAGCTTGCTAAGGTTTTTTATGTACATCCTAACATAATTTGATATTCTTAAAAAGGCTTGTAATTTTTTAGTATCTTATATTTTATCTAAAAAGTCTAATATCTTTTTTACTAAGTCTTCCTGTAATTTTATCTTTCCTTTGCTGATTTTCTTTCTTAAAAATTCTATGTATTCTTTGCAGAGTTCCATTTTCTTTTTACTAATTATAAGTATGTTATTTACAAACAAGAAAGACAAAAATCAGTTGGGGTGACAACTGTTCTTTTAAAGAATGAAACATAATTATTATTAATTAACATATTACCTTTACTACTACGTATAAAATTTAATCCTAAGATGAATTTATATTTATGAATGATTGGACTAACCCATACTTGTGATAAGGGATAATATTCATTGAATGCATTTTCTACTGTATAGAAACTTATTTATGCATTTCTAATATGCTTAGCATACTTTAATCTAGTTCCACCCAATTGTTCTGCAAATATTGGTTGAGGCAATGTTTGCAAACAATCTGTTGGGACTAGATTAATATTTATATTGCTACTCCTTGTATCAATTATGGCTAATTATTCTATAATATTACAATTTTTAAATTTAATCTTACTAATAATACTAAGTAAGGCATTCTGAGGTATAAAAGGTGAAGATTTACTAAAAAGTTATTGATTATCAAATGTCTTAGAATGTTGATCTAGACATTCAACTATATATTCATCCTTTGTTATTATTCTTCTGTCTATTTTGGTTATGTTCTAACTTATGAATTCATTGTGTAAATTTAAATTCCTATTTTTCTAATTGGAATTTTTATCTTTCTATTTCTAATTTTAATCTCTCTATTTCTAAATTTTGGTTTCCATAGTTTGTCTATATTCTTGTATATCTATTAGGTGTTTATTATATGTCTTAATTGAAGAAAATTTGCGAACCTCTATCTTACAATTCGTACACCTATATATAAGTTCTATACTAGAAAAAAGTTTACATATATTACATTCTATGTACATTTAATATTATTTGATCCTTGTCTATGTACAAATTTGTGTTGACATTCTACTTTTTTATCTAGTTATTCTAGGTCTAATCCTTCAAGATCTATATTTATAAGAATATAATCTTCTTCATTAGAATTGATAGATTCTTCATAATTAGATTCTATATCTAAATCTTCTAATTTTAAAATTTCATAATCACAAATTATACTATAGGCTTCACTATTATCACTACGTATACTTACTATATCTCTTTCTAAGTTATATAAAAGATTGACACGTTCTTTGGAATGGTTATTTCTATTGTGAGAACAAGCAATTGCGAGACATTTTGGATCAAATGAAGCAAGTACATTCTTCTTGCTAGGCTTTTTAACATACTTATTATAATTTTTTCCTTTCTTATATGTTAGGATTTTCCTAAGGATTTTTCTCTTATTACTATATTTATAAGGCTTAAAATATTTTTTATACTCTTTCTTTCTATATTTTTGGTTTCTATATTGTTGTAGAGTACAAATAACCTTTTTTAAAGAAATCATAAGCTTCTCTTTTGAGCCTTTTCTAAATATTAGCTTGTACACATTTTTCTCTAACTATATTATTGGTGGATATTATTCTTGGTCCTATTCCTAAGCCTTTCTCAAAGTTTTTACTCTTCCATTCTTTCGCAAATTCTTAGTAATTTTCTAGAATATTTATCTCTTATTTCTTCATCAAATGACTTACCAGTTTTGCTAGCAATTGATGCATAATCATTGCTACATTCTCTAAGATATTTCCAACTTAAAAATTGAAGCTGGTCAAGGTCTGCTAAGGCTACATTTTGTATAGAGGTATTGCATCTAACTAGATCTAATCATATATATATTTTTCTACTAAGACTTGTAAAATTATATGGATTATTTCCTAATAATTTGGCTTTTGAAACCTTTTCAGTAAAATACTAAAATCTCTTTTATAAGTATTGTGCCGATTTCCTACTGTTTCTCCTAATAGTGTTTCTAAAAATTCTCATATATAATCACTATGAGTTCGGTTTTGCTAAACTTTGACTGCATTTGCTTCCCATCTATCTATGACTTTTGGCCGTAGTTGTGGATTCTAAGCTGCTAAATTTAGTATGCTACCAAATTAACTTGTTGTTGGCAGTATCCTAATCCCACTTATAGGTTGTCTTTTACTATAAGTTTTATAATTTTTATTCTTTCCACTATAATTTCCCCTATTAATAGGATATCTTCCTCCTAAGTTATATGTTGTATCTCTTGGTGCTGATTGGCTAAAATTTACTCTACAAATTTTAGGTGAATTGGTAATGCTACTACTGCCTTCTTCCGTTACCTCATCTATTTCGATGGACTCTTGTGTTTTAGATACCATATTGGCTTCTAATTTTTCTTCTATTATATCATCTATATATTGGGTATTGTATTCTCTTTCTAAAACTTCTATTGCCTGATTATGACTCATTTTTAACATTAATTCATCATATCTAGAATCAAGAATTTTATTCATTTCTTTCCATGTAAATTATTCTTCTATAGCTATTAAAGTATTTTCTAAATCATCATCCTGATTACTGGTAGTGCCTGCTCGGTAATTATATTAACCTAATCTCAAATCTATTGAGCCATCACTATTACAGTAAATTACATTATCTTCTTGTACTAAAGTCTATTTTTCTAAAAAATTATCTAATCTTCAATCTAATCCTGTATTAGTTTCTGCTAAGAAACTTTTTGCTCGAATAACCTTGATTCCTTTAGTTCCTACAATGTTTATTATTTGATTATTTATTATCTAATTTGTATTTAGTTGTGCTATTTTGACTAAGTCTTCCTATAGATCCTATGTAAATTAATAAATTATCTTCATTTCTCTTGATATGGTAACCTCTAGTTTTTACTCCTATTATTAAATCCTTGTAAAAAGTATTAACTTTTAATAAATAGTTTGGGGTAAAATATACCATTCCTCCCTTATTATTCGTATATAGTTTTATACTTCCTAAAAGTCCTTATTCTATATATGCAAATCAATTATTATAAAGACAAATCAAAATTTTTGCACCTAATTTTTTTTTTTTATGTAATCTTTTTATTGCTATTATAACTAATCCTAAATAGGCCTGTTTGTGGCCTTTATCTCTAATTTGATTATGGGAATACTTGTCTATTAAATCTAATTTTATCATTTGATCTTCATGTGTACATGACATATATCTTTCACAATAATTTTGATATGGTAAAGATTTGCTAAATAAATTTTTCTTTTTAGATATTACATTTGGATTGACTAAATCTAATTTATTTTGTCTAAACCTTTCTATTTGTTCACCTAAATCTATAGGACTTTCTATTTTAACGTTCTTATCTTTATTTTTTTACTGAATATTCTTTTTAAATAATTATCTTCTAATTTACAACTACTGACTATTTGCTTACTTTTATCTATTAGTAATATCTATAACTCTTAGTTTTCTTAGGTTGAAGGCTTCATGCATCTATATTGATTTTAATTTTTTCAAATCATCCTATCAAATCTTCCAATTCTGAGGCCGTATTACTTCTAGATTCTTGGTATTTCTAATTGCTTTTATTTTAATCTTCCTTCATCTATTCTTGAGATTTTATCAAATTCTACTACATTTTTATCTTTTATAAAATCTAATTTTTTTTTTCTAGATTCTTGAGAACTACTCTATTTTTCCTTAAACTATCTAAGACTATCTTAAAATTTTTATTAATCTTATCTAATTTGATTTCAAATTTCTAACTAAATTAACTATTAAATAAATAAACTTTTTAACTGAGAATTTTCTGTATGTAGCTCATGTTTAAAATTACTTTCTATATTACAATCTATAAAATCTCTACCTAAAGTTGTCTTTTTAATATGATAGGTGCTAAGTTCTAAATCTAAATATTTTATTCTCTTCATAAATTATTGGATCTTTTAATTAGAATTAACCAATTAAATTATTCTTTGATGCGGGTTTGTGTTTGTGCGGCAAGTAAGAAAGAAATAAAGAAAAAGGCTCTAGGGGTGAAAATGATCAAAATTTTATAATTTATCAAACTTCTATAATTTAGACATTCTAAAACTTACCATTTTGTGCAAAGTGTTAGTACAATCTTTTGTAAGAATATCTTTTTTTTTATTATTATTAATGATTGATCAACTCTCAAAGAAATAGTTATGTGTCAAATTATTATTTCAGTTGTGTGGATAATTTGGTACATTTGTCCCATATAAGTATTTCTTCATGGACCACCTCAGATTCTTGAAAAAGTTTTTGTCAAGCTTTATCAAATCATCTAACTAGAAATTTATAGAAATTGAATTTGTTACAAATATTTATAAATAAGTTTGCTTCGTTATAGCTCAAGCATCTTATCTTTAGTATCACAAAGTTTATTTAGATGATTTTAATAAACTTCTAAATATAAACAACCGTGCCTTTTTTTTTAAAAATAATTTAGAATTATGTTTTCATTTCTTAATTCAAAAAGTACGTGAGTCTCACATTATTCTCCTTTCTTTTTTAGTATATAAACAATATTAATTAAGACAATTATCCCGACCATTTTTTTTTTATTTATTGTTTTAAAAATATACAAATCTTTTTTTTGACAGCGCTCCACCTAAAATTAACATTCTTTTCACTCATAAATGCAGTTAATAGATTTAACAAAATATTAATCAAATGACCTTTTTATCCCTAAATGTAAAATTACTGTGTTGCCTTAAATAAATACCAAAAAAAATATCATTTAAAATTTTCCAAGTTCAATACGGCACCATAGAAACCCTGCAAAACTTTCGTTTCCATCCTTGAAGCTGCTACAATGTGCAGCATATCCAAAATCAAAACCAGAATATCCTATACTCACTGTACCAACCCAAAAAAGGAAAAACATAGGAATTAGAGGCTCACCTTCTAATTTCTATTTTCATTTCGGAATTGGCAAATTCCAAAATCCAATTCGCTTTTCTTTTATCCTTTATTTAGATTTGAATTACTTTTGCATCTTATATATATATATATATATATATATATATATATTAGAAGAAACCACGGATATCAATTAATAAAAGGATTTTGTTAATTTAAGTTTAACCAAAAATTTATAATATCCAAAAACAAAATCTTAATAGTTGAAAAATAAAGAAAAGAAAAGGAAAGAAAAGAAGGAACATAATCTCATGGCAACAAATCTTGGGCTTTTTCTCAATTAACACTATTAAAGCCGAAGCACTAGGCGCAGATTCAACTCCTTCTAGTTGTTGTAGTCGGCCTAGTTTCCTAAGGTATTTAAAGTTTGATTTTTCTGTTTCTTTTGGGAGATGTGATTAGGGTTTTTATATTTGGGATTTATTTGATCTTTGTATAAAGTGATTAAAAGATGTTATTCATTTTTTCCGTTGACCTTTTTTTTTTCAATCGCGACGTCGTTTTGTCACTTTTCTAATTTTCAATTACATTAAAGGATGTCGTTTTTCTATTCTTATGAAATGATAATTTTACCCCCTACCATATCATCAAAGTTTTAATAGTGTTATAACCGAAGTGGATGAGTGAAAAAATATTAATTTTAAGTGGAGCGCTGCTAAAAAAATAAAAATTTATATATTTTTAAAAAAGTCTGAAAAAATAAGTAGTCGGTAGATAATTATCTTATTAATTATTTTATTTTTGAATTTTGATTTCTCAATCCCACAAGTATAAACGCAATAAATTCATAACAAAAGAAAATTGTTGGCATGTTCAAGCAAATGGTTTTAAGTTTAAGGCGATCTGTCTTGCTTTATTATTCGCCACTTCATCATAAACCCACTAATGTAGCGTTTACTTTTCGAATTGGAGTGGGAATCTTGAGGAGTGGGAATCTTTGGATTGGAAGTGTGAATCCTAGGATTGAGATTGTGGAGTGGGAATGGAAATAGGGTGTTTACTTAAACAAAATAAGAGTGTGGATTGTCAATCAGAATCCTAATTTTTTGTTTACTTTGTCTTGGATTAGAAGTGAATTGTTTTATATCACAATTTTACCCTTATGTAAAGAATTTGTAGTTTTTAATTAAAAAATGAATAAGAAAATATATTTGTACAATAACCTATTTATTTTATTATTAATTTTAATTATATAAAATGATAAAATTATTAATATTTTTAATAATGTAAAATAAATACTTTTATGAATTTTATGTTAATTATTTAAAACTAAAAATTATTGATTATATTTATCTGTATAATGGTAAGACAAAATTTAAAATGTTGGATTATATTATTATATAGTGCCATCGAGAGACCATTGCCAGCCTTCGTCAAGGAAATAATTCGTGTAGATGTTTTACAACTTTAATTTCTCCATCCTATAGGTTATTTATTTATTTTTTTTTTTCAAATTTGATGTGCATACACAACTTGTTCTAATTATGAGCATATCAAAGCACAGCATTGGCAGCCACCAGTTTTGAACCGTGGAGCTATAGGACAAATTCTAATTATGAGCATATCAAAGCACAAGGCATATCAAAGCACAAGGCAGCCATCAATTTTGAGCCCTGCAGCTATAGGCTATTTTGACAATAAGTAATAATCAGTGAAATCAAATCCCCACCACTGTGAACCAAAATTTTCACTGGATAGCAGTGTGAAATAAATCAGTATAGCCATGAAAGCAAAATTAAATATAATAGTTCATTAGTTGGATATAATTTTTAAGGCCAAAATATATTACATAGCATCTCAAATCCAGGTTTCAAAATAATACTATATAAGAACACATTTCTAAAGTTCCAAAATGATGTATTTACTTGACAAAACACAATCCAAATTTCCAAAATAATATAACAACTATATCTCATGAATCACGACCAATCTTTCGAAGAATATACCCCCTTTTCAGCTCATTGGGCAAGTTGAAGAACACACGCATCATATCATGTTTGGTTGCCATAATATCAATCGCATCTAATATTTCTTGCTCACATAAGCCATCAATCTTACGTATTTCATCATACAACTTAGCTTGTAAATCAGATAATTCCTTGTCAGCAGTAGAAAGTACGCTAATCAACCCATCTAGCTTGGGTACCATGGCTGAAATGGACTCTGCCATTGCCCCCATATTTGAGCACATATTTTCAAATATCTTGTCCTTGGTTCTTCTTTTCTTCTTGTGGTGGCTGGAATTACTTGGAACACTTTCATTTTCATTAGCAGGTGCATGTGATTGTGGAGTGTGTGACATATTATCAACAATATTTTCCATAAAAGTGCCATGAATGGAATCATTTTCCAAGCTCAAATTAATATTGTCTTCATGACGTACCTCTTCTTCATCATCAGCAGCATTGCCGGCATTTGCTCCATTAGCTCTGTCACGTCCAAAGATCTCACTCAATGTGTAATAATGAGGAAATGGTTTGAGAAATAACCCACTTGCATCCTTTTTTTTTCTGCTAGGAAAAAAAAAGAATTTAGAAAAATAAAATAAAATTAATTAGATAATAATATAAAGAAAAACTACTCTACTCCTAATAAAGATTCAAGATCAGATTTTATAAGATTAGATAATCGATCAGTAACCTTTAATCATGAACAAGTGTTGGAAAAATAAAATCTAGTAAATTAGGTAATAATATAAAGAATAAAGTTAGGTACTTTACCTTCACATACTCGTCGTAAATACTTTTATCACATACTATCATCGACTTCTCTGAATTCCACCCAAACCCACTTAGAGATAACATGTCAGCCACAGCATTATGTTTTAGCTTGAAGTACTTCACTCTAGATTCAATGTGGGGAGATGCTTTCAACCCAAATCCTGGAATTTTTAGCTCCAACATACTTTCAAGTTGGTTCAAATACCCAGTTTTGAATCCACAATCTACCCGCCACATTGGATTTTGACTCAATTCATACAACGAATCAACCAATGCATCATCTTGGGCTGTAGTCCAGTAATGTTTCGCCATCCCACGAACTCTTTGACTCATTCTACTTACAAGGAAATAATTTTTTTTATAGATAAATATAATGTCAATTATAGTGAATACCGTAATTAAATTCAGCATATAAAATACCATAATGAAATTCAGCATATAAAATGAAAATAAATTGCAAAAATAATTCATCATATGAAATAATAATAAATTGCATAAACGATCCATCATATAAAATAAATTCATTGTCAACAATATCAATCACAATGTCATTGAAAGAACACACCAAACAAATACATTGCCAAACATTATTACAGTTGATTATACAACCACAATGACAGTAAAAGAAAAGTTCTCATATAGTTCAACTAGCATTCCTTATGTTCCACATCTCTTGAGCTAAATTATCTCGCCAAACAGACCACTCATTTGAAGGCCCAACTGACTCAACAAATTGTGCTTCGTCAACGTTTTCCCATATGTCGTTATCTATTTCTTCTTCCATAACATCGACAGACATTTCTCTTCTTATGAAATTATGCAGCATACAATAAACAGATATTATTCGCCGTTGTGTTATAATATCATAAAAGGTGGGACTTCTTAGTATAGCCCATCTCTTCTTCAATATCCCAAAACATCGTTCAATCACATTACGAGCACTTGAGTGTTTCATATTAAAGAACTCTTTTGGCGTATGAGGTTGGTATCCATCACAAAAGTCACTCAAATGGTAACGTTCTCCTCTATATGGTGAAAGAAAACCCATCCCATTAGTATAGCCAGCATCAACCAAGTAATAGTAACCTATTAAGAGAATAAGATACCACCGTATAAAAAAATCATTCGCCAAGTAATATATTCTTACAAGCTAAAGAAAAATTTGATCAAATTTATTACCATGAGGGACTTTTAAACCCATTTCTTCTAGATAAAGCATCTTTCAGCACGCGCATATCATGAGTTGAACCTTCCCATCCCGGTAAGATATATATGAATTGCATATCTTGTGAACAAACTCCCAAAACATTTGTTGCAATCTCATTTTTCCTAGTTCTATATCTTGGTTTATCAGCCTCCAAAACATGAACCTTTATATAAGTGCCATCTAAAGCTCCTAAGCAATTCTACAATAAACCATTAACAAAAAATTAATGAGTCAATGTATGAAAGTGTATCAGAGAAGACACGGATTGAAAGAAATATTATACTTACCTTAAACCACTTCCATTTTGGGTCCATTGAGTCCTCTGTAATTGGCTCAGGTATTTTCCAAAATTCCTTTTGACATCTAATCATTGCCTTTAAACACTCATGGAAACATTTACTAACTGTTCTTCCAGATCTTTTAAAGTTAAAACCAACAACTCTATTTTTGACGTGATGTGCTAAAATCGACAAAAACATTGCAACCATCTCCTCTGGAGACACCCTTCTACTTCTAACCAAACTCCCTTTCTCACAAAGAAGCTTACATAAATTGAAAAATGTTTGTCTATCCATTCTTAATTGCGACAAACATTTTATATCACTTTCAAACACCAAGCCATACAAATGAGACAATTGTTGGTAAACTCTATATACTGAATTTGGCCTTTCCAATCTCCGTTCGTAAGATGAGTAGACATAGGAACACATAGCAGCACACACAGCCATGATCATTTGCAACATGATAACTAATTCTTGTATAACTACCAAGACTTTTTGCTTTCTTGCTAGCAAGCGAGCCATCCTATAACTTAATAAAAAAGAAAACTAGATAAATAAAATTATAGGCAAATGAAAATATATATATATTTCTTTATAATGGAACCTCAATTATTTTATTTTACAGCATGTTAGCTCGAATACTCTGCTGCAAAAAATATAATAAAAAATTGACTAATACACGTCTCACGTCTCATGACCCATTGAATTACAATTTTTATTCCCAATATTTAAGCTCTAAGCCATCAATCATTGTTGAAACTTGAACAAATCACTAATTTTTTTTAAAGAAGAATTTAATCAAAGAGCGTTGCTGCTACTTATCCCAACCAAATGACTATCTCAATCCATTTTAATTAAACTGCATTATTTGAACTATCCAACAATCGTATAATAGTGTCTCATCATTTCTTACAAAGAATTTATAAGTGGGCTGGGAAAATACATTAACTAACTCATTAATAATATAAAATAAGTCAAAACCAGCAAGAGGAAATGATTCTACAATCCAAGTTGTATTATAAAAAATATCACCAAGTTACTGGTGATATTTAGACTAAACAGTGAATACAAGCAAAGTTCAATGGGCACACAATCACTACCAACTTTCCCAGCATCATAAGTCAAAATGTGTATGAAGAGTCAAAATCCAATCATCATCTTCAAATGAAAATTGCAGAAACTTTATCTTCCAATGAAAATATAAATTATAACTTATTCCTACGTTAGCAACTAATAATGATTACAATCCCACCTCAGTAAACCTAAGTTTTCAACCAAAATCAATTTGTTTATAACGGAAACAAACAACACTACCAAAAGTTAATCACAATATCATTGATTAATGCAGATCATTGCATGTATGACTTAACAATAACCGAATCAGCCACATGAATGTTACTAGTATTTAATTTTCAAAAATAAAATTAGAATAGAAAACACTACCTTGGTTGATTCGAAATCGAGATGGGTTTGAGACTGAAATCGAGATGGGTTTGAGGCTGCAGAAAGCAAAGAGAACTTGGTTGATTCGAAATCGAGATGGGTTTGAGGCTGAAGAAAGCAAAGAGAACTCAGCAGCATGGGGAAATCGACCGGTGACTTCAAGATCTCAAGAGTTAGATTTTGGGATTTCACGGGTTAGGGTTGATAAACTCTAAATCCGATTTTATTTCCATTTTATATACATGACAAAATTGTAATAATTAAATTTCAATAAGGGTATTATTGGAAATCAAGGGAGTGGGAGTGGGACTCCCACCTCCCCCCATGGGAGAGGGAATCCCACTCCCCACTCCAAAAAGGGGTGGGACCCACGGAGTGGGATTCCCACTCCCTTCCTAAATTGTAAAAGTAAATACTGAAGTGGGAGGAATCCAGACTCCTCACTCCCACTCCAGTAAGTAAACGCTACATAAATGTACTAAACTGCCACTCTCGTTGATCGTCAAAATCAATCTGTTCGTCCTCATCATCATCATCAATGGATGCTCCTTCAGAAGATTAATTATCAAAGAAATGTCAACATCCGTCTCATCAATTCTTCTAAAAAGTTTTAATAATATTCGTCTCTTTACATATCCCAATGGCCATTTAATTATTTTTTATGTTTAAATTGTAAATTTATCAAAAACTTTTACAAATTTTTGCCTTTTTGAGACTATTTTTTTTATAAACTTAAATGGGTCAAGGAAAGTTTTGCTGCAAGAGAAAAACAAAATTATATAGGGGATATGATGAGTTTACCCTCAAAATTAAATTAAAAATAAGAATAATTGATTAATCGATTATGACATAACCTAGATTATATTGAGAAAGAAACTCATACAAACAGTTGTAAATTAAGTAAAAATAAATTTTTTTCTTTTTGTATGATTAAAATAAGATGTGTACCATAAATAAATTGGCAGAAAAATAAATCAAAAAAATCTAAAGTAATAAATCAACCACAACAATATAGATTTTTACGTAAAAAATCCAAAACCAGAAAAACTAAAGGACCATATTCCGATATAATCTTTCACTATATTAATGAGATTACACCACAAATTCATCTCTAAATAATACTATAAGCTAATAACATCAAGAATCTCAATATTCTTGAGTTACAGTAATAGTTTAATATTTATCTCTCTAACAAGTGGGTATCTCAAATACAGCCAATGGGAGAATAAAATAAAAATCAAGACTAATTGGATTATAGAGGGTGATGCTAAAAACTTACCATCAATATTTAGGAGAAAACATAGTTAATTTCGCATTATAATAGTCGGCCACTATCTTCTTCTCTCTTTTGTCTTTTCCCTGTGTTTCTTTAATGTCAGCTACCACTTACTCCAATTTATATAGTGTTTTCAAAATCTAATTTTAATAAAAAAATTTATCTAGCCCCTTCAAGTTTTCTTTAATTACTTAACTATCTAAACTTATAAAGCGTTGGCTTAGGCCACCCAAATGAGATGGACCCAACAAATCTCTCCCTGCAGATCATATGGGGGGCATCACCAAACCTGCTTTCTGCATACAGCTTTTCAGTTTCTCCTTGGACAATGTCTTTGTAATCATATCTGACTCATTCTTCATTGTGCGAATCTTTTCAATCTGCAGATGTTTCTTCTCAAGCACTTCTCGTATCCAATGATACCTCAGATCAATATGCATGGATTTCGAATGGTATGTCGAATTCTTTGCCAAATGAATGACACTCTAGCTACTGTAGTACACAACAAAATTATCTCGTTTCACATCCAACTCTCGTAGAAAATTCTTCATCCACGAGATTTCTTTGCAGCCTTCAGTAATTACAATATACTCTACTTCAGCGGTGGACAAAACAACCCACTGCTGAGGTCTGGACTGCCATGAAACTGCTCCTCCTACAAAGGTGAGCAAATATCCTAATATGAATTTTTTAGAATCAATATCTAATGCCATATCTGCATCCGTGTACACTTATAACACAGGTTCGTCACCACCAAAACATAAACATGCCCTGAAAGTGCCTTTGAAATATCTGAGAATCCACTTCACTGCTGTCCAGTGTTCTTTGCCCATAATGAAGAGAAACTGACTGACTACACCAACTACATGGCATATATTAAACTGCCAACTACTGAAGTATAAGAAACTCCTCTCATTCCGTGCTTCTCGTTCTTACTTGTAGGACAATACTCGAAACTAAGTTTTAACTAGCCTGCAAGTGGAGAACAAATAGAGTTTGCCTTACTCATGTTAAATCTTTCAAGAATCCTTTCAACATATGCTTTTTGAGATAATCATAACTTTTCAGATTTTTTATGGCGGGAAATCTTCATGCCAAAAATTTATTTTGTCGGTCCCAAA
Organism: Murraya paniculata; assembly: GCA_030449075.1. NCBI lineage: Eukaryota > Viridiplantae > Streptophyta > Magnoliopsida > Sapindales > Rutaceae > Murraya > Murraya paniculata. Next base: position 297,513 of record JAEVFN010000111.1, on the reverse strand, counting down.
TCTTTCATTACAAAAGACTTGCTTAGCTCTTTCTTTAAATTATCAATTTTACAAGCATCCTGGCCAACAATCAACATGTCATTCACATAAAGCAAAAGAATGATGAAATCATCATCACCAAACTTCTTCACAAAAACACAATGGTCACACATAGTCTTGCCGAAGCCATGATTCTTCATAAAAGAAACTTCTTGTACCATTATCCTGGTGCATGTTTTAGCCTATATAAACTTTCTTTTAACTTGCATACAAGTTCTTCTTTACCTTTGACATTGAACCTTTTAGGTTGCTCTATGTATATTTCCTCCTGTAAGTTACCATGCAATAAAGTTCTCTTTATATCGAGCTGTTCAATCTTCAAATTTAAGCTACCTACTAATTCCAAAACTACTTATATAGAAGACATCTTCAAATTTATAGCCATAATCACTATCAACATAGGATGTAAAGTAATCATGATGTGCAATAACATAAAACGAAGCACCCAAGTCAAACACTCAATCAATGGAATGTCAAGCGAGATTTACAGAGCTCTCATCATAAATAATACTTATATCACCATCAACTATGAAAACACTTGACATTTATCCTCTGCGACTTAGATCTTCCTCTGGGGTTATCATTGCTTTGCTAGCAGAAATTTCTACTTTGGCTTCTCCCCGCCTTTTTTGCTTTTATGAAATAAGTGCATCTGACTCAGAGGAAACTACTCCAACACTTTTTTTTTTCTAGATTTTTCATTCCACAGCTTGTCTGTAATAATATCCAAAGTTATTTTCTTGTTTGGCGCTGAATTATTCACTGACATATCACTAATGTCTCCCAACTATCAGGCAATGAATTAAGCAACAATAATGCTTGTAACTAGTCATCTAAAACAATCTTCATTGTAGTCAACTGATCAACCAAACCCTGAAACTCACTAGTGTGTTCAGTTATATTGTGCCCCTCCTTATATTTCAAGCTAGCAAGTCTTTTCATCAAATTGGCTTTATTTTGTGTTGTCGGCTGCTCATAAATTGTTTTCAATTTCCTCCAAAGAGCATCAGCCTTAGATTCCTTTGTGACATGGTGCTACACACTTTGATTAATCCATGACTTAATATTACTTACGGCCTTTTGGTTCAATTGAGTCTATTTTTTGTCATCTAAATCGGCAGGTCTAGCTTCTTCACATTCAATGGGTTCATGAAAATCTTTCATGTATAACAAATCCTTTATTCTAAACTTCTAAATACCATAATTTCATGATTTTAATTTAATTATGCTTGTCGAAAACTCCTCCATCTCAACCACGCAAGTAATAGAAACACACAACCTGATGCTCTGATACCACTCTATTAAAAAAGGAACTCATATAAGCAATTGCAAATTAAGCAGAAACGAACTTCTTTAGCTTTTTGTGTAATTAAAATAGGATGTGTACCACAAATGAATAAACCAAAAAATAAACCAACAAAATCTAAAATAATAAAGCAACCATAAGAGACACAGATTTTTTTATGGAAAATTCAAAACGGGAAAAAATCACAGGACCGTAGTCCGATATAATCTTCTACTATGTTAATGTGATTAGATCACAAATTCTTTTCTAGATAATACTAGAGGTAAATAAAATCAAGAACTTCAATATTCTTGGTTTACAGTAACAGCCTAATATCTGTCTATTTAACAAGTAGGTATCTCAAATAACAGTCAATTAGAGGATAAAATAAAAAATCAATAAAAAATCAAGACCAGTAGGATTGTAAAGGGTAATACTAGAAATTTATCCTTAAAATTTAGGAAAAAACATAATTAATTTCGTCTTTCGATCATCCAATCAAAGATTGAAAATCTTGCCCCTAAATTGTAATAGCCAGCCATCGTCTTCTTTTCTCTTTTGTCTTTTCCCTCTTTTTCTTTAATGTTAGCTGCCACTTATTCTTCTTCGTATAGTATTTTCAAAATCTAATTTTAATGAAAAATTTTATCCAACCGCTTCAAGTTTTCTTTAATTACTTAACTACCTAAACTTATAAAAGTTTGGGCTTGGGCCACCCAAAATCCTTAGGGGCTGATGCAAGAATCACATTTTTTTTGAGCGGACACATATCATTAACCTTATCTAATACGTGATCAGATTCCTTAATAAGAGGCTCTTTCCCTTCCCTATGCGAAATGATCTCATTATCATCTTAAGTTAAACTTAACATAACTTGATTAGAGGGGGTTGCCTCATTACCTGTGCCAATAACCACTTTCATTGCCGCCATATTCCTACCTCGTTTTATCACTGAGTAATGTTGATGTGTCATCATTCTCTAAATAAATTAAGAAATTTGAACACTTGAAAGAGCAAATTTAGTTAACACATCTGCATCTTGATCGCAATTCCCCAGTGTATGCTGAATTTTATGGTTCTGCTGCGGTGTAATTAACCATTGCACCTTTGCAATGAATTGTAATACCGTAATGAATCCGACTTGTCAGTAGAGGCATGTCAATCTCACTAAGGAATCATAAGTCAAAGCAAAGTGCCTCAACCTTAATAATATCCACATCGTCAGGGGAAAAAAAAATATAAACCTCGATCAACACCCACGGTCATTACCTGTCCAACAACACTATTGCGAATCTATGCACCATAACTCCAAGCACCACATCGTTCATCTGAGGAAGCTCCCACTTCTGAACAGACTCCACAACAGTTGTAAAAATGCCCTCAATGCTTGCAACCACGTGTGAATTTGCTCCTCCATATAAAGATTTATTACGAGATCCCCGAATACCCACAAAAGCGTAATATTTAAACAATTCAGAACTTATTGCAAGCAAAGATGTAGCATACTGAAAGAGACCTCATTAATCACATTTAATTTCTTATTCTACAAAATTAACCCTTCAAACTTAAGTTTTTTTTCTTTTAATGATTATTGTGGGTCTTCAAACTTCAGTTAATTGACTTAATTCCCATGCGAGGATCACTATAGTCATTAACAATTCTCTTAGACCACGAACAGTATATTAAATAATGCTAGCCAAATAAATATTCTTACCTTTTTGAGGAAAGTCTAAATTCCACAATGCTATTATTAGTTTTTTTTTTAATTACATAACATTATTGCTTATTATATTACAACTGATATTTACAATCAGACAATTATTAAGATTAATTTATAACTTTTACATTTTCAACGTCTACTCTACTGACATTTCAAGAAGAAGAAAACTGTATTCATTCAAATTGAGGCAGAAAATTTAACTCTTATAATGCATTGTGAAGGCCTAAACCCGTGACCTTACAATTGTAAGATTGGGGTTCTAATCACTAGGCTAAAGCCTACTGGCTCACAGCTATTATTAGTTAGATCTAAAAGTTGGAGACAATCCAACTTTACGGTGCGCCTTAACATAGAGGGCCAAACCTACCAAAGTCTTCTAGAAGTTCAGAGTCATGAGTCATTTTTTTCGAAATTAAATGCTACGAATTTGAATATATTTATACAGATAATTCGTTTTAATTGATGACTCCCAGTTATCTACTAAAATAATTAGTAGACTTCCGACCAAATTAGATAATTGAGTGCATTAGACTTTGATCCTCTTCTAAATCTAATTTTTTCTAATTTTTATAAGAGATTTTGATAAGTGGTAATTAAATGATTCTATGGACAGCGTCAAATTTATCCTTAACTTTCCTTAATAAACACAAAAACTCACCTATTTTAGCTATCTAAAAGCTAACAAACAAAGAGCCATTAACTCTTTTTACCTTTTTCTTTAATTATTCTTTTTTTTTCTCTTTTCTTGAGAAGCTGTCGCTCTTTTGCCTCCATTCTAAAAGATTCTAGCAGCCACGGGTTACAAGAATTCAACGTTATAAAAAAAAACAAAAGAAAAAAATTGGGCAAGATTAGCGATTTAATAAACACAAAAACTCACCCATTTTAACTATCTAAAAGCTAACAAACAAATGGCCACTAATTCTTTCTACCATTTTCTTTAATTATTCTTTTTTTCCGCTTTTCTTGAGAAGCGGTCCCTGTTTCGCTTATGTTCTAAAAGATTCTGGCAGCTGCAGGTTACAAGAATTCAATGTTATAAAAAAAAAAAAAAATGGGGCAAGATTAGTGATTTTATTTAGGATAATGATACAGCTATAAATTTTTGTACAAATTAAATTTGTACAAACTGATTTGGTATTAATTTATTGGTTGAAAGAAAATATAAAATAATGAAAACAAATCATGTGCACCAAGTAATATTTAATTCAACCAATTAAATTATACCACATCAGTTTGTACAAAATAAATTTGTACAAGAATTTGTGGCTGTATCATTACTCTTTTATTTAATATTATTATTCTATTGTTTTCCTTATCCTTTTCTTCAATTTATGCCTTTATAATTTTTCGTTATGAGGCAGGACAATTACAAGGATTGTAATTACAAGGTAATAATATGCCTAGTGAAATGCCATAGACTCTTCATCAATTATCTCAACAAGCAAGTTTCTGAGAGATGCTTTAATAAAATAGTGTTGGAATTCAACTTCAAGACTTTCAAGTCTCAAACAACAACACTTCAATTTAGTGATTAGAAATTTTAGTTTAATTTGTGATACTTCTTTTGATATCTTATTCTATTTTATAGTTAATGTACTAATCAGAGATTTTTATCATTTGATTTTCAAGTGCTCAATTTTTGGAGCAGAATTTTTTTTTGTTACAATGCTAATCTTTTAAAATAAAAAAATGTATTACTTATTGAGATATTTTGAAGGTTTGGCAGCCTTTCTTAAATAGTTCACAGAAGAATCCAAAAGAAAAGAAAAATAACAACTGAAGAAAAGGAATTAAGGAAAAGAAAACAGAAGAGAAAAAAGAACGGTCAGAGAAAATGAAAAAAAAAAATAACGGCGGTTTGTTTGTTAGTTTTAGAATTTTAATTAGTTTAAAACGGTGAGTTTTTGTGTTTATTAAAGAAAGTAAAAAATAAATTTAATATTGTCCATAGAATCATATAATTACCATGTGTCAAAATCTCTTATAAAAATTAGAAAAAATTAGATTATGAGAGAATTCAAACCACTGGTACATTATACAACATGTTAGGTACGCGGAATAGGATATGATATTATTAGATAGGATGAAATGAGATGGGATATGATATTATTAGATAGTATTATATTTAGTATTTTGTTTGGTGTGGCATGGGATTAGATTATATTATAAATTTTATTGTTATAACAATAAAAAAAAAATTAAACTATTTTATTTGTAAAAATGTAATCTTTAAGTAATAGCTTTCTTTGATAAAAGGTATTTTTGTAATGAATTATAATTATGTAATTTTTTATTAGTTTATTATTTTAATAAATAATTATTAAAATTTATTATTTACTTAAAAATGTATTTCTTATTTTTAATATACCATTATAAAATATAAGTTTTAATTATTATTATTATTATTATTATTATTATTATCATCATCATCATCATCATCATCATCATCATCATCATCATCATCATCATCATCATCATCATCATCATCATCATTATTAATATTATTAAATGGGAAAAAAAACCTACACCCTAAAATTTGGAGAAATGGTATATAGACCCCAAGTTTTCAGTAAGAGACACTAGACCCCTTTTGGTTATAATATCTCTTAGTTCCATTAACTTGTTATAATATCTCTTAGTTCCATTAACTCAAAAAAATTGACTTAAATATTTTGTAATAAATAGAAATATTATATTAAAATAAATGTAACAATATATACGTTTTAAAATAATTTCAATATTTGAAAAGATGATTTTAATACTTTACAATCTTATACTATATTAAACTAAATTTTAATACATAGAAACATAATATTAAAATAAATCTATAAAAATTGAAATTATTTTTAATATTTTATGAAATAATTTTAATATTATTAATATATGAGATATATTTTATAAATTGTAAAATTCATTTAACCCAAAGATTTATTTAAGATTTTACAAGTATATTATTAAAATAAATATAATAATTTACATTTTAAAAATTATTTTATATATTAAGAAATATTCTAATATTATTAGTTTAAGAGACAAATTAAGCTATTTAAATTATATTTCTTTTATTAAAAAATTTTAAAGTCAATTATTTAGTTACTATTTACAAAGGGTATTGTACTCAAAATAGAGTCTTGGTGACTCTTTAAAAATTTAAGGGTTTACATATCTATTTCTCCAAATCTTAGGGGTGTAGGTTTTTTTTATTAAACTAATAAAAATTTAATTATTTGAGTTATTCTAAGCTACTTATCCCATAGTCTCGTCTCTATTGGATAATTTTTTTCTCTTTATTTGAGATTAAATGGTGTAGTCCCATATCGAATAAAGCCATATTCTTTCGATACCATCCCAAAATGATTCGAACATAAAATAGTCCAATCCTACGTATATATTTATCTTGCCACCAAACGCACCCTTAACTACTTCTCACGTTTTAAAATGATTAACTTCGTGGGCGAGTCCACCGACATTGCCTTGATTAAGAAAATGACTAAATCATTGTTCCTCTATGTGGCTTTTGTCCCCCACGGCTCCACTTCGCTTTGTAAAGCAAGTGCTCCACATTACGCAAGGAGTTTTTTGTCCCCCACGGCTCCACTTCGCTTTGTAAAGCAAGTGCTCCACATTACGCAAGGAGTTTTAAAATGGGATTCATTACTTTTCGATAAAAAATTTATAAATTTTAAAATAGAATATCTATTTATACGATAAATTTTAATTAATTAATAATTAAATTTAATATAACCACTACTTATTTAATAATATTTTAAAATAAAAATACAAATATTATAAAATTATTTACTTATTATATAATTAACATGTTACTTTCATTGTATTCTAAAATTGTTCCCGCTTATAGATCTATAATGCTACCAATTGCTTTATCAAATAGAAATATCGTGTGGCCGGGCTTACCACATCAGATACGATGAAACAATTCACACAAATTCTTTGCCTAATATAATAATATAAGTGCCAAACATGCCAAAGGCTTCTTGATGTTCACAGTCATGAGTGGTTTTTTCCAAGATCAAATGCTACAAAAAATTTTATTGTGTATATAGTTCATTTTAATTGATAACTCCCGGTTACCTACTACAATAATTTACTAATAGATTTAGTACGATTCCGACAAAAATTATTTAGCAGTACCACTAACTACTACAATAATTATTGAGTCCCAATTGATAACTCCTGATCGATTACCTACTACTATAATCTATATTCTTTGGTTTTTCAGAAAGCTACTTTAGTTTAATTATTATTGGCACATCAGTTTTCATTTATATACAAGATTTGGATCTAGCACTTAGTAGTTGATTCACTGTATTAAACTCTTTATAATTTTCTATTGCATCTATATATAGAATAATATATAATTAAAATTTTAATTAATTTTATATTCTTATTCAATTACTATTACCTATATACTTTTAAAAGTTAACAAATAGAGAGTGGGTTTATGAAAATGGAAGTGGAGAGAGTAGTCCAAGCCAATACCGGTTCCTTATCCTATTCAAAGGAACAGGTAGAGCCAGAGGCAGCAATCAGAACGAACCACGACGGCGCCGTTCCCGAAATCCCCACAATCGATCTCAACGACCCCGATCAAGCAAGACTCACAGGTGCCGTCGCGGAAGCCAGCCAGGAATGGGGGATATTCCAGGTTATTAACCACGGGATTCCCAGTGAACTTATCAGTAAGCTGCAAGGCGTCGGAAGAGAATTTTTCGAGCTTCCACAGGAGGAGAAAGAAGCTTATGCTCGCCCAAGAGATGCTGAAGACATCGAAGGATACGGCACCAGGTTACAGAAAGAAGCCGAAGAAAAGAAGTCTTGGGTGGATCATATTTTCCACAGGATCTGGCCTCCTGCTTCTAGAAACTACCGGTTCTGGCCCAAGAACCCTCCTTCTTACAGAGAGGTGAACGAGGAGTATGCAAAGTGCATGAGGGGAGTGGTGGATGAGTTGTTTGGGTATCTTTCGTTAGGGCTAGGTGTTGAAGGGCATGTTTTGAAACAAGCTGTGGGAGGAGACGAGCTTGAGTACATGCTCAAGATTAATTACTACCCACCTTGCCCACGTCCTGATCTTGCTTTTGGATTGGTGCCACATACCGATCTTTCTTCCATCACCATTCTAGTGCCTAACGATGTCCCTGGTCTCCTAGCCTTTAAGGACGACCGTTCCATTGATGTCAACTACATCCCCAACGCCTTGATCGTTATCATCGGTGACCAAATCGAGGTACGTATTTATGTTATTTATTACAGCTAGAAAGAAACTATATATATGCAGGAACATCGTTAAATTAATACTTGATAACGCGGTGATCAATAAATGACGAGTGAACACTTTTTATATCGTTGTAGTTAATATAGAACTGTCTTAATTAAGTAAGAGTAAGCGGCAAGCAGAAAATTGGTATACCAATCGGGTTTACTAGCTAACATAAGAGTAGGGGTCGGTAAACACAATCCAATCAAATTGGAGAAATTCCAAAATACATCAAAGATAATGCACTCAAGTAATATGTGTATGACATGTGTAATTATATTTAATATAACTACTATTTACATGCTTGTTTTTCAAAATAAATATATACATATCATAATTATTTACTTGTTGTATTGCTGACATAATATCTTTGATATATTCTAAAATTTATCATTTAATAGATTCAATAAAATTAAATTTAAATGAGTTGATTGGGACAATTTGTTTTAACCTAATTAATGATTTAGTTGGGTTGGGTTCATATTACTGAACCTCTATAACCCAATCCAACCCAACCCAAGAACAACAAAAATGATGGTAAAATTAATGCCAACTATCAACCTAACTTTTTCAATTTCTCTTTGTTAAACCTGACGATGATTAAATTCTTTAGATTCAAAATTCAATAATCAAACCCAAATATTTACTAAAAGTAAATTGATAAATTTTTGAATGTTATATCATATAGTCTTTTATACAATCTTTATTTATTAATGTATATCAAGTGCAATGGACAACATTTAATGCATCATGGAGAATCAATGTATTCTTTTTCCTATTTGAATCAGTTCTTAGTACCAACTTTTTTTTATTTACAATTTTTTAATTTTTAATTTTAATCAATTTGATCAACTCAACCTATCTCAATCCGATGATTTAAGAGTTAGATTTGATTTGGGTTGAACATATTTATCTAATAAAACTGGATTAATTTTTTCACAATTTAATTAATTATGAGTTGGATTGAAGCTTTACAAACTCGATCCAGCTCAACTCATGTCCACCCGTAAGTCCCCCAAGTAAGAGCATGCATGAGTTATGGCAAATTGACTCTAATGCACGTTTGATGTGCAGATTCTGAGCAATGGCAAGTACAAAGCAGTGCTGCATAAAGCCACTCCTCACACGGAGAAGACAAGAATATCTTGGCCAGTATTCTTAGATCCACCTGCTGATACGGTGGTGGGTCCCCTTCCTCAACTTGTTAACGGAAAAAATCCACCAAAGTACGAGGCCAAGAAGTACAAGGATTACGTTCGGTGTAAACTTAACGAACTTAACAAAAAATGGCTGCTGTTTTAGCTATTGGATTGACCGACGGCTAGATGTGACTCTATGTTGTTGGACTGTTTGTTGTTTGTAATTATTATCATCAAGTTTTAATTTAAAATAAAGCAATAAATTTTTTTAAAAAATGGCAAATATGGTATGCATTGAGGTTTGTTCCTCTCTTGTTTACTGGAATCTATTGTGAAGAAAAAGGAAGTAATTGAACTTTGTCAGGTTAATTGAGAAACCTGAGGCCTTTACCAACTCAAATACATAAATCAAAACATCTTTACATTTTTATTCAATAATGACTTTGAATATATAACCAAAATACAACGTTGAAACTCTAAAAAGTAGAAAAAGAGTTGCAATTACTCCCTACTGCAATTATTTCCTAACAATAAAATAGCGACAAGTTGCATTAAACTAAAACTACAACAACCACTAATTAATTCGTGTAGCTATTTATTTAAAATAACAATTAAAAAAAATAGTGCCCCCAACAACTCCTCCCCTCTTAAGAAACAACCTTGTCCTCAAGTCTAGGGAATTAATTTTCAAGGACTCAAATATGGTGGTAACAACGGTGGTTTGGGAGTTATATTGTGAGCATCGTAAACCTCGAAACAAGCTTGAATCATGAATAATTTTTTTTGCGATGATGTCTATCTTTTCTGTGCTAAGCCTTTTGATGGGCACCGATGCGGAACTGTTTTGAGCTTGAGGAACTTTAAATGGCCCTCTAGTGAAATTACGAGCTTCACAAAGCCTAGCCAACCTAATAGCTTCAGAAAGTAATCATACCTAGCATGTAATTTGATTAGTCCACCAAGAAAAAGTCTTCAAATTGAGTGGCATCATGCCTAGCATGTATACCTTCACAGAACTCTTGCCAAGTCATCAAATCTCCTTATTGTTTGATCAACCAGAACCATAGTTGAGCATTTCCCTCCAAATGGAATGAAGCCAGAGCTATTTTCTCTTCTTCTGGTGTTTGATGAAGATAAAAGAACTGCTCAACTCTACATACCCAGCCAGCTAGTCGTATCTTTCACTGCCGTTGGACCATGGAAGTCAAATTTAATCAGCTTCAGAGCATATCACTGTTGTCCGCTGCTTTTAAGACTAGCCCATGGTGGTCCCATTGAGCCTCTCATGGAGAATTTCTTGAATTAAGCTTCCCAAATAGTTCGTTTATCTTCTCCAAAATCTGTTATTGACCAGTCATGAGAGAGCCGACATTTGACTCCCACTTCTCCACCCTATCATCCATGCCTGAGCTCTGATACCACTGTGTTACGTGCCGAGGTTTATTCCTCTTTTGTTGGCTGGAACCTACTGTGAAGAAGAAAGATATAATTGAACTTTGTTAGGTAATTGAGGAACCTGTGGCTCTAGCAACTTAATTACAGGAATCAAAACATCAATATATTTTTATTCAATAATGGCCTCCAATATATAGCCAAAATACAATGTTTAAATGCTAAAAAGTTGCAAAATAGTTGCAACTACTGCAACTGCTTCTTAACGATAAAAGACCAACAAGTTTCGTTAAACTAGGACTACAAAACACCCATTAAAGCACGTAGCTAATTATTTAAAATAACAATTAAAAAAATAATATTGCCCCTTACAAAATACTTTATAATGAGTTGAGTCTAATTTGCTTCTGGTGCTGCGGCCTGTGTGGAGGTAAATTGAGTATGAAAAAGGGAATAATGATATTTGTTTCAAAAACATTAAACAAATTAAGAAAAAAAAAATGATGAGATTATTTGAACCTGATAAAAATGAAGTTCTGGAAAATACTATCATATATTTATTCAATTTACATCATAAAATACAAAGAATTATAAACAAAATTATAGTTGACTTCTGAAGACTAATAAAGGAAAGCAACTAAATGTAAAGCTGTACAATCCCTAAATTAAACAAATAGAAATAGGAAAGTAAATAATATTGGAGAACAAATGTTCGATAATAGAGAGGAAAATCTGCAGTGCATCAAGGTAAATAATTATATTCTCAACACTCCCCCCTCAAGATGGCAGGTGAAGGTTTTGAATGCCTAGCTTGGAAAGCAATCGATTGAAGGAATCAGCTCCAAGAGGTTTAGTAAACATGTCCGCTAATTGTTGTTGGGAATGAACGAAGGCTGGGCGAACAATACCTCTCTGAATTTTTTCTTGAACTAAGTGGCAATCAATTTCGATATGCTTAGTTCGTACATGGAATGTGGGATTGGCAGCAATGTGTAAGGCAGCTTTATTGTCACAATAAAGAAATGCAGGTTGAGGATGATTAACTCCAAGGTCTTTAAGTAAATATAGTAGCCAACTGATCTCACAACAAGTTGTTCCCATTGCTCTGTATTCCGCCTCGGCAGAGGAGTGAGATACAGTTGATTGCTTCTTAGATTTCCATGATATAGGAGAATGACCAAGAAGAACACAATAACCCGTGACAGAACGCCTGGTATTGGGACAACTTGCCCAATCCGAGTCACAATAGGCTTGCAAATGTAGTGCAGTAGATGATGAGAGAAGTATGCCTTGTCCCGGACTCCTTTTCAAATAATGTTATATCCTGATGGCAGCAAAGTAATGGGGTTGACGTGGTTCACTAAGGAATTGACTGAGAGTTTGAACACAATAGGCTATGTCTGGTCTAGTGACTGTAAGGTAGAGCAATCGTCTGATTAATTGCCGATAAGAAGATACATTGGAGATAAGTTCACCGTCTGAATTAGTCAACTTCAAATTTTGTTCCATAGGAGTTTTGGATGGACAAGATCCAAGAAGACCAAAATCATCAAGTAATTCGAGAACATATTTTCGTTGACTCAAATAAATCCCACTCTTAGAACAAGCAACTTCAATGCCAAGGAAGACCATTAAGTTGCCGAGATCCCTCACTTTGAAATTGCTCAGCAGCCTCTCCTTGAGTTTTTATATTTCGACAGCATCATCACCTGCAATGATGATATCGTCTACATACACAAGAATCACAGTGATGGAATTATTCATTTCCTTAGTAAACAAAGAATAGTCCGCCTTTGATTGACGATATCCAGCATCTAGCAACTTAGTGGAAAGCTTTGCAAACCATTGGCGGGAGGCCTATTTAAGGCCATACAAGGACTTTTTAAGCCTGCAAACTACATCTCGATTTTTGGATTCTTTGTAACCAGGAGGGAGTTGCATATAAACTTCTTCATTTAAGTCTCCATGTAGGAAAGCATTGCTAATATCAAGTTGGTGGAGACTCCAATTTTTCACCGCTGCAATAGCCAGCAAACAACGTATGGTAGTTAGCTTTGCTACTGGGGCAAAAGTTTCTTGGTAGTCAAGTCCCTCTTGTTGATCATATCCTTTGGCCACTAAGCGAGCTTTATAGTGTTCAATAGTCCCATCTGCTTTATACTTGATTTTATATACCCATTTACAACCAATAGCCTTTTTATTCGATGGTAGAGATGTAAGGCTCCAAGTCTAGTTATCCTCCAAAGCTTTGATTTCTTCGGACATTGCAATCCTCCAATTTTCATCAAGCATTGCCTGTTTAAAGCTCTTTGGTTCTGTGGTGGAAGAAATTGATGCTAAAAACGATCGATGAGAAGGAGAAAATTTGTCATAGGAAAGATAATGATGTAAAGGATAATGTGAAGAGTTACTTACAAGACAAGAAGAAGATGCTGGAGATGATAAATCACATAAGGCCAACTTGCAGTGATAGTCTTTGAGGTAAGAAGGAGGACGAGTGTCTCGAGTCGATCATCGAATCTGTGCTGGTGGGTCAGTAACTGGCTGGTCATTTTCCTGACACGGTGTTTCATCAATTACAGTGATTGGTCATTCTTCTGAATGGTATTTAAATTAATATTGATACAATATAGTTGGTCCAAAATCTAAATTATAATGTATCAAGTTCGACATTCTATCTAGATGCATCATCCATGGTCAGTTCAAAAAGATAATACGTACAGTCTTAGAAATTGTACGAAATTGAATGTTATACTTGCTATCGGTGTTCATTTGATGCACCTTTATAACATGTGTCTGAAATAAATTTCATTAGTTATAGCTCGAAGGATATCTTATCTTTGCTATCATAAAGTTGATTTAGAAATGTAAACATTGTAATACAATTGGAAAAAATAAGTTATCTAACAAACTATTTCTATTATTAATAATCACATTTATTTTAAGTTCTTAAAAATCTTAAAATTATCACACTCATTAGTGTTTATTAATAAATTAAATATATGTATTGGTACAACTTACTAACAAGGGTGTTTGGAAATAACTGTGCTTTCTCATAGAATATGGGAGGTGGAGCAACTACACTGTAGTAGCGCAGCTGCCCCAAATATGCCTTGAGATTGGTTTAACTCTGCTATTGATAGAGTTGAATTCATTTCCCATTATGAAGTTAGTTTTTTATCATGCTTCTACTCATACAAATATCCAACCCTAGTTTATATCAAATCAAGATTTTTGGATTTACCATGTCTCAAGAATTTTCTTTAAAATATTTAAGTTTATCTATATGGATGAAAAATCCATCCCCGTTAGCTTGTAATCTTCGAGACTCCAATGATATGTTTATAATAGTAATGAGAAGTTAAGGGTTCGTTTGTTCAAGTTTTGGATACAGTTCTTTGTTTTAGAAAACAAGGAATATGCAAAATTGTAAAAAAAAAAATTGTGTTTGGCTAAATCTTATCCAAAAATTATTTTTGGATATTATTCTAAATTTTAGTTTAAAATCTGAAAAAAATAAAAGTGTATTTTTATTTACTATTATCCATATCAAATTTAATATTTTTTTCTTTTATCTTAAACACTTCCAAATTTTAAAATCATTACTATTTTCAACTATTATATCAGAGCACGTACTACAATACTCAGGATACCATATTGAATTAGATCCTAATTTTTAAAAATTATTTTAAAATGACGAGTCAAACCCGCCGTGAATCAAAAGCTTGATTTTGTGTTTTCTAACAATTGGGCTGGGCTTAACATAATGAAAGATAGGCCCAACACGATGGCTAAAAAAATAAAGTTCAATCTTAAAACCGAGGGTTATTTCGGTAATTAAGGGGAAGTCAGCGAGCCTGCCAGTCAGACTCATGACTAAAGAAAAATGTTGGGCACCCTCTTCAGGCAATGGCTTTATGTTTAAGCCGATCCGTCTCCTTCTATTCCCAGCTTCATCTTTCTTCTCTCCTCAGTCACTGCAAGCCTAATTTCACATCCTCAAATTACCCTCGTAAACTCTCCAAATTTACTAACCTGCCACTCTTTCATCATCAGAGTCAAATTTGCTCGTCATCATACTCCATGGACGCTCCTCCAGAAGGTTACCGAAGAAATGTCGGCATCTGTCTCATCAATTCTTCCAAAAAGGTTATTAATTAACCATCGCTTTTCAAATTTCAACGATTTTTTTAATTTTTTATTTTAATAAAAAATTTATAATCATAATTTCGTACAAAATTTTGCAGATTTTTGCCGCTTCGAGACTTGACATACCTGATAGTTGGCAAATGCCACAGGTAAATTTTATTATTATAAGTATTGTTTTTCAATTTATATATTTCGAATTTATTTAAAAACTCATATTGTCACGAGTATTGAGTAATGCTGAAGCGTCATAGTTTCATCACTCCTCATAATCTCTTTTAACTTTTTTTTTTTTTAATTCTCATAATTTGCCGATGCCACGCTTACAAAAATTTTGTAGTAGAGTTTGTATGCTAATTGACGTGGCATTTATGTGTCGATCAATGACCGGTCATAATAATTATCACATTTTTGATGCAATGGTAAAGTCAATTTTCATTTTCTTCGAAGAATGTGGAGCAACAGAGCTAAAATTTTTGGTAATTGAAGCTGAAAGTGAAGCCGGTGGCGGTTGTATTAGTGTTCCTTTTGAAATATGAACTTCTCTTTCCACGAATTCAATGGCATTTCTTGTAACTTGTTATTCAGGGTGGTATTGACGAGAATGAGGATCCCAAAGTTGCGGCCTTAAGGGAATTGAAAGAAGAAACAGGAGTCAGCTCAGCAGAAGTTCTTGCAGAGGTTTGGCTTTTTACATATTATAAATTTGAGTGCTAGACTGGCCTTTTGGTGAAAAGAAAACAGAAATGTTTTGATAGGCTTTAATGCGTTAGCTTTGCATGAAATTGAATTAATGTTTCTTTGATGCTTAAATTTGATGTTAAAGGTTTTAGATCATGGTAGGTTTTGTGGAGGTGAATCAAATTGGGTCATTGAATCTGTGGGTGCCAGCTGGTTTAGTTGGTAAAATCCCTTCAGTTGAAACCAGAGATCTGGGATTTGAATCTCACTCACATGGGTATGGAGGGAATTTGTCTACCAGTAATGCTATCCTTAAATAAAATTTTAAAAATTTTAAAAAACAAAAAGAAAAAGAAAAAAGTTCATTGAATAAAGCTATACATGCCTTCAGGCTGATAAATATCAGTGGCATCTATCTCAGTTTAGGATTCATTTCAATATGTATCTACATCTGCTCTTATTGTTTTTTGTGTTCAAGTTAGAGAGCAGTATCTAATGAAAGTGTAATGCTAATTTAAGTATTTCAAATTTCAAATATGCATGCAGGTGCCCTATTGGTTGACATATGACTTCCCTCCAGAAGTCAGGGAAAAACTTAAACATCAATGGGGAGGTGACTGGAAAGGTCAAGCACAGAAGTGGTGAGTAACTTGATTTGGCACTTAGATGCATTATCTGCATGGTGGACCAGAAACTCAGCAAGGATTGGATGGATTGATTTAAGATGTAGGAAATTGCAAATGTAATATACCTTTGTACTAGGAACATGGTTCCTTCAACCACCTTTTACTTCATTTTGTTATGCATAAAGAAGAAAGAGGAGAGGAAAGACATTGGAAATAGTGAGAGTTATTCGATATTGCTTCAATGTTTCATAAATCTATCCTAGCTTTGAACCTGCTGACTCATGTAAATTGGTTGTTGGTACTCTGTCTACTCTTTAACATTTTTGAATTTTTGACATGGGTCAACCTGTGCACTGGTTTCACCCAAGTCTGGATTGGATGGTAGTAGAGAGTATAAACACGTATATCATACAAATACTCCTGATTTTCTTTTGCTGCATGCTGATCTATATCCACGCATAATTTTGGAACCATTACCTGTTGAATTGTGCTATTTATTTGGTTTCAATGTACCATCCAATCTGCATTTGTTTTTATTTACTTATTTGTTGTATATAATCATGCAAATCACAGGTTTCTCCTCAAGTTCACTGGCAAGGAGGAAGAAATCAATCTTCTTGGTGATAGGTCTGAGAAACCTGAGTTTGGCGAGTGGAAATGGATGTCACCAGAACAAATACTTGATCGTGTTAGTAGCTCTTACCATTCTCTGTTAGTTCAGACATAAATAAATAAGTTAAGTATTTCGATGTTCATATTTCTAATTCTTTTTAATTGTTTGCAGGCTGTGGATTTCAAGAAACCTGTTTACAAAGAAGTTTTTACAGTTTTCACACCTCATCTTCAATAATATTATGTTGGAATTGTCCGAGATTCTGCTAAGCCGGGTGATAAATTGATTTGTTGTCACTAACTTTCAAAGTCTTCATCGGATGTCACATACATATCAATTGCCTTGTAATGATATGTTATGATATTCTTGTGATCGGTGGAAGAAATAAAATTAAATAAACTTATTAGCAACGTATTATAGCCACTTTTGGTGCATCTTTTCATTTTGACGGGAATGTCCACTTTTCGAATTGCCACTACAAATTTTCGAATTGCCACTACAAATGTTTTGGCACAGCTTCAGGTTACACAATCTTCAGTTCTTCACCATAAGTCATCAACTTTATGGGGCTTGAAAACAGTTTATCTGATGTTTGAATCAATTGAATGAATTGTTATGAATTTAGGGCATGTGAGCTGTTTGTTGGTACGTTACAAGAGACAAGCAAAAAGTGCTTGATGTTCAAGGCATGCTTAAGGAATACAGGATACCACAGCAAAAAAATTATTCAGAAGCATGCCATAAGAATACTCTACAGCCTCTAAAATTAAAATTAAGTAATAATCTCCTCAATTAATTCCCGTAAAATACAGCTATAATTCATGCCGTAACATCATCATAATACAGTCAATATGTCAAACAGTTTGCATCTGTAAGCAGCTCAAGACAGGCAGCCGAGGAGTGTGGTTAGGAATACCAACCTATATACAAGTCATGTACAAACTGGAGCTTCTAAGCTAGTAGCTAAAGAATCCAAGTTTCAGTAGCAAAGAGCCAAAAATGATAATATTTCAGTATATTACTCTTTAAGTTTTGCTGCTAATGATATCATTTATTTGATCTGTAACAATCCCTGCAACAATCTCAGGAGAAAACCTTTGTATCATATCTTCCCTCGCCTGCTTGCCCTTGGCCTTTGCTTCGTCAACGTTGCTCACCACTAGCCTCATCAGAGCTTGTAGCTTATCAACAGATGGTTCAGCCCAAAAATGCCCTTTAAATGGCCCTTCTGTTACTTCACTCATTCTCCCTACAGGCAATGGGTACCCATTCTCCGCTGTCAAATACTCAGTTGGCCCAGACCAATTCGTTGCAATGACCGGCAATCCCATTGACATGGCTTCAACAAGCGGCCTCCCCCACCCTTCCCCTCTTGATGGAAGAACAAAAGCATCAGCTGCCTTATACAATCGCGGCAGATCAATTTGAGCAATATGCGTATAAATCACATATACCGGAGCCCAACCATCACCTGGCTTTTCTAAACCAGAGTCCACCACAAAGTTGACAATCTTGTTACCAAAATCACTATCCGAATGATAAGGATTTGTTAGCAAATATAAAACAACCCCATCAGCCTTAGAAAATTCTTCCAAATATGCTTTCAACAACACATCCCAACCTTTCCTATACTCCCATTTAAACACACTCAAGAACACAAACTCCTTTGAACCCGTATTCATGTTCCTCAACCCTAAAACGGGTTTTCCAATAGAAGCAAGATCTAAGGGATCACAATTGACGGGATCAAAGAAACTAACATCAACCGGCTGAACAATCTTCACAACTTTAGCCGGATCAACCCCACTTTGTACAAATGTAGACACATGAAAATCTGTAGGGACCCAAACAAAATCCATGCGATTACACCGGTTTACATGTTGAGGACTCACCCTATCAGTCTCAAACATGGTTCTACCAACGACGGCCATGAAATCTCCATAACCAGGTGCTGGTGGACAGGGAAGGGTATCAAACAAAGGAGGGTACCAAGCACCAGGCTCACTATGGCAAATAACAACAGTTTCATTTGTTCTACATTCAGTGTTATAAAACTCTACTGCCAGGTTCCTCATATGGTGAGGCAAACCCTCCCAAAATTGCAAAGATTGTAGATCACCATGGTGCTCAATAGCCAATTTAAATCTCGGGTGGGTGTTTTTCACATGTTCATTAAGTGCTAAAATGTAAGACCAAGATTCTGAGCTATACCCACCACCAGAAAGAAATGGAGCCATCCACAAAACACAATATGGTGGTGGCTTGGAAATGGGATTCGGTTTCTGGGTTTGGTGAAAAAACCCTAAATTTGATTGAAAAAATGTGGGCTTTGTTGTTTTGGTGATGAAACTGAAAGAGATTGCTATAAGGAGAATTAGAGTTGATAATGTACATAATATTAATGGTTTCAACTTAGAGGTAAAGGAAATGGAGGAGGGAGATTGATTTTGATCGGATTTTTGTTCGGTTTTGTGGGGAATCATGACAATGAATGAAGAGAATGCGGTTCAAGTAGACTGTACTGCTATTACAAGAGAGAGTGAAAAAGATAGAGAGTACCAGAAACTCCTGTAGCCGTTCCGTATAAGGGTGTTTGTCACTTTACTTTTGTTCTTATTTAGTAATTATTATTGTTGTTTTGAGTTATTATTATTGTTGTTTGAAAGGCAGGATGATAAAATCCTTCATAGATTTAGAGTCTCAGTCTCATGAATCGTGATAAATTTTAAATAATTTTTAAAAAATAAAATAAGGGATAAAAAATAAATAATTTTTAAAATTTTAATGGGATAAAATTTGATTTTATACTCTCCATCCCACTCCCATCTCAATCTTTATTATATATAAATATTTTTTTAATTTTTATTCAATAATTTTTATTTTATCAATTATAATATTAATTAATAAATTTTATTTTTATTTTTACCTCATATAAATGAGTTATAATTAAAAAAAAACTCTATATTATAATTTTTATTCAATCCTAAAATATTATTATGTTTTCTTTTCTCTCTAAATGTGCTGCTCTCTTTAAACTTTTTTTAGTTTTAATATTATTTCAAGGTATTATTTTAACCTTTCGGAGATTTTTTTAAATAATTTAAATATTTTATAATATAGTAATAATTTTATTTAAGTCTTTAATTTTTAATTTACTTAAATTATTTATTTATACTTACTATAAAATAAATAAATGAAAAATGGGGTGAGGATGAGGAAATCATTCCCCACGTGAGAATTTTCTATCCTCACCCTACTAAAATTCTAGGGTGATGAAATGAGCAATAGAGGCGAAATTTTTAATAGGGTGGAGAATGAGGTAGGTCTCTCCACTCCCATCTACCTTATTGCCATTCCTATTGAATGGTAAATTAAGAAATATAAAAAAAATCAAGCATTAGGGATGGCAATGGGGTGGGGTGAGGTGAGGGTGGGGAGGCCTACCTCATTTCCCATCCCATTAAAAAATTTTGCTTCCATTCTCCACCTCATTCCCCAATAAATTTAGTGGGGTGGGGATGGGGAATCCTCATATGGGGAATGCTTTCCCCACCTCCACCTAATTCCCCATTTACTTATTTATAATAAGTATAGATATATAATTTTAATAAATTAAAAGTTATGGATTTAAATAAAATCATCACCATATTATAAAGTATTTAAATTATTTAAAAAATCTCTAAAAGTTCGAAACAATATATTGAAATGTTATCAAAACTAAAAAATGTTTGAACAGAGCAGCACCTGAAGAGAGAAAAGAAAATATAACAATATTCTAAGGTGGAATAATAATTATATTATAGAGTTTTATTTTAGTTATAGTCTATTTATATTATGTAAAAATTAAAAAAAATTATTAACCAATATTATAATTGATAAAATAAAAATTATTAAATAAAAATTTAAAAAATATTTATATATAATGGAGATTGGGGTGGGAGTGGGGTGGGGAGTACAAAATTAAACCACACCCCATTAAGAATTTAGGGATTATTTTTTTCCTATTCCCCACTCAATTTTCCAAAAATTATTCAAAATTCACCTCATTTAGGGCGGAGCCCCTTGTATCCCAAACCCATGGAGTATTTTGCCATCCCTATCAAGCATTAATTTTTAACGAAAATTAATTATTTTATATTATTTTAAAACTAATTAATTGTTTTTACCTTTCGTAAACTAAATGCAATCAATATATTGTCTTTTTTTTTTTTTTTTTGTTCAAGAGAAATAGTTGTGCGAGATGGGTGCACCACCTCAATATGGTACATTTGATCACGAAGAATTTGTCATTTGCAAAGTTTGATACATTCAATAGTGGGGTTAAAATTTTTTTATTCTAAATATTATGGGTCTCGTAACATTTAATATGTAATCCACATCGTAATCCATTAAACATGGAAACGACAAGTCCTAGCCAAGCACATTACCTTACTATGGCAATCCAGCTGCCCCAGGGGCACCCTATGTTAAGTTGATAAACATACCCCTCCCACACAAGTCTCTCTCCTTATTCCATCGATTAAAAATTAAACTCTTTTTCTTTCGTTATTTTTTAGTCTAATAAGTTTTATGTTTAAAATCATCCCAATATTGAAATAAAAATTAAATTCTGTTTTTCCCTTTCAAATATTTTTTAGCAAATACAATAAAAGCTTGACATTGAGGTACCATGACCCTTACATAGCATTTTTGCGGTAATATATAATCGAGTAATGGATTAAAATAATAAACAATTTACAAGTCATGAAATTAAGTGAAAAAATACAATTGATATTGTCATCTCATCGAGTTTATATGTTGATTATGACTAATTTAGTTTAACACTATTGTTTAAATTTTATATTCTTTCTTATTGTTTGGGGCAAGTGGTAATTTCGTCGGCTCACGTGTCATAACGATTGACTCTTTTTTAATTGAAATAAAGTCGGGCTTGATTGAAAATTTGGCTAATGTTAATCAAAGGGGATTAATATTACTATCTAAAAAATCGATGCTACGCCCGAAGGCCCAGTTCAACCCATAATGTATGTATTTAATAGTGAAACTTAATTCGCATTGGATCCTTCGCTCAGTTCACTTGAGGGACCTTTACCCATAAGAGAATATTTTGTGAAACGAGCTAGTAGAGAACTAATTATTCTAAAATAACAATAACAACAACAACAACAACAACAATAATAATAAGTTTAATTTAAAACACTAAATCCCAAATTACATACGTATATTGTTGATTCACACGCATCGACTATTTTTTTTTATTAAAGTTAATGAATTAGTAGATAATTATTGGCTAAAAAGGCTCACGTTGGCGACTATGCATCACGACTGAATGCACATGCTTTACAATGTAAAATGCATGCGGATTAGATGTATGGACAACGCATGCATTGATATTTAATGTAAAGCATGTATTAGAATTAATATAAAGCATGCATTAGAATTAATGTAAAGCAAGCATTGATATTTATTGGAAAGCATGCATTAAAATAAATGCAAACGAAGAAACGAAGCCTATAAATAGCATGCTTCACAATTCATTTAAGTAATCTAAGATAGAATCAAAAGTGAATTAGGAGCATTTCAAAAACCAATTTTTCTCCAAAAAGCCATTTTTAGATTCAGTCCATAAACATTTTCCAAAAATAATTTTCGAGAAAACATTTTTAATATTCTTCCAAAAATAATTTCTTAGAAAATATTTTCAATATTTTTCCAAAAAAAATTTCAAGAAAAATTTTCAGTATTCTCCCAAAAGTATTCATAACTGGTCAAGCGAACAGCTCTTTTAAAGCAACAAGTAGTTGCCCATGATGAGGAATAAGCTCAAATTCTCTTGGCTGGTTTTGTTGTGGTTAATATGGGACTGGATTCTGTAGGATGACTGGAGGTTGATCTTGTGGGATAACATGTGGCTGCCCTTGTTGTTGAGCAAACATTTGTGCTCTTGTTTCCTAGATATTAAGGATGGCACAAAAATCAACCAAACTTTTGGTCTGGTCAACCAAACTTTTGGTCGGATTGACCAGGCTCAAAATTTTCAGATCTTAACTCATATTTAAGGTTCGAGGGTTGGGTTTGAGCTTAAATATTAAGACCCTATTAAATTTGGGTCAAGGTTTGAGCCCTATATCCCCCGACCCAACCCTAATACTTAAAAAAAAAAAAATCACACACATGCATTATACACTCACACACATAAAACATCTCATACTTTCTAAACACAAATCCTAACACATTACACGAAACATGCTCAAGACCCAACACACATGCTCACGCCACTGGGGTTGGCGACTTTGGCGCCATTATTGGTGACTTTGTTGTGTGAAGCAATGATCATCAACCCGATCACGGACTATCTTTAGCAACCTCAAAGCCCAAGCTTGAACGACTGATTGTCATTCCCAACAAATATGATTCTTCATCTGGTTCATAAGTTATATGAACGTTCGTCAGTGCTTCGACTGTGAAAGTTATGGTTCTCTTGGCTACTAGAAAGCATCGTTAAAATCCTAACCAAATTCTTTAGTGGAGTAGCCAAATGTTGGGGGCAGGAATTTCATTATGCCATGTGTTAGAAGGATGGACTCTTTTTCAAAATAAATTTGAGCTTGATTGAGAATTCGGGGTTAATGGTCTGCAATTTGCCTAATTGTGTTGTGGGGTCTAAAGAGTTAGGTCCAAAAGCGTATTCAGGGGTTGATATGGCCTAAATAAGCTCCTGTTATAATTTACTATAGCTGTTGTTTCGTTGAGTAATAAATTTTGGCTTAAGCAGTAATGACACTTGATGTGGGAGCAGAGTACATAGGTGATAATGGAGAACAGTAGTTTAATATTAATATTTTAGGATTGTTATAGCTTAAAAAGTGTAATTAGGAAAAATATGAGAAAATAGAATATTGTTTAAAAAATGAATATGGAAATGTGTTTGGAAACCATTTTAAGAAATGTTTCTTAAAATGAGTCTGGAAATGGTTTTTGGAAGAATTCTAAAAGTGTTTTCTCCGAAATATTTTTAGGAAATACTACAAATATTTTCTTGAAATTGTTTTTGGAATAAAACTAAAAATATTTTCTCAGAAATTTGTTTCCTAAAATGATTTTGGACTGAATCTAAAAATGAATTTTTTATAGAAAAATTAGTTTTGCACATGCTCTTAACTCACTTTTAATTCTCTCTTAGATTACTTAAAGAATGGATGCTTGAATGAATTGTAAAACTTGCTATTTTTAGGTTTCAGTTTTTTATTTGCATTTATTCTAATGCTGCTTTACATAAATTCTGATGCATGTTTTACATTAAATATCAATTCATGTTTTACATTTATTCTAATGTATGCTTTATATTAAATATCAATGCGTGCTTTATATTAATTCTAATGCATGTTATTACATTAACTGTCAATGCATGCCCTACATTTATTTTAATGCATGCTTTACTTATATAACAACGCATGCCTTGTCCATGATCTAATCCGCATGCATTTCACATTGTCAATGATATGCATTCAATTGTAATGTATATTCACCAAAATGAGTTTGTTTAGCTAGTAATTATCTACCATGTGAATCTGTAAAATATATGTGTGATTTAAGATTTAATTTTCTAAATTAAACTTATTATTATTATTATTTTAGAATGGTTGATTCTCCACTAATTCATTTAACAAGGCATTTTCTTATGGGATAAAGTTCCTCAAGTGGGCTTAGCCAAGATTTTGATGTGAATTGAGCTTCACTTTAGTGTATCCATACTTTTGAAACCACAACCGACAATAGTTCCTCTGACACAATGGCTTGAATCCACCATAAAATAATACTACAAGAAAAACTATTTTTTGTGATTGTTAAATACAGTCAGAATAAGTGAAATGCCATTGCAAATGTGTTTTTTTTAATGGCTAAAGGCAGTTGTTGGTCGTTGATAATAGTTAGGGTAGAAATACTTTTTTTCCAACCAGCAGTTGTAAATATATTTTTTTCGAGCAACATAAGCCATGGAAAAATGATGCATCTATATTAGAAATAATATGGACACACAACCAATGAATAATTTTTATGATCACTTTGAGCCATTAAAAATACTATTTTCGATTAGCTCTAGCGGCAGCTTTTGTAATAGCAATTTCAATTAAATATGACCATTGAAAATACATTAATTTTGAGGGACAAAAACAGCCAAAAAAATTAAATTGTAGTTGGAAAAACATATTGTTCCAATTGATTTTGCAATTGAAAATATTACATATTAGTCCAAATAAGTAATATTTGTAATTAAATTGTCTGCTATAAATAAGAGTAGCAAAATTAAAGAAAAAACTCTACTAAAATATTTTCTAATAGTCTTTTATTAATAATTTTAACATGTACATGAATTGGTTACAACAATATTTCAACATGTACATATTTACTAAGCTTTACAATTCATACCACTACTATGAAACATTCGTAAGAATATTACACAACTTCTTTGTATTGATAAAAGATTAAACCAACATCAGTATTTGACAGAGTGCGCATTTGAATCTTGTATAATGAACATTTGGTAAGAGCTCTTGATTCATTGCATATGAATATATATAAACTTTAGATAGAATGAAATTATATATATATATATACATATACACACACACACCCACATTTGGATTCCCTGCGTGTGTGTGTGTGTGTGTAACTAAGATTGAAGGCAGTGCATCAATTAAACAAAACAAGAAAAATGAACTAACTATTACAATTCATTCATTTCACGCCAAGTATTGAATTCATCTCTGCATCTTGTTTTTCCATTAATGATATGCTGCAGTATTCAAGCCAAATGGATTTTATATCCAAATTTACAAATTAACATACCGAACTGGGGAATTTTAATACACTAAAACATAAGCTAGCTCTGAAGAGAGAAGATGAAAAGATGAGGAGAATTTAGAAGATGAGAAGATGAATTCTGCTATTACTATGGAGAGGAGATGAGTTAATGAGAGTATGGAGAACGTGGGGTACAATTCCAACTGTAATTCTATTTAATTACTTGATAATATAATTTAGCCTAATTAAGTTAGTTTTATGATGATAAGTACTAGAATTTAGCTAATAAAGATAAACATGATGGATGGTGATATATCTTTTTAAACTATTAGATGAGATCAATATTCGAAAAAAATATTAGATTAGATTGGATAAAAATAAACAACTATTAGACAAATAAAATATTTTTATTCTTGAACAGTAAAGAAAATAAAATTAAATAAGTTAACAAAAAAATGATTTTATTTATATTATAATATATAAATTAATTCTTGCAATAATTCTTATTATATGATGCAGTTATTTGTATGATCATTCTAAGACTAATTATCATTATATGGTGAAATTAATTGTATGATCATTCTTAGAATAATTTTTAAATAATATCTTCAAATAAAAAAAATTGTTATTAAATATTTAACTATATAATTTCATTATTTAAAATTTAGTCTCTAAATTAATTCGATAATAGTGATCAATCATATGATATTATTTCTTAGAATACTTTACTATAAAATCAAAATAGCATGATAATTAATTTATAAATTGATTCAGTAATAAGAATCAATATACTACTGATAATTATTGGTTTTTAAAGTTTATTTGGATGATTGAATTAGATCAAAAATATAATAGAGTACTATTAAACTTATTATTTATTTATTTAATTTAGTCACATGAATAATTGATTGTGTATCACAAAATTAATTTGATATAACATAGTCTTATAACTGTATTATATGCTCACTCTTAATTAAGTAAAATAATAACTTCAAAATTTAAATGGTAAAATTTAAAAAAATATATGAGAAAACAATTAATGTAACTGCTTAATTACAAGATATAACTTAGTTTTGTTTTGGATGAGATATAATATAGTTAATAATATTATATAAATCATGTGACACCCTTCTTTGTGTGTTCTTTCTTTGAAGCAAAGTTCATACATTAATATATATTTATATATCTAAAGATTATATGTCCAATATTAACTTTGAAATGTTGAACATGAATACTAACAATATGAAACCAAATTACAAATTTCATGTTTAATCAAACTCATTTGCAATGAGACTATATACTAAAATCTAATTCTTATGTGTGTGTGTAATTCAAATCTATAATATTGTACATTAGCATATATTTGCCGCCCCAAGATCATTGCTCAGACATTTCTTACACTCTCATTTGTAACATTAAGCTCAAATTTTTATTCCAATATTTATTTTATATTTAAAAGTAAAATGCACAAATTAAACATTATATAAAAGCTAATTAAGTGATAAAAACAATATAAATAAAATAATAATATTAATGTAAATCAAATATGTCTTAGTGGGTACTTAAATATACTATGATCATAAAAATTATATTAGTAATTAAGTTTATTACGTCAACAAATATAAGGTCAATTTATAGGAAAAAAGAACGAAGATCTATTTAATAAAATTGGCTCCTTGAACTCATGCTATCATTATTTTAAACAAAAATTAAAGAGGTGGAAGGCGCACAGATATATACAGTACATATAAAAATATATAATTTAAATTTTTATTATTATTACATCTTCTAATGATAGTTTAATTGGTTAATATTTGGTACTGAAAACTACTGATCAAGAGTTAAAGTTCAATAAAATACATTTATATTTTTTAATATTTAATACTAATAAATAATAGTATTGGCACAATCTTTCCCTCCAAACTATTCTTATTAATTTCATATTTTTTTAATATTTAATACTAATAAATAATCGTTGGTGAAATTTTTCCCCCCTAAACTATTCTTATTAGTTTCATACCATTTGTTATAAATTATCTGGCATAGCTGTAAATATTAATGTATTTTTTATAATTGTTTAAAGTCTTCGAAAATAGTAATTTAATTTTGCCACAAGTTTGGGAAGTTGAAAATGTTCATAGCTTAAATTCTATCACCTAATTAATTATAATACTCATTTGTGACTACCTTAGTATTTGGTAAAAAAGATACAATATTTTCAATTACTAAAATCTTGTCATTGCAAATAATAGTGGCACCAATGCTTACCACCAAACATTTCAAAATTTCACAACTTATTTTCAACCAGTTTTATATTTGGTTAAAATTAAACTTCTATTATCAATTATGAAATAGTGTGGTAATAAATAATCATGTATTTTTAACAAATTTAATAAAGTTATTGAACATTTTGTTACATTTTCAATAACAACTTCCTGTCATTCAAAAAAATATTGGCGCTATTGATTTTCCTAAAAAAAATAAGTATTAGCAGTTAGTTATAAAATCATTTTTTATCATTTTTCCCCATCGAAAATATAGAAAATTACTTTACTCTTTTAGAATGAACTAATTTTTACAATTGAAAATAATCATATCTTCGACTAATTTTTTCGTGCAATTAGTAATACGACTAATTTTTTCGTGCAATTAGTAATAGTGGTCGAAAATGACTATATATAATGTATTTTATGAATTGGACTAAGCCTTTAGATCTGACATTAATTTTTAGGCAGTAGCAGTAATACTCATCAAATACTCATCAAACACGTACTTTGCACTCTCTGTTGTTGAAGAGTGAATTGACC
Source organism: Murraya paniculata (assembly GCA_030449075.1). Taxonomy (NCBI): domain Eukaryota; kingdom Viridiplantae; phylum Streptophyta; class Magnoliopsida; order Sapindales; family Rutaceae; genus Murraya; species Murraya paniculata. The sequence goes on along the minus strand of JAEVFN010000111.1, from coordinate 268,979 downwards.
GAAAAATTGTACTCAACGTCTCAAACAAGCAAAAGCATTTATGAAACCCAAAATCAAATGAACCTAACGAGATGCCGGCACCAATGAATTTTTGAAGTTTGCAAGTTAGGATGCTTAAGGTTCAAGCATGAATACAACAATACAACTTAATTTAACAACATGATACAATCAGTTGCACTCATTATTTTGAGAATGGTGAAACACATAGTGTACACTTCACTTCTTGCAGCAGCTTCTACATCTTTGACCAGAACCTGCTCAAGCTTGCTTCGATTGATCCATGAGGTTCGTCTGTTGGTAAATACACATCATCTTCAAACTGCAAAATTGACACATATTCGAATGTTAAAATTTGAGCAAAATTAATAAGCAGAGAATGATTCCTCATTTTCAAATGACTTGAGGCTTATTTACACATGATTTCAGTCTTTTTGTTTAGGAAAACATTAACAGATAAATTGTCCTACCTTCACTATAATGTCCTTGTCCTTGCTTGATAAATTGACTGGTAAGAAATGGATATTGGGCATTTTTAGATGGACCAATGATATGTCATGAAACCTGAAAACAATAACATCAAGGATCAGTCTCAAATTATTGCTGCACACAAAAATGGTCAAGAGTCTGAACGTGAGCAAACCAGAAAGAGACCTGCCAAGGACGGCCTTTGCCATTTGGTAAAGAGTGCTTTGGACAGACGCGCTGTATACTCCCTCTTTCGGAGGACCAAAGAAAGTATCCATCAGAACTTTTTTCACAGCCAGGTATCTCTCTATGAAGTAAAGCGATTTCTGTGGAAGGTTAAATACAGATTCGTAAGAGTACCTGCAGTCACAATTTTGTAGAAACATGCCTCATTGTTTTCTGAACTCGGGAAATTTAATAAGAAGTCAATATTGCTAGTACTAGGGGTAGGGGTGGGCACAAACCGAATCGGAACCCAAAAAAATCGGTTCTGTTCGGTTTTTTTTAGTTTCGGTTCGGTTTTTTTTAAGTTAAAAAACCGTAATTATAAATACCAAACCGAATGATTCGGTTTGGTTCAGTTTTCAGACAAAAAATTATAAAAACCGAACCAAACCGTTACTAGGTATTTTTGTAATTTCACTACCACATATATATACACAAACTCACAAATCTTTTTTTTTTTTTTTGATCTCTCTAACTCTCTCATCTCTCTCGATCTCCCCTCTGCTGTGCTCACTGCTCTCTACTTCTTCTCTCTCTTTTAAGCCGGAACTACCTCACCCTTGCTGCCGACTTGCCGTTGCCGTTCCTTCCATCGCCAGCCACCCAGCCAGGTAACTTGCTCTTGTCTTGCTCTGCTTTCCTTTTTTTTTTTTTTTTTTTGGAAAATAGATCTGAGATGTCACTATTTTTTTTTTCGAAATAAATCTGAGATTTATATTGATAATATTTAGATTTATTATGCATGTTAGGATGTGTGTATGTTACTTTAATTTTTTTGGATTTTTAATTTTTGGTACTATCAACTGTGCTGCACTGCTGCTGCTTGCTCTGCTTGCTCGGTGAAGAGAGAGAGACGAAATATTGAAGATGATGAAGGAATATTATCATTTGGATCCTTCTATTTTTTAAAATTTTATTATAACCCACTATTTACGAAATGTTTGCGTATAAAAATTCTGTTGTGGACTAATTTGTTTGTAAAGTTTTTAAAATGGTCCTTGACCGAAAGTTAATGCCATGAAATATCATTTTAGTCCCCAGGCTTTGTTGAAATTGTGATATGCCACATAAACTTATTTTATTTTATTTACACTTTGGGCCAAAACTTTTGATATTAAAAACAGTAATTATAATCCTGAAAATTTTTCATTTTAGTCCAAAATTCATGCAATTTTTTTTTAATACAAATTTTCTAATTATTTTATTTTATTTATGGTAGGCCTTGTGTGCAGAATGGAAGAAAATAACAATGTTGTAGAGGATATTATGAAAGAAGATTTTGATGAGGCTATTCCGAATGAAAAAACAGGCCGGCGTTTGAGTACATGCTTTGAATATATTATACAAGTACTAAAAATGAGAAAATTATTGTATAAGTTTGAAATAAAAAAAGATCCAAAAAATTAAATTAGGAACTGAAGTGGAATTAGTACCGAAACCGAATTGAAACCGATTGCTTAAATAAAACCGTTAAGAGAACCGAAACCGAACCGAAACCAAAAACCAAAACCGAACCGAAACCGACTTATTGGTTTCGGTTCCGTTTTTTTTTTTAAAAAAAACCAAACGGTTTTTTCAATTTTCGAAACCGAATCGAACTGAAACCGACAATTTATTCTGAAACCGAACCGAACCGAACCGATGCCCACCCCTAGCTAGTACTAAACTTAAAACGAAGGAATTTTAGAGGTATAAACTTACAATGAAGGAATTCTAGAGGTATAAACTTACAATGAAGGAATTCTAGAGGTATACGAAAAATTTTTTTTCCTCAACTTATGTGATTCTCTCTGTTTACTTACATCTAAGTGTTAAGAAAATATAAATGTAAAATACCTCCATGTACTAGTGATCTCTGTTGCCAGCATCCTTTCTCGAGTATCAGGCAGAGCCGTGTATTTGTCCCTAATAAACCCTTCAAAACCTGACTGTCCATAGCATGGATTCCAAATTCAACAAACACCCCAATTTCAGTAATGCTCTAAATATCGCAAGCAAACGAGACAAAACCTTAACAGAAAATGATTTCAAAGCCAAGCTCCTTGATAATATAATTATAACTAAATATGACAACAGAATAACGTGTTGTTTTGAATCCTCCGGAAATTGTTACCAGAAGACAATTAGACTTGACTTTAAATATTAATGTTGAGCCCTTGCCAAATGGTTCAAGCTTTTGGGTCAAGTGGTTTCAGTGTCAAGAGAAACCGTAATGATTTCTTCAATCAAATAAACCCTACAGGGTTTTACTTTGCACATGCAAAAAGAATGCATCGGCACTCTATCAGAAATGACGAGCAGTGTAGGGTCACCTGGAGCAATGGCACACTCAGGGTCTTGGCACAAATACAATATAAAAGACTTTGCTATAATACAAAATTTTCAGAGGATTCCACCTGTTTCAGATCCCACTTTGCAAATAACTATCAGATTCACAATAAAAAAGAGGTTCTTGACCTTTAGGGCTCGCAAAAAAATAAAAAATAAAATATTAAACATCTATCCAAGTGGCTGCTACCTCCACTGGACATGTTTTGGAAATTAAAGGTCTGTTACTTTAGTATCCTCCACCATTCACAAGAAAATTGCATTTCAGATCAGTCCATGATACAACTTAAATGAAACTTTTTGTATTTATGATTATGTTTCATGAGTGACAATGTTTGTTCTTGAATATAGAGTACTTTCATCTGGTGCTGTAATTTTTTTTTTAATTTTTTCAAAATAGTTGGTAACAGTAACAACTATAATATAAACAAGACGAATCTACAATATTTAGGAACCAAATTGTCACAGGCAGATAGCAAAATTGTACTCGCAGTAAGCTTAAATGTAGATGAATAAGACTATACCTAAACAGGCTACCTTATCCTGTTCGAGCATAGTTTGAAGAACACCTCTAATGTGGCTTTACAAGGCTTGAGAAAAGCAAGATTAAAGTGCATGGAAATCTTGAATTATGGCATACATATGTTACAGATCCTAGTTGCAACTTCTCATAGACTATAGTATCAGTTAGTCTTTTCTCATATTTATTTTCATTAGATATCCTATAAATGGTTTTAGTTTAATTTCCTTTAATAATGGGAATTAGGGTAATCTGGTGGACCTTGGGTTCAATGGCATGGGATTCGAGGAATTCCTCAATGATATTTCTTGTTTTTTATTCAATATTAGGGGCATGTATGCAGGCTTTACTCTTAAACTTTAATTGAAAACAGATAATCAGATTGGCATTTTTTTCCCTTTTTTCCCCCTTTTCTTTTCCTTTTAGGAACAGACAATGATAGGACCAATAAAAAGAAAACCACACTCTTCTAACTTACATCAACCAGAGCTAATTCAGGTATAATGCATTAGTACAGAGAAATAAGTTTACCTTGGTTGTCTTGAGCAAAGTCAGTCCTTCAATGCCAGAAGTCATCTGCAAAGCACCAGACTTCTGTACTGTAACCTCTGTTGTATGCCTCTCAGATCCAAGTTTGAAACCTTCAGTGGATAATATCACTAAAATAATTAATCAAAAAATCACAACCAATTCATACATAGAAACCATTTCTGCAATAAAAATGGTCATGAGAAAGAGGACGCAAGGTACTCCAGAGATCTCCAACAGCCTTGCACTCCATTGGTTGCTAATTATTGCACTCCATTGATTGCCAAGTGCAAATTAGAATTTGTAACTTACAACCCAGTTGAACTTTTTGCAATTCATTAGTAATCCGTGTTTGCTCTTACTTTTCACAAAAGAGAAAAAAAAAAAACAAAAAAGGAAAATATTATATCGTTGAATACATTGTCTTACCATCATTGGAATAAAAGTGTTATCTATTACGCAGCCTTATTATCAATTGAAAAGTATTATATTACTCTGCACGTTATTCATCTTGAAGATATTAAGCAACAAACCATGCTCATGCAGTTGCGCATCCACAGATACACGTTCCCATGGCTTTTCCACTATCCTCACTATGGCACTAGTAACCTATAATAAAAGGAACACTACTTAATCCACCATGCAAATAAATACCATCAGTGAAATAAACAAAACAAAATATTTTTACAAATGGAAACGACGATCCTTAAAAAGCTCATAAAGGCTCTTCACCAATCAAACACACATGAACATTATAGACTAAAAGTTCAAGGCAAATATAAGGGGTTCTTACTCAAATTAAGGCCCTATTTGGAATTGAAGTTAGACAACTTGTTTGGTAAACACTCGCTGCTACAGTTTAAAAACTAAGTTGATTTAATTTTACACTTGTATGAGAAAAAATATATTATACATTTACTAATTTTGTGAAAATTATTATTTTAAAATTATACATATTATTAACTTTTGTTTCATAATTATAACTTTTTTCTAGGAGCAGCTGTAGCTAGAGTTACTCAATACCAAACAGTATACCTCAATGACAAAACGAGACTAACTCATTTCTCAGAAAATTTTACATTTGGGCCCACTCAGTTTAGAGAATTTCAATTTTGAGCATCTTAAGTTTACAATTCCTTCATTCTAGCCATCCTCAAAGTCAACATTTTACCTGGCGATAGAAGGACGTAAAGTGCTTGGCGAGTAAAATAGCAAATTCCTCGACCGAAAGTTGCTCTTTACATTCCTTAGCTTTAGCGTAAACCTATATTAGTATAAAAAATTCACAAATTAATAATAATAATAATAACATTAATTTAAATCAACTCATTTTGGATGAAATTACAGTATTTTTCATCGTATCGGTGGCGACGAGATCGGAGTTATCGTCGTCAACGTAGGCGACGATGGAATCGGAGAGCAAGCTGATGCTGACGTTCCATTCGACCATAAAATGGCGGCCTTCTTTGCTTCGCCAAACTCTTGCAACTCTCACTCGAGCTTTCCCGTGTCGCTGCTCGAAATTGAATCCCTCCATTTTTTTCGCCATTTTGTTATTATTAATTTTCTTGCTTTTTCTTTTACAGAGACGAAAGGGATGAATTTTGATGACGATTATATAATCTGCAAGTTTTTCAGTGCAAAGTCTGAATGAAGGTGTGAGTCTAATTTTTATTTTCTTGCTTCACTCGCTATAAAAGCGCGTGGATAAGCAACATTCCGTACGTCACTTTTCTTTGAAAAGAGAAAGGCCAAATTTACGACAACACGTCACTAGAAATTTTCATTCGTCGTGCCTACGTGTCAATAGCTAAGATAGAGATTGGATTTTATCTGTACAAATACAACCACGCTGACTCTGTAGCCAACAGATCGGCACATATGCGTCCAATACCAGCAGCAGTATGTAGTAGTTTCAGGCTTTCAGCACATAGTATGCGTGACAGTTGCGTCGAGGGTGGGCATTTGGTTCAGTTTTTATTGAATTAAAAGCTGAAATTATTCAATTCGATTCAATCAATTCTACGGTAAAAAATTAAATAATTCAGAAATTTGAGAATTGATTGGTTGACCGTTTACATTAAAGAAAATATTATTTTTATATAAATAATAATATTTATTTACTATAAAATTATTTTACATTAATATTTTTGTACAAATCATGCATTGTAGTAGTTACAACCGAATTTAATTAAGAAAAAAATTTAAATAAAAGTGAAAATTTTAAAATTTTAATTAATATAAAAAAATTATCAAAATTTTTAAATCAAATCAAATTATAGAATCAATTCGACTTGATTTTGCAATTAAATTTGTATTCGGTTCATATATTTATGAATCGATCAGTTTTTATTCAATTTAATTTAGGGATAGAACTGAACCGAAACGAGTAATGCCACCCCATTTCTTTTACATCTAGTTTCATGTAGATGTTGATTATACTCGCCTTCTCCTGTGTTTGGACAAGTGATTTCGATCAATTTCATTTTACTGATCATTGAAATATAGGACTAAAAATTCGACTTAAGTTTGACCATTCTGTATCTTTTAGGAACTGGAAAAAAAGAAAAAAAAAATAAGTTCTAACATCAATAATAACCTATTTTAGCCAAAGTTTTTGTGATGATTTTGTAAATAATATTGTAAAGGCTAATAAGAAAGAACCGTAGTGATGATCTAAACTTATCTCAAGTAAATATGAAAGTGGTAATTTTTCTTTTTTTGAAATCATAATAAAATGATTAGAAAAATAGCCAATAATACATCACTACATCAAGGCCTAAATACAAAGCTGCATCGAACGCAAATTCAACACATAGGTTAATGTAAGACTCATGCCTTGTAAGAATGGCAATGAATCGGATTGGGCTCTGATCAAGCCCAACCCGATTAAAAAATCTGACCAAAAGGAAAACCCAATCATGTGCATTTAGGGAACCTCACAATTTTTTTTTTGAAGATTTTTAAGTAATTTAAATTTTTAAAAAATGAATATAATCTCCCCATATACATTAAAATTTAAATGCTTTAAAACTTGTATAAAGTAACATAAACATAAAAATTATACAAATAAAGCTCACGATTCAGTGGGCTATGCAAGTCAACAAGAATTATCTACAAGACATGTAGATAAGTATAATAACCACGTAAGAAGAGGATAACAAATTGACATAAAACTTATAGCCTAGAGATAGCAACATCAAGGGCTCAACAAAGAAGCCCCTAATAACAATGCAGGAGTTTAATATATGATACCCATAAATGACATTGACACTCTCACATAGGTTGTTAAATCCAAATACTAGATCAAATCAAATGAAAAAAGTTTAGTAATGATACTGACTCACCCTAATCTCAATTTTCAAAACATTATTTTCTAACTTGCTAAAGTCAAAATAATTCACAACACAATGGGTTAAATATACAACACAATTAATTACAAAATGATTCACAAAACAACAACCAAATTAGTAGGTACGATTTTTTTACAATTCAATGTTGGATTTTTTAATCTAGTATTGTTGGATCTTTAATTCAACGTTGGATTTATATGTAAATAATTATGTATTACGGACTGCTAAATAGGGTTAAGCCCAATTGAAAGTGATCTATTTAGGTTTTCGGTGCATGAGCTTTAATGTATCTAATGGGGTGTTGGCCTTTAATGTGTAGAGACTTAATGGTATTCTAATTCTATGATGGGCAGAATTAGAAATACTTAATGACAAATGATTATGTATTACGGACTGCTAAATAGGGTTAAGCCCAATTGAAAGTGATCTATTTAGGTTTTCGGTGCATGAGCTTTAATGTATCTAATGGGGTGTTGGCCTTTAATGTGTAGAGACTTAATGGTATTCTAATTCTATGATGGGCAGAATTAGAAATACTTAATGACAAATGAAAAAGTTTTCTATATAAGTGGTTACGGTCTTCAGGTCACACGTATCTTTCTATTCTCTATTGACATCCCATCATCAGAGAGAGCAGTGAAAAATTTAAAGGATTCTCTAGGAGAACGTGTTGATCTGGAAAGCTAATCACACAACTCTAGAGAGGAATTCAACATTATGAATTTAGGTACGCTTCCGCATAATTTATTATTGATTCTTGTTGATACAACATGAATATTCCTGGGTTATAGGTGATGGTTTTCACCAAAAGTTTTTTGTCATTATAAGTGGTATCAGAGTCTCTTCATATTGAATTATTGAGAATCGAACTTAATTTCGATTACTGATTAAATTTTTGAGTTTTCTCAAATATGGTATTATTAAAATTGAGGAAAACAGAAAATTATTTTTTTTAGGACGAATTAAAAAAAAAAATTGGTTTAAGGTTTAAAACCGGCGATAGACCAGCCATCGCTGGTGTTCGGAAAAGGCACAGCTGTCCAAGCAAGTCGCGGCCTGGTCTGGTTAAAGTGGCCACCCATGAAACCAAAAAAAAAAAAAGAAAACGGTGGCCGTTTTCTGGCTGGAAGAGGCGTGATCATTTGGCCGTGGCAATAAGCATGACCGCCACTCAAGGGAAAGGGAAAAAAGAGAAAAAAAAATTAAAAATTAGGATTTTCAAAATTTTGGGCTAGTTTAAGATCTGTTTGGTTCAACCTGAACCGGTCTAATTCAGAATCGATCAAAGTTTTGACCAGTCAACAGTTGACCATTGATCATTGATCGATCAAACTTTGACTTTACCTGAATTTTTTTAATTTTCTTTATTTTTGGTAATTTTTTGTACAATTTTAAATTCAAATATTTGTATGTTTATATATATTTTTAGATAAATTAATTGAGACAATATGTCGCCAAAGTAACTTCTCTTGTGAAAATTCATTTATTTTGGAATATAAAAGGTTCTTTAAGGATGTTGAGTTTGTGGGGGAAGATAGACTTTGTCTTTGAAGAGGAATATGTTGATATTCCTATAAGTGTCATTGGCATTGATCAGGGTCTCATTCTTGACTTTATTCAAGACATAACAAATCAAGATAATATTAGAGAACCCCTCATACAATAAGTTGTTCAAGAAGAATAAACTCTACCACCTTAAGAACCTATGCCATTAAGGAGATCCACTAAAGAAAAAAGAAGTGCAGTGCCAGACGACTATATTGTATTTCTACATGAATATGAGGTAGAAATCGGCGTGATGGAAAATGATCCGAACAATTTTCGTCAAGCCATGGAAAGTTTTAACTCTCAAAAGTGGATCTGTGCCATGAACGAAGAGATGAAGTCCATGAAGGACAATGACGTATGGAATCTTATCCCATTGTCACAATGTGCGAAACATATTGGTTGGAAATGGATATTTAAGACCAAGAAAGGTTAGAAAAGTAATGTAGAGCAGTACAGAGCGCTTCTTGTCCCAAAGGACTTTACACAGAAAGAAAGCATCGACTATAAAGAGACTTTCTCTCCAGTTTCTTTGAAAGACTTTTTCAGGATCACAGTGGCATTAGTTGCTCATTTCGATCTTGAGTTACATCAGATGGATGTGAAGACGGTGTTTCTTAATGGTGACATTAATGAGATGATTTATATGGTGCAGTCAGAAAACTTTGTGTCAGGAGATCTAAAAAATATAGTTTACAAACTCAAGAAATCCATCTATGAGCTCAAGCAAGCATCTCGTCAATGATATTTTAAGTTTCATTAAGTGATCATCTCATTTGGTTTTGAGATGAATTTGATCGATGATTGTATATACTATAAGTTTTATATGAACAAGTATATTTTTCTAGTTTTATATGTTGATGACATTTTGCTTGCCATTAGCGATATAGACTTATTGCATGACACCAAGAGATTTCTAGATAAGAATTTTGAAATGGAAGATCTTGGTGACGCCTCTTTTGTATTATGCGTATAAATACACGGGGATCACTCTCGCGGTATTCTTGGGTTATCACAAAAGAGTTATATCAAAATGGTTCTCAAGAGTTATGGCATGTAAAATTGCAAACCAAGTGATACCTCTGTGGCTAAGGGAGACAGATTTGTCTCAATCAGTGTCCCAAGAATGATTTTGAGGAAAAGAAAATGCAGACGATTTCTTATGCGTCAGCGGTAAAGAGTCTGATGTATGCTTAGGTTTGTACGCGACCGGATATTGCGTACGTTACAGGGATGTTGGGCAAGTATTTAGGTAATTCAAGAATATACTATTGGAAAGCAGCCAAACGGCTCTTACGGTACTTACAGAGAATAAAAGACTACATGTTCAAATATCGGAGGTAAGATCAGCTTGAGATCATTGGGTATACTGATTCCGATTTTGTTGGATGTCAAGATAGTATGAAATCCACTTCGGGTTATGTCTATCTACTAGCTGCAGGGGCTATCTCTTGGAAGAGTGCTAAACAGTCTCTCATAACCTCTTCCACTATGGCAGCGGAGTTCATAGCATGTTATGAGGCATTTAATCACAGAATATGGTTACGAAATTTTGTCACAGGACTACGTATAGTAGATGGTATTAATAAACTACTCAGATTATTTTGTGACAACAAATCAGCAGTGTTGTATTCCAATAACAATAGGAGCTCGACGAAGTCAAAGTATATAGACATTAAGTTCTTAGTTGTTAAAGAAAGAGTTTAAAGTGAATAGTTGTCTACAGAGTACATCGGTATAAATTTTATGATTGCAGATCTGCTTACTAAGGGATTGCCACCCAAAACATTCAATAAGCATGTTGCTCGTATGGGTGTCATGTTATTAAAGGATATTCAGTTTTAATGGGAGTTTGTAATTTTAGATGCTTTTATGTTATAGACATTTTTAATTATTTCGATTTATGGATATTTAAGGTTATTTTCTGCAGAAATAAAATTTTGGTTCATTCACATTCTGATTTTAGTATGATTTAATCTCACTAAGATTCAAGGTGGACCTGTTGGAAATAGGCATGTTAAGATCACATTGTATGAAATTTCCATGCTATGATCCACGTCATTCAATTGTATTGGCATAGTGACCATTAATGGGTCGAGTTACGATAGTTGTAACGAACGCCGTTTTGATCCTATGTTGGTATGATTGATGGATCGAATTAGTTATAGATACATTTCGGTAATGATAGGAAGGTTGAGCTCATACGGTTATTTTTGCAAAGAATAATTATAAGGTTACACATATAGCTCAAGTGGGAGATTGTTGGATATTTTAATTCAGCATTGTTGAATCTTTAATCCAATGTTGGGCTTATATATGAATAATTATGTATTCTGGACTGTCAAATATAATTAAGCCCAATTAAAGGTGATCTATTTAGGTTTTTGGTATTATGAGCTTTAATATATCTAATAGGGTATTGGCGTTTAATGTGTAGAAACCTAATGGTATTCTAATTTTATGATGGGCAGAATTAAGAATACCTAATAACAACAGGAAAAAATTGTTTATATAAGTGGGTGGTCATGGTCCCCAGGTCATACGTATCTTTCTATTATCTACTGACATCCTATCATTAGAGAGAGAGTAGTGAGAAACTTAAAGGATTCTCTAAGAGAACGTGTTGATCTAGAAGGCCAATCACACAACTCTAGAGAGGAATTCAGTATTACGGATTCAGGTATGCTTCCATATAATTTATTATTGATTCTTGATAATACAACGTGAATATTCTTAGGTTATAGGTGATAGTTTTCATGAAAGGTTTTTTGTCACAACATTCAATTCCACAACCCAACATTAAAATACACACAATTCAATTCCACAACCATTTCAACCCAACTATTTCAATTCTACACACAATTCAATTCCTTGAGCATGCGTGTGGCTATCAATTTTGTGGTGGTTGGTTGTGGTGGCGCGGTAGGCGGTAGTGAGATAGTGCACAGTTGGTTGGCTGGCGGTGGAATGGAAGCCGAGTGCAATCGTGCATGCGATGATGGGTTGACAGTGTTGGCTGATTGGAGCAGGCGAGCAGCGGCACAACAAATTCACATCGTGTGGTTGACGGTGTTGGTTGACTTATTGTGAGTTTGGTTTTGTGGTTTGAGATTGAGAGAGTGTGTAATGTGTTTGTGTGATTGGTGTGAGTGTGAATATGTGATGTGTGCATGTGTGATGTGTGCGTGTGAGAGAGTGTGTGGTGCTTTTTTTTCTTAATTATTTTGGGGTAGGGTTGGGCCGGGTTGGCTTAGACTCGACCCTGATTCAGAATTTGATCGGACCTTAATTTTTTAGCCTAAACCCAACTCAAGACCTGAAAATTCGATTTAAAGCCCAAAAAATTGGAGTCGAGTCAGTCGGGCCAAATTTATGTATTGCAGAGTGTCAAATAAGGCTAAGCCCAATTAAAAGTGAGTTATTTAGGTTTTCGGTAGTACAATAAATACAATTCACTTGCCAAAATATAGTTCCTCAGTGGTCCGATTACGATGGTGTGCCTGACTATTAAAGTTTTTATATAGGTTTTTATTGCTGCGGTTGAGGTGATGTGTCCGTCTATTAAAAATTTTGATGTTGAAAAAGACTAGAAAGCATAGAAGGGTATTTTTGTAAATTTTGGGTATTTTTGTTAATTTTGCTTTAGAAGGGTTGGCAAAATAGCTAGAGTTAGAAGCAATTGATGCACTTTTATCACAAATTTCCTAAAGCACGCTAAACGCACAAAAGGAGTCACTGAGCTATAAAAACAGAGCAAGCTGTTCAACTTAGCTGCGAGCATTTCATTTTCACTATCGAACTCCTACTTTACTCCCAAATAGTAACAAAGATTAAACCAAACCATGTCCGACAAAATATCACTTGATATAATCAAAGAGATTTTCACCAGACAACCAGTGAAGATCTGAGCCTCCTAAGATTCAGATGTGTTTCCAAAACATGCTGCTCTTTGATTGACGGTCAAGATTTCATCTCAAGTATTCCATCGCTACCAAGTCCAATGTTAGCCTCATTCTCAAAGGTTTGCATGATCATTACTGTACTCATTGGACTTTAGTGCACTGGATCTTACTGATAATGAAATGGTACCCCAATTCAAATCTGCCACCCTTTGAATGCTGGAGGTGAATAATTCTTCCTTTAATTTGTCAAAACCAAAAACTTTTGTAGTATATATGTTACAATCCCAACTATTTTCTGCTTTGAGTGAAGCTTTCAATATTTGTAATTTAAATAATTAAATTATATATAAGTCATTGTTGTTATATCATTTGATGTTCAAATTTTTTTTAAATATTTATAATACAATTACGTTGTGAATATAATACAATTGCGTTATATTTACAACAAGAAATCTATTGAAAACATGTTTTTATATAGAGTTCATTAGAAGTTCAATCTAAAATCTGCTCCAAAGAAAAATACGAATACTTTACTCTCTTATATACAATAAAAAATCTATCGAGAGTTATTTTTATATAATTCATCAAAAGTTCAACTCGAAAATTTGTTCTAAAAAAAGATAAAAATACTTATTCCTAAATTAATAAAAACGCTGCTCTTATAAAACTATAACCACACGAGAAATTTTGATCAAGTCTTACTCGCAAGAGCACTGATATTCGAACACAATTATGATAGAACTAAGATAGAAAATAGGAGTATCTTTCATGCCACAATACCACTGTAACACAAAATAACAATATTATTCATACCATAGTCTATAGTGCCATCATTTCTATTCTGTTCTATTAGTGGCTATCATTTTTCTAACCTCAGTGACAGGACAGAGGTAGAAAACCAAAGTGGCTGAGGATGCACACAACTTTCATTGTTTAATTAGAATGAAATTTCCCGGTGCTTTCTTAAACAAATTTTGCCTCTCCAAAGCGGTAAAGCCTTATTTCCCCTTAAAAACCTTCATCATTCTGTTGACGTGTCATTTTCCAATTGGCTAGCAGACAGACAGAAGGCGAATCTGACCGTCTCAAAAACACGGGCAGGTAGCTAGGTAAACAAACGCGTCGTGATATTGAAAAAAGGGGAAAAAAAAAACGAAAACTAAAGTAGTGCTTTTGGCTTCTTCGCTTACTGTATTAAGAAAGGATCGGAAAATCAAAATATCCAAAAAAAAGATAAAAAAAATAAAATTACAATCTTCGATTTTCTTCGAAGATCTTTGAACGAAGAAGAAGAAGAAGATGAAGAGAGTCTTCGGCATGAAGAAAGATAAAGAACCTCCTCCCTCCATTCAAGATGCCTCCGATCGGGTATAATAATAATAATAATAATAAAAAGAATTTTTATATATTTATTTTTTATAATTATATTTAATTAATAGTTTATTTAAGCTAGGGTTTTTCCATTCGTAATTATCCAATGGAAGATTGATTATTTGAATTAGCGTACTTGATTATGTAATTGCGCTTGTAATAGAGTGGATTTTGCATCGATTCGAGAGATTTTTACTGTCAGTTTATGAAAATTTTAATTTAATTTTCAGTTATCAATATTTGTTTAACAATTTGTTTTTTTTTAAGTTATTGATTACTAGTGTCTTTTTTTTTTTCTTTATTCCAATGATTTTATTTTAATTTTTAATTTTTTGTTGCCTTTGCAGATCAATAAAAGAGGTGAAAATGTGGATCAGAAGATTAGAAGTCTAGATGCTGAACTCAGCAAATACAAAGAACAAATTAAAAAAATGCGACCTGGTCCTGCTCAAGAGGCTATTAAAGCTCGAGCCATGAGGGTTCTCAAGCAAAAGCGAATGTAACTGCTTCCTCTTTTATAGCACTTTTTACGAACATTGGATTATGTTCATTAATTACTTTTCAAATAAATAGTTTGGTAGTGGGAAGGCTCTCTAATTGATATCCAATGCGCTTGTATGCTGTGTTTGTTGTTAGCACGAGGGTTAGTCTAGTGACTATCACTGAGCCTAAGGTCTCCTGCAATGCAATAATTAATGATTATCCAGCTGGCTACTTAAGTATTAGTAGCCAATACTGATCTTAATGTCCTTACAAATGGAGGCATGTTGATTGGATCATTGTTGCTTTCCAAGGAGATGATACCAAGGAGATGATGAAAGCAACAATGATCTAACCAACATGCCACCATTCGTTAGGACATATCTCATCTCCTTGGAAAGCAGCACGAGCATCCATTTTGCTGGTGGCATGTACTGGAGATTTTCAATCTATAAGTACCAATTTGGATTTTTTTTTTTGATTAAGAATATCCATGGATGTTAATTCCATAGGACTAATGTTTGTTTAATTTGTAGTAAATTTATCATTCACATGGATGATATGGTTTATATCATTGCAGTATCTTATTTATTTGAGAGTCGGACACTAACAAGATACTAGACAAAATATTTTACATGTTTTTTTCCTTCCATGATTTTCCAATATCTTATATACAGGTATGAAGGTCAGCGTGATATGCTTTATAATCAGACATTCAACCTTGATCAAGTTGCATTTGCTTCGGAGGGTATTAAAGATGCGCAACAAACTGTACGTCCTATAGAGTGTTAGAATTTTTTTCCTTGTAACTTTTATTGATCCCTTAAAGAGTTCTTGAATGTATTTATGCGTTGGACTTCCCTGACCGTAAATCCATTATTGGTACATCTCAAAGTCCCTGGTCTTCTATTGGGGGGCTTCCTCTTGGAATTTGCTAATTTCGATCATGTCAGGCCCAACGTCTAAATTAATGCAACTGGAAGATGATGTCTACTGAATATGGACGCATTTAACATCCATGATAGCTATTATCCTGAATGGAGTTTTGCAATAGAAATTTTAATGTCATCCGTAGCCAAATTAACGCAGAAAAATTTCTCTACTGATCTTAGGATCACTGTATTCACTTTGTGTTCTACACTACCTTCGGTTGTATTTTTAATTCTCGTAGAGGGCATGGTTACTGTTGTTCTCTATCAGTTCGATTTTCAGTTCTTTTTATAAAACAGGCTTAAGTTAAATAAGTTTTCATATTTAAACGGCTAGTGTTAATTCCCACAAACTGTTGAAATGTCTTAAGTGTTACGTTAAGCATGGTTGTGTCAGGGCCTCCTATATTTACCGTGAAATGTTTGTTTGTCTTGTTAGCGCCCAAAGGGGCACAGTTCAGGGCAGTCCAGGAAGAGCTTTATATGTATCCTGATTGGAACCTGCTGCCTATCTCATGAGAGGTAGGGGTGAACCATTTGTCACGGGGAGGGCTTTCTTTGTGAAAATATGTTATTAATTTATGTCCTAGATTTGCTTATATACTCGTGTCCAATGTGTTTCTAGAGATAGGGTGCCTCAAAAGGCACTGTAGGAAGCCATATATTAATTAAGATCTGTCTGTTATTTCGTCCTTCCAGATGACAGTTTTGAAAAGCGCCAACAAGGAGTTGAAAGGAATGATGAAAACCGTGAAGATTCAAGACATAGATGTATGTAACTTCTTGAGGTTTTAATTGTCCCTCATTTGAAGTGGATTTTTTATAGAGAATTTATGGTGTTGAACTGTTAATTTCTGCAATAAATATAGAACTTGCAAGATGAGATGATGGACCTGATGGATGTGAGCAACGAAATTCAAGAGACTCTTGGTAGAAGTTATAATGTTCCTGATGACATTGATGAGGAAGAACTCATGGGCGGTAAGCTTTGGAAATTATCTTAAAGCTATTTAACATTCACTGGATGTCATTTTCAGAATTTTAGATTGTTTTAAAAATTTATTTATTTGGTCCCTTGTTGCTGTTTGGAAAGATAAATAGTTCAAATACTTGATTCAGCATCCTGACTTCTCAGGTATATATGTAATTTGTAAACAATCATGTCTTGTTTTTGAGATGCTGTTTTTCTTTCAGGAAACAGATCAGATAAAACAACATTGTGCATATCATGTTGCGAAGTTGCTAAACTATTTTAACTATCTTGCTGTCACAATGATATGATTCAAGAGCACTGACACATTTCTCCTGTTGTCTTCTCTTTGTGGAAACAGACCGTATATGCATTTTAACTGAAGCAAACTGTTTCCATGTGTTTATATACCGTATGTGATGCATTGACTGACTTTTTGATCCAGAACTTGATGCTCTGGAAGCAGACATGGGAATGGAAGATGAAGCCGGAGTTCCTTCTTATCTTCAACCTGACAAGGAACCCAATTTGGATGCAGAGTTCAACTTGCCTACAGCACCTACTGGCCATGCATCAGCACAACATGACAGACCACAGGTAATGTGTTATACATGATATTATCTTTTAGTCAATTGCAAATTAATGAATGACATTTGCTGATGTGGTTTGATGGAAAGATATTTGCTGATTAAATGGATGGGTGTTTCAGTGGTTGAAGTGACTGAAACCTTTTTTTTCCCCCATTTTCTCTTTCGCATTAGAGAAACTGATGTGGTCACTGCATCTACACTATAATAAAGTTAATGTGTTTAGTTTTGCTCGCATGCACGGATTATTTTATTATGTTCTTTTGAGACACTTTTTGATATTTACTTAGTTGCTGTTTGTTTTTTAGTCTGAAGTTTGAATTTAACTTTTTTTCAGATATTTACTTATTATAGATTGTTTGTTTTTTAACTTATCACTTATTATCAGATAATTTTATCTGAATAGAAAAAGTAGAAAAAGTCTACTTTTATCTGCAGTCTGAAATCTAAATGGAAAATTTTAATTTCAAATCACAAAAATACGCTTAATAATTCATGTATTTCTAATATTATGTATACACCTAATTTTTGTATTAGCCTTGAAGTTTGTTTTTTAATTGCTTTAAATTTTAATTCACATGGTAACATTAACTAAACTAAAATATTGAACAAATCAAATTATGTCTATTGTGATGAATCAAAACTAAAGCAACAATATTAACTTTATAATAAAGGTTGATGTTATAATTATATTTTTTATTATAAAATTAAATTAAGATCAACAATGAAAGTATTTCTTTAATGCTATCAAACTAATCAACTTGTGAAGACTATAAATTGTGAAGAATAAATATATGCATAAAAGGATATTTATGTCAAATTACTAGCTTTTAAACTTCTCTATTCAGATGTTGAAAAAGAAAAAACAAATATGTCATTAAGATATTTTCATTCAGGCCTGTTCAGATTTTAGCTAAATTCATACCTATTCAGATTCAGATAAAAAAACAAACGCAACCTTAGCTTATACTTTGTTTCCATGATCTGTAAAAGTTGGCTTTTGCCTTTCATTCTCTTGTCATTTAAAATAATGGTTTAGAAATGGGCTGTTTATGAACGCACCTAAATAGTAGAATAGCATATTATAGAGAGCTTTAGATTCTTACGTGAAAAGTCAGGACTGGCTTTAATATGATCATACTGTTTTATTTTAATATGATAGATTCACCATTGGTCACCTCACGCTCCTTTTCTCCTCTAACTTTAATGCTCAACAGGTTGAGGATGAATTGGGTTTGCCTGCTGTCCCTCAGGCATCCATCCGTGGTTAGGGATTTACTGGCTGTGTCTATACATGTGTGCATCGGGCAGAATCAGATGGAGCTTGTCATTGTATACAGATAGTGCAGAATCCACTTTTATTCGCGTAGTGATTTAATTGATACTGAAGTGTTGGCATTCTTCCATTGGTTTTAATAAGGACCACTAGACATACTTTGTAAAGAAAACTATTAAAAACCAGATAAAAGAAAGAAAAAATGGGTATGAAATTTGTTTGTTATGGGAATTTACTTTGAAGGCGTGGCCATGGTGCTGCACAGTATTTAATTAGAATCTGATGCTGCTCGTGTGCAAAACTGCAAATTTGAGTAGTATTAGAAATTTCCCTAATAACATTGTGAAAGCCAGTAAGCAACAAGCTCAATTCATGCATTTTCGACACAACGGCGAAGTGATAACAGCTCGGTCAAAATGAAACTTGCAAACTGTATTTTCAACACTTTCCATTCTCTGAAGGATAAACATTTTCAGAAGCAATGTTACATTTTCCAAACAGGTACATATTAGTTCTTAGAACAAGAAAGTTGAGTGAATAGACATTTTTAGGAGCAATTGTTACATTTTCATAGCAGGTACATATTAGTTCTTGGAAGACGAAAGTGCAGGTTGCAGCAACACATTTCCTTTACCAACAATGCTGCATTAGCTAGGGTCGTTTTTGTAAGTACATCATATTCATATGGAGTGAGAGTCGCATTTTGTTGAAAATGCAAATAAAAAGAAAAAATTATGGTTTAATTGAGATTAAGTTTTGCAAAGTCTAACATCTGCCAACTAACGCCTGTCTGGGATCCTTCCGCAGCAGAATTAGGCCCAAAATATGTTTTGACCTTGCTTCTTGGTGATGTTGCCAAACTTATTTTCAATCGCTCAGCTTCCTTCTTCAGATACTGATATTGACCTGTAACAACAGCATGGACATAATTGTACATGGAAAAGGAAAATAAGAAATGGAGAGTTTCTGAAAAAACAAGATGTTAAGAGAGGACCAAAAACACAGAGCACACGTGTTTTAGTTATCTAAGAAATCATGTAACTGTCAATGATGGTGCAGAATCTGTATTCGACCACAATTAATATCTTTTGGAGAGTTTAAAAAAGAAATGCAAATTTGAAAGAACAGTATTAATGAAGATATGCTAATTAATCACATAATTTCAAAACTGGATTTCAGAAGTAATGGGCAAACAAAAATTTTGAATACTTCAGTTGCTTTTAAACTTGGGAACTTTTAGTTCTCATTTCGTCTCACTACCAAATGGACGCTCCATCATTATTTGAAAGTTTTCTAGAAGTAATAATTGATTGGTTTTCTCTCACTAATGGATCAGAAACATTAGATCAACTGCAGGACCTTACAACAAAATAAATACAAACTCACCCTCCATGATCAGTTTTTCCTGCCGCACTCTGCCTATCTGCTGCTTCAGTTTGCTGTTTTCCATGGACAAAGAAACATGTTGCTGAAGCAGTAAAGCAACTCTGGCTCCCAGTTCTGCTTGTAGAGCCTGGAGAAAGAGATCAAGCCCACCAAAAATTTGCTTACATCAATCAAGAAAAAACTTGACAAAGAAATAGATAGACAGCATAACTCATTTTTAACTTTTAATGTTATTATTACTAATTATTATTTGAATGGCATCCATAAATTACTACTAAAGCAAAACCAATTATAAGGACTGAGATGATATCCATTGGTCAATCTGTTGCCAAATTCCATCCGATGACATCATAAGCATATGTATGATATACGTATACGTACATGTATGTATGTGTACGTATGATATATATATATATATATATATATGTATGTATGCATACATGTATATGTATGCATACATGTATATGTATATGTGTATACATATATATGTATATGTGTATACATATATATACATTCTTTCATATTCGTTGATCCACCTGGGAGGAAACAGAAGCTGGTTCTGCTTGTGGTGGGAATGTAGCAGGACTTGGGGACACATTTGTGGTCTTACAATGAAGCCAGACGAATCAGCACTGGCAATCCATCACCCAACCAATACCAGAACAACCCCTCAACAAGTTCCTGACCAGATGTCCGGAGCAATCAATTACCCCAGAGATACCTCTCAATCCTCTCCAAATATTCATCTCTTGGTTACCCCCAGAAGTACAGGAGAATGTCAACAAACATTCAGAACAGGTACGAGGCAAAAGGAAGACGAAAGAGATAGAGCCATTCAATCCTTTCGAGTATACATGTATACATATACATGTATACATATACATCTATATATACATGTATGTATGTATATGTATATATATATACATACATACATACTAGAGCCATTCAATCCTTTCGAGTATACATGTATACATATATATATACATGTATACATATACATCTATATATACCATGTATGTATGTATGTATATCTATATACATATACATACATACATGTATGTATCTGTGTGTACACACATATACATACATGTATGTATGTATATGTATATATATGTATGTACACACATATACATACATGTATGTATGTATATGTGTGCATATATATATATATCATACGTACACATACATACATGTACGTATACGTATATCATACATATGCTTATGATGTCATCGGATGTATATATGTATATACATATGTATGTATATATATACATGTATGTGTACACACACGTACATGTATGTATGTGTACACACACGTACATGTATGTATGTGTACACAACACGTACATATGTATGTATGTGTACACACACGTACATGTATGTATGTGTACACACACGTACATGTATGTATGTGTACACACACGTACATGTATGTATGTGTACACACACACACACACACACACATGTATATGTATACACAGGTACATGTATGTATGTGTATATGTATACACATACATATATACACATACATATATATATATTATGTGTAATATGTATGTGTAATATGTACATGTATGTATATAGTATACCAGCCATGGGTATGGGCTCAAGCATTTAAAAGATTGAATTCTGAAATGTAAGTACAACAGCAGGGCAATGAAGCAAAGAGGCCATGTGCTATGTACTGTGTCTGCACAAATTAATATTCAATTCCAAAAGCACATAACAAGTCAATTGCCTTCGCATAATTATGCTCTGAGGGAAGTTGACACCATGTACATTTGGGTAGAGCTTTCATGTACTATCAATAACACAGATATATATTAAATTTGTTAATTTTAACTTCAAAATTTGACACAAATTCTCGATATTGATCTCATGAAAGACAGTGCTAAATATTCAAAGCCAAAGAGAGCAGATAAATTTGCCAACTCACCCACACTCCCTACCATTGGATTTAATGAAATCAATGACTAAAAGGTTGTGCAAAAATTTTAAGTCAAAATTTTTGAGTTAAAATAGCCTTGCACAAATTATCAGTAAGCTATCAGCTCACTACCCGAGTAAAGATAGATCTCAGCACATTCAATAAAGTAGCACAAGCAATCTAATCCATATCTGTTGGATAGATTACCTGAAAAAATTCAACGGTTCTTTCCAGTTCAGCAATATACTGGAGTTTACGAACCCTTGACCGTTGCCCAAATTGCCTGTAAAACAATAATCGAAACCCGTCATTTGATTGTCAATTTATCTGGCTCAAGGTTTAAAACTGAGAATGTATGAGCTAGTATTTGTATGCCGCACAAGGAACGCTAATCTGTTTAACATCATAATGCTTGGATGAAATGAATTTGAGGTATATCATCATTGTAACAAGATAAAAATAAGAAAATCAATGTATAAGCTCATAATATGAACAATGATATAATGGAATTCTTCATGCCCTTTGAAATTAGATCACGAGCCCATGAACATAAGGTCTTCAAATATTTCAGGCCAGAGAACGAATGCTACGATACTAGATATTCAATTACAAAGTCAGCAGAAGCAAATTTGTCCATCGATCCATATACATAATTCCTGAGGCAAATTGAGGAATTTAACAGTATCAACAGAGCCAAAAACAATTTACAAGCAACTCACGAGGGAAATTACTATTTGTACTGAACCTAGTAAAACAGGCCACCACAACCATCTTCGGAATTACATAACAGAACAATATACCGAAGAAATGAGGCTTAAAATTTGTCAACATGGTAATATGAATAACATTATTTTGTTCTGCCCGCTTTAATTATTCTTTTGCGCGTAACTGTCAACAAACAACACTTCATTCATCACACTTCTTATTACAATAAAACAAAGTAAACAGGGAAGTTCAGATTCAAACCTTTTTGTCATCTTTGTTTCAGCATTGTGCTCACTAGTCAAAGTATAAGCGTCCCCATTCAGATCAGAGGGAATAACCCCAGAAATGCAAAGGCTCTCATCCACATACTGCAACGGGTGGTTCTCAAGTGCAGATTCTGATAGAACTGAAACTATGGCAGTCCCTGCAAAGGTTAAATTACTTCTTTTCCTTGGGGAGTTAGGTCCGTATAAGCAAGATGACTCCAATCCACTACATGCTTCATGCCCGTCTAAATTCTTGTCATCGTTTTGGGGATTCAAATCCAAAAAGGAGCCCCCCACAATACCATCCAACAAGGTGACCGAATCACTTGCTGACCTGCGGTGGAAAATCCCCACAGAATTTACACCAGGATCGCTTAACAAATTATCCAGCCATGCTGGTTGATCCTCAAGGATGGAACTTTGGGAGGAAGATCTATGGTGACGAACATGTGATTCAACACGTTGGGGTGGAGAGATTGGGTCATGGCTTGGGCCAGACACGTGTTTCTTCTGAAATGGGCAACGGGGTGGAAGGTGAGGTTGTCTTGACATGGTGAACTAAAAGGTTTGCTAGAGGATCTTACTAATATCCATATTGCAAGTTTTCATCTGGGTATTATGGAAAATTAGAGAACCCATCATGTTCCTCCATTTGGTTGCTTTGTATCACTCTTCTGCCATCATCCTAACCCACCTCATAGCTACATCACTTTGCAATAAGAAAAAGTTCTAAAATTTAGAAGAAACTCAAAAGATATGAAAATCAGATCGCATGAGTAAACAACATCTATTCGATGCTAAAAAGAAGCATAATCTTTAACACAACTATTGAATAGAAATAACAAAAGTCCAATTTCATTTGCTAAGAATGTGACTAAAACCCTTTAATCCTTTTAATTCATTTAACATATGGTCATTGACTTTTCATTTTGCTCCTAGCATTCACAAAGCCCAGGAATCTAGAGAAAAACGACAATTTCATTTCCTTACAAGCCAAACAACATGAATCATGAGACTCAAGAAATGCATTTTCTTTCTCTTTCACTCAAGAAATGACTTATTATCTTATCACAAGAAGAGGAAGTCACATCCATTACTTACCGGGAAAAACAAAAACTGAAATATCTAAAGCAAAAATTCTATAATTGATGCAACAGTGAAGCTTAACAATAAGGTGATATTTGCCTTTTTAACAAAAGACAAAATGAAAATGAAAAACCAAAATTCTCCCAAAAAGAACAAAATTCAAGAATGAAAACTTTCCAATAAAATAACCCAGAAGCCAAAAACTAAACCTCTCATAAAGGAAAAAGAAAAAAAAATTTAAACATTAATATTTCAAGAAGCTAGGGCTTACCTTTATTTTCTCTCTTAAATATTTTCTGAAAAACCAGAGAAAACAAAAAGGGTGAGAGAACAGAAAGAGTGAAAGACACAGCAAAAAACACAGCAGAAGTGGGTGAAGGACAGTTAACGTGCGCGTAAAAGAGAAAAAACAAATACACTAAAATGGCTTTCTTTTTCTCTCCCTCGGAGTCTTAAGAGTGTACTGAGTTTTATTTTATATTATGTTATAACTGCGGTGTCACCAATTAGAGTGTACGGACATAAGTCTGGTTTTTTTATCAAATACTCAGTTTATTTATTTATTTTGACCACGGATATTAGTTTATTTATTTATTTATTTTGTAAGTTACAATAAATAAATACTTTAAATAATATTTAAATTATAAATTAATTAGATAACCGACAGTATTATACGATATTGTCGTTCATCGTAACATCATAAACATTGTTGCTTACTAGATTATTATTCTTTTTGCAGACCAACCTTTTTCCTTTATGATTATATTTTCTTACTTCATTATTAATCTTGAATTTGATATTTATTATAATTAATTGTAGGTATATATGAAAAATACTATTTACTAGGAGAAAGATACTAGTCTTGTACACTTACAAACATAAAAAGATGGCTCATAGTTGCAATTGCAACAAGGGCAGAAGTAAGCTAAAAAATTTATACGACATTTCATTAACCTAACAATGTTGATTGAAAATTTGTTTCGATTGTGGCAAAGGAGATATGGAGATACAGACATGGAACTAAATGTTCAGTGAGTTAATAAAATTTTGACAACAACTTAGTGTCACGAGCCGTTTAAATTTATCACTAACGGAGGCTAACTTTGCGCGCACTGGTTTATTTAGTAAAAGTCTGCCTAACAGTGGGATGCGCTTAGAAGCGGGGTGCGCTCAGCTTGACAGTATGATGCACTCAGCAGTTGGGCTCGGTCAGCACTGTGCCGCCTCACACAACTAGCCAGTTGTGGTGCGCCTAACAAATAACCAAGCCCAACTAAAATTCTAGAATTCTCTACAATTGTAAATAGCCTAAAACTTTCTACACTTTTGCATTTAAATCCCTAGGAGATATTTTGGCAACTTACTAGGCTAGCACCAGCACTATAAATAGGGGTGAGCACCCTCCTTTTGCTCAATACATAAAAGGCTTATTTAGCCATATTGCTCTCTCTTCTCTCTAGAGTTATCGTAAACATCTTTACTTGGTTAGTTTGAGAAGTTTATTAAGCTTACTTAGTAACTTTTGTCGTAGAAGTTATTTAAGTGCTGCATGAGTTGCTGCACAACAAAACTCATCACGTGACATTAGCTCACTGAAATACCCATTTGGACTTTTTACTTTATTTTAGCTTGGCCCAATAACACTTTAAGCCCATCACATTTGAAGTTCCAATTTGAAATGGTCCATTGCTCTTTTCGGCCTATTCTCGTCTTCATGAGAATTTTTTTTCGAGAGTTGCAGGAACGTAACAGTACCACTTTTAGCCATGACTGGGCTTGGCAATGGGTCGGGTTTGGCTTTGGCCATCTCAAGCCTTAGTCTGATCTTATGACTAAAATAAAGGGCTCTCATCCTTAAAAAAACCCGACCCTTATCGTGTCAAGTTGGGGCTCAAGCTTTATTTGAGCCTCGCCATAATATGCTTTACTATTTTATTTATTTATTTTTTTTAGAATAGAATTCCTATTCTTCACTCTTTACTAATAATATTATATTATTATTATTCTATTTTAGCTAAACAAATTAACAGATTAACCATACTAACAATAAGTAAATAAATAAAAGAATAAATTAATATGAAAGAGAGACAAATATACTTAAGGTGTAGTTGTTACCACATGTGTGGTGTGCCTGTTTTAATAACTTTTGAGTTTTATATTTTAAAAATTAATTTAATGGTCAAGGGTTGGGTTAGGGTTTTTTTTTTTGTAAGATCCTAACTCTGATTTGAATGTAATTGTGCCTTGATTCCTTGAGCCCTAGCCCGACCCTTGACCCTTTAAATTCAGGTCAAAACCTTAAAAATTAAGGGTCGGGCCAATCGTTGGGTCAGATCTTTTTTCCATGGTTGCTAGGACCTTAAGACTCAAGGGAGGCTAGGAGCTTTGGAGCTCTTATTCATATAAAAAACTAAGATTACTGATAAGTGGGAGTTGCACCCAAAACATCGTATTACTTAATATGCATAGCTTTACAATGAACATAATATGGAAGATAATTTTGAGGTTCTATAACTAAGGCAATTACAGGATTTAATAAAGACTAATTAGCTATTATCTTACAACAATTTGGGAGAAGTTTAAGTAACAGCTGCACAAAATCACATTTGTTAGCAGCAGAAGATTTTGCCTCAATAGACCCAAGCTTGAGTTGGTGTCTCAAGTACTATATAGGTAGCTAAACCAGCTATATATCCTCATTAATTATTAGATTCCTAAAGTTGACTCATAGTCATACACCCATGATGCTTATTACTTTTGTTAGATTCTTTTCCTGATTGGACTAGGATTTTTCTTAAATCTCTTGCAAATACAATGAAAAATTAGGTTTGAAGAGGATCCAAATATATATTTATGAGATTACTTCTTATTAGTTTCTTATTACTTCTTATTAGTTTCTTTTATTTTTTATTCAATTCTTTGCCTTAATTTTGTGGTTTTGTCTAAAGTTTTTCTTAGTAAAATTTCAGTCCAATCCCTCACAGTTATTCTATGGTTTTATGTTTGATCTTTTGTTTTGTATTGCATGAGTGCATGCAATAATTGAGACATATAGAGTTGAGAAGATTTTTTTTTGAGAAATTATTTAATTTCTACTTTAATTTCATTGTCCATATATATAATGATTATTTTTCTTTGAAAATTAAGGATACTCATACTGAATTCTGAATATTGCATGTTTAATCTCGAAAGATCATGGATGAGAAAGTGGATTGGATCTCGAATCTTCCTTATAATATCATTTTTGGTATAATGTCCTACCTCTCTATGAAAGAGGTGGATCGAACTAGTCTTCTTGTCTCCAAAATGGAATCAAGTAGGGGCTTCATATTATTCCCCATGCATCTTGGATAAAAATAACTTCATCAAACCCAAAACCAAAAGTTTATTAGTGTTTACCAAACACTTCAGTGTTCTATTAGTGTTTACCAAATACTTCAGTGTTCTAACTTTTAAACTACACATGCCCAACCTTAATCTGAAACAAGACATTAACTTGTGTATGCCGAAACTGAGAATATTTGAAGCTTTTGTGTGTGATGAAAGATAGTCTCTATTATCTAATAAATGGATAGAATAAACTATAGAGAATGGGGCAAAAGAAATAGATTTTGAGGTCAAATCAAATCTCTACAGTATGCCCCAAACTATCTTTTCTCGAATAGTTTACGTTTACACTTTACGTCTACACTCTTCCTCAAACCACCCTTTGTGTTTTACTTGAAGAGTTATCTTTTTACAACTACCTTTTAATTTGATGTTTTTGTGCATTTCTGAATCTTACAAACTCATGATTTTGAGCATTCATTCAAACTATCGTAAACTTAAAGTGTTCAAATTGTTCCAACAACCCTTGATGTACTCTCATCGCCAACCATGTATAGTTGACGTGGTTGAGTGCCCACATTTGAACAAGGTATGTTTATTTGTTAATAGATTATCTTTGATGTCTTTTTCACTGACCACTATTGGATCCTTAATCCAATATTGGGTTTATATATGAACAATTATATATTAAGGATTGTTGTATAAGGTTAGCCCAATTAAGAGTGATATATTAAGGTATTCTTTTTGTAATTTGGGCTTTAATGCATCTGATAAGGTGTGGGTCTTTAATGTATAGAGACATAAAGGTAATTTTTATTTTTTCGATGGGCTAAAATAGAATACCAAAATATAACAAAAAAGTTATATCTAACAGTTATGGTCCCTAAATCATTCTTTTCTGACATCCCATCATTAGAGAGAGTGCAGAGAGAAAGTTAAAAGATTCTCTAGGAAAGTGAGTTGATCTGAAAGGCAAACCACATGGTTTTAGTAAGCAATTAGTCATTATAGATTCAGATACCCTTCCGCATATTCAATTATTGATTCTTAATGATACAAAATGAATTTTCTAACAAGTGGTATCATAGCTTCTTCATGTTAAGTTATTAAGAGTCGAATATATTTTTAAGTAACGGTTAAAGTTTTGGTGTTCTTGAATTTAATAATTTTGGTATTACTGAGTTTGAGAACAATTGGTGGTTGTCTTTAAGGATTAATAAATATATATTTGGAAATTCGGTGGAACTTTTTTCCTCCTTAACCTTTTGTCGGCGGCAATGGCAGCCAATGGAGCTGTGATTTCAGGCTGACAAAGGGCAGCCATTGGATTGCGCCGCAGGCAAGCCACAGTCACTAGGTCATGGTAGCTTAGGTAAAAGCGGTGGCCATGGCCGCCTCATCAGGAAAGAAAAAAATTGAAGGCCATCATTTTAGAGTTGGATTGGTTTAGGATCTAGATTGGGTTGACCGGATCTGGTCCAACCCCAACCCCATTAATAGTTGACCATTGGCTTAGGCTATTAACCACTGATAGTTGATTATTGACTGTTGACTTTGACCTAAAAAATTTTTAAATTCAAATATTGGTATGTTTTTATATATTTTGAGATGAATTAATTAAAGTAACATGTCAGCAATTTGACTTCTCTTGTAGAGATTGATTTGCTTTGTAATATAAACGATTGAGTGCATGTAATTTATGTGAATATTGACTGGTCCAAAAGAAGGTCCATATTTAATAGAATTGCATGCACACCAGTTGTAATAAGCATGTGATGGTTATTTAGTTTTACATGTTGTAAATCGACCAAAAGGAAGAGTTATTATTTGACATACTCTCTTATTATCAGTATTTAATTGCTACACTAAGATATCACTAACAAGTTAATGTTTTGTTGAAATATAAAATATGAATAGAGTGTCTGGTATTTTGAAATACGATTTACCTTTATTTGAAATTTTTTTTTTTGTTTTGAGACTTATATAAGCCCTTTTTATTTGTTTGTTGTTCTCTGTTCAGCTGTGACTTCTACTAATATTACTGCCAATATCAATTTCATTCATATACTAAATGGCTATAGCTTTAAATCATTACGAGAAAACCTCTTAATAGTTTTCGCGATCATAGATCTCGATCTTGTATTAAGGGTTGATTGCCCCCCACCTCTTGTAGATAAAGTACCTCTGATGACAAGAAGAATGTGGAAAGGTGGGAGAAATCAAATCGCATGTGTAACATGATCATGAAGAAAGTCATTCCATAAGTATTCATGAGCTCAATGTCTGAAAAGATTACTACAGCTAAGGAGTTCTGTGCGGACATTGAAAATAAGTTTATGAAGAATGAAAAGGTTTGAAATATATATACTCTTGACAAGTCTAATTTCAATGAGATATATCAGGGAATATATCCTATAGATCTCTCATCTTGCTTCTAAGCTAAGAGCACTTAAGCTCAAACTCAAAAAAACTTACTAGTGCATCTAGTTTTAATATCCTTACCAATATAGTTTAACCAGTTCAAGGTGAGTTACAACTGTCAAAAAGTGACTTGGTCTCTGAATGAGCTCACATCACTCTGTATTTAGGAAGAGGAAAAACTGAAGAAAGATAAGGCAAAAAGTATTCACCTGGCCTCAACTTCTAAGGATAAGGACAAAGGAAAGAAAAGAAAAGAGGATAAAGGAGCTATATATACAACACCTCAAAAGAAACAACAAAAGAAACAGGTTGATCCGAAAGATATTAGTTGTTACTTCTGTAAAACTAAAGGGCATAAGAAAAAGCATTGCAACAACTATCATGTATGGCTTGATAAGAAAGGAGCGCTTCTTAAATCCGGGGTTAATTTAACTTCGTTACCTAGACGCAAATGATGGATAAATTTTAGTGCAATAACTCACATTAGTGTGTTTACGCAGGGTTGCCTAAGTTACTGAAAGCCAGGTGATAGTAAATTAAAGATACATTTATATAGGCGATGGCAAGATGGTGGAAGTTAAAGTAATAAGAAAATTTAGATTATTATTAAAATCTGGATTTTATTTGGATCTTAATAAAACATTTATTGCATTGTCTTTTAGACGGAGTTTCATTTTTATTTCTAATTTGGATAAATTTGATTTTTTTTTGTTCATTTGAGAAATGAAAAATTGATTTTATTTTATGATTCAAAATTGATTAGTTTAAGTTCTTTGTCAGGTTATGATAATCTTTATTGGATTCAATTATTTTATTTAATGAATCCCTGTAATTAAATACATGAGGTATAAAGAGAAAATTAACTAATGAGAATTCAGTTGTATTATTGCACAAAAAATTAAGTCATATCTCTAGACAGAGTATAGAAAGACTTGTATCAGATGAAATTCTATACTACTTAGTTTTGTTTTACAGATTTTCATATTTTTGTTAACTATATAAAGGAGAAACAAACCAATAAAATGATATTTGAAGTTAACAGGACTTTTGACATCTTAGAACACATACATACGAATATTTGTGGGCTATTTCTTATGATTACTTGGAATAGTCAACAATATTTTATGATGTTTATAGACAATTTTTCTTGATATGGCTACATATATCTCCTCTAGGAAAAGTCATAGTAATTAGATATGGAAAAAAAATTTTAAGACTGAAGTTGATAATTAACTTAGTAAAAAAATAAAAAAGCGTCAGATCTGACCGTGGTCGTGAGGATTTTGTCACATACGATAGTTTAGATGAATAATATCTACGACTATTTGCTAAGTTTCGAGAGGAATGTTGTATCGTTTTACAATATATTATGCCAGATTTGCCCACTATGAATAGCATAGCTGAAAGATGAAGTAAGACACTCAAGGATATGGTAAGGAGTATAATTTATCATTCTATTTTACCATAATTACTCTAAGGGGAAGCGCTTAAGGCTATAGCATATATATTTAATAGAGCTCCAACTAAACTGATTTCCAAAACCCCTTATGACATTTGGATGGACAAGAAACCTAGTTTAAAGCACTTACATGTTTGGGATGTCTAGCTGAGGCAAGACCTTATAGCTTAATGAGAAGAGACTAGACTCAATGATGGTGAGTTGCTATTTTATTAGATACTCTAAAAGATCTAGAGGGTATAAATTTTATGATCCCACGACTAAGCCAATTTTCGAGTCATGAAATGCCAAATTCTTTGAGGATGTTGAGTTTGCGGGGGAGATATGGGTAGGGACATTGTCTTTAAAAGGAATAAGTTGATATTCCTATAGATATTATTGATATTGATCAGGATCTCATTCCTAACTTTGTTTAAGACACAATTGATCAAGACAATGTTGGAAAACTCCTCATACAAGAAATCATTCCAGAAGAACAAACTCCACCACCTCAAGAACTTATACTGTTAAGGAGATCCACTAAAGAAAATATAAGTGTAGTGCCATATGATTATTGTATTTCTCTAAAAACATAAGGTGGACATTGGAGTGATAGAACATGATCCGATTAATTTTCATCAAGGTATGAAAAGTTCTAACTTTAACAAGTAGATTGATGCCATGAACAAGGAGATGAGTCCATGAAGGACAATGACATGTGGGATCTTATCTCATTGTCAAAAGGTGTGAAACCTATTGGTTGTTAATTGATATTTAAGATCATGAGAGATTCAAAAGGTGATGTGAAGAAGTACAAAGGACACCTTATTGCAAAGGACTTTACACAGAAAGAAAGCATCGACTATAAAGAGACTTTATCTCTGTTTTTTTTGAAAGATTGTTTTAGGATCATAATAGCATTGGTGGCGCATCTCAATCTTGAGCTATCTTATATGGATTTGAAGATAGCGTTTCTTAATGTTGACATTGAATGAGATGATCTATATGGTACAATGGAAAAATTTATGTCGAAATACCCTAAGAATATGGTTTTATAAACTGAAGAAATTAATCTATGAGCTCAAGCAAGCATCTCGACAATGGTATTTCAAGTTTTATTATTTCATTCAGTTTTGACATGAATTTGGTTAATGATTGCATATACTGTAAATTCTATGGGAACAAGTATAATTTTTTTTAGTTTTACATGTTGATTTACTTACCAGCAATAATATAGGTTTATTGCATGATACCCAAATATTTCTAACTAAGAATATTGAGATGAAAGATCTTAGTGACGTATATTTTGTATTAGGCACATAGATACACTGAGATCACTCCTAGAGTATACTTGGATTATCACAAAAGAGGTTCTCAAGAGATATGACATGTAAGATTACAAACTAGATGATACTTTTGTGGTTAAGAGAGAAAAAGTTAGTCTTAATCAGTGCCCTAATAATGATTTTGAGGAAAAGAAAATCCAAAAGATTTTTTACATGTTGACAGTAGAAAGTCTATGTATGCTCAAGTTTATACACGACCAGATATTCTGTATATTACTAGGATGTTAGATAGGTAGATAAGCAATCTAAAAGTGAACCATTGGAAAATAGTCCAATAGATCTGTGGTTCTTATAGAGAACAAAAGACTATACGCACACGTATTGGAGGTTGGATTCGCTTGAGATCATTTGGTATACTGACTCCGATTTTATTAGATGCCAAAATAGTATGAAATATCTACCTACTAGTTAGATATATTACGACAGTTGTAATAAAGACCGCTTTGATCTTATATTGATATGATGGATGGATCAAATTGGTTATAGATACATTTTGGTAATGACAGCAAGGATACATTTTGATAATGACAGCAAGGTTAAGCTTATACGATTATTTTTGCAAAGCATGATTATAAGGTTACACTTACACATACAGCCCAGTAGGAAATTATTGGATTTTTAATCTAACATTGGGCTTATATATGAATAATTATATGTTACAGATTATCATATAAGGTTAAGCTTAATTAAGAGTGATCTGTTAAAATTTTTTCAGTAATTTAGGCTTTAATGTATCTGATAGGGCGTGATCCTTTAATGTGTAGAGACATAAGGGCAATTTCTAGTTTTATGGTAGGCTAAAGTAGGAATACCAAAAGATTGTAAAAGGATCGTAGAGTGTGTGAATTGAGATCAATTGCAGATTATAAAACAAACAATTATAAACAAGCAATCAACCCTAAGCAACGCAAAGCTCAAAGAAAATACTAAATCTGGATCCAGAAATAGTACTCTGATTGGATGGAGAGAGATAAGAAATACAACTAAGGGCAGAGATATGGTCTCTATGCCTTAGAGGAACGTAGCAGTTTTATAAACAAGTTTCTGATGCAGAAGATCAGCCTAAGCTGCAACTGCAGAGCATACTTATGAAATTTAAATAGACTTTAAATAAATTGCAAAATTTAAACATACACGAATTTAAACTAGCTTTAAATTATACAATGCTTTAAATGAACTACATAAAATAAAATAAATTACACAAAGCTTTATAACATAAATAAAATAAATTACACGAAGCTTTATAACAGAAATGAAATATGAATCTTACATATGAACTTTGCTTGAATAAAAAACTTTAGAAGGTAGAATATTTTACAGATGGGAAAAGAAAAAGACAGGAACAATTTCCTCTAAGTCCTTTCTGATTTTCCCAGAGAAGAAATAAGGATGAAGAAGAAGTGGTGGAAGTGGAGTCCCCCTCCTTCCGTCTTTCAGTTCTCCTTTTATAACATTGAGAAAATGCTTTACAAGTGTTTCACGTGGGTGGGCTCCAGCGCATGTGGAAAGCAATAAATTTTAATCATGAAAGTCTTCACGTGGGAACAACATGATGAGCATCTTGAACGTGGAGACAACATCTTCTTTATCTTTGCAGAAAGTCTTTATGTAGGCCAAGAAGTTTGAAAATTTGTCTTCTTAGCTTTTTTCTCGGGAAGAGAATAGTGAGTGAAGGAAGATAGATTTTCAGAAAATAAACATTATAAATATTTACAGAGGAAAATTACCAAATGAAATTACAGAATTAAAAATCATAAATTACTCTTTTTTTTCATCACAATAAAATACAGATTTAATCATTAAAAATGCTTTATTGGAGATAGAATCCCGAAGCAGTCGTCCTCATTATCATCTCCAAGGGAAATGAACGGTTCATCTTCTTCGGAGGAGTCAGCAACTGACGGCTCAGATCTTGAGGCAAGGAGTTGCTGCATGACTTTGAAATATTCATCTTCAGTCTTTGCAGTGGCCAAAAGGGATTGGGCCAAAAGGGATTGGGCCTTTGACCGTTGGGCTAAGAATGTGCTTTGGGCTTTAACATCTTGAATGCTTGGAGTGAGGAGGCCTTTTGAAGAAAGCCAAGCTTGAACTGTAGCTTCAGACAATTTTGACTTCTCATCGAACTTGGACCACCATTTGACTTTAAAACTTCTTTGTAAAACTAATTGGGCTTCCTGTTTATGGTATTGGAAATTCCACATCCAGACCCACGGAAGGAAGAAATTGGTACAGAAACAGAGAAAATAAGGAAACCTTTTCTCAGACTCTGAAGGAGTATAATGGGCTTTGAACAGGTTTAAACAGTGAATGGCATTAGGGGTTAGGATTTCTGGGCTTGACCCAAGAAAATTCCACCACTGTTAGAACCAATTTGGAAGACTTTGTACGAAAATAACCAAGAATGGGTCTTTTTGGGGTTTTGAATGAAAAATGTGTTAAACGAGGCTTGTTGGTAATCCCAGTAGGAAAAAGACAAACAATGGTTTAGACTCATTTGAAAATTGGCAGGAAAGGTTTTTAATTTGTGAAGTTGGTCACCCCACTGTTTTGGGCTTAGAACTTGCAAAATAGTAGCCGTGGAATAGGCTGGTTCTTTATGGGCTTCACTGAGAAAGAAGTGTTTGAACTTGACAGACTCAGTATACTCAAGAATGCTTTGATAGAAAGACTGGGGTTTTGACAAATCTCAAGGTTTGAAAAACCAGCCTTTCAGAAAAATCTTTGAAATGGGTTGAAATGGATCAGTATGATAAAATCCATCTTCCATAGATAAAACATTGTGGTGATAGGTTTTATGAAACCAATCCGAAGATTTTTGTGAAAGCTTTGGTTGTGAAACAACAATTTGGGAATTTGAGCTTTCACCAAAAAGGACTACTTTAGGAGAAGTTTGAGAAACATCTTTAGAAAGAATTTTATCTTTATCAGTTGAAATGTTTTAGAAAGAGTTTCTTTGAGAAAAACTTTGAAGAGCTAACATAAGCTCTGGAGATTTAGAAATGGAATCCATCCATTCTTTTACCTGTAACTCGGAGGCAATTGCTTTAGATTGGGCTTCTTGAGCTTCTTGCTCATTGAGCATGTCAATCCAAGATTTGACTGGCATAGCTGAGGATAATAACTTTTCTTTAGGTGGAGTTGATTGGGATTCTTTAGAAGTGTTCAGGGGCTGAGGGTCTTTAAGGACACTTTTGCCTTTGTCTTTACGTTTAGGTGGCATTATCTGTTTTGGAAAAATTCTCTGGTCAGAAAATCAGGAACATAATTTATATAACCTTTAATAAATTCAATGTCAAAATCAAAAACACTTAAAATGGCTTGTCATCGTGCAAAAATTTATTTTGATGCAATGTTTTGAACATCTTTTCTAAAACATATTTTGCAGCTTTGCAATCAATTCTAAGTAAAAATTTTTTATTCAACAAATCACTTTGAAATTTAGAGATGCATAAGACAATGGATAAAATTTCTTTTTTAATAGTAGAATAATTCTTCTGGCATTCATTCCAATGAGTAGAAACATATTGTACTATTTGTTCTTTATTATTGTCTGCTTGTTTCAATACTCCTCCATAGCCGAAATCAGAAGCATCAGTTTCTACAATCTTAGGCAAATTAGAGTTAGCAAGATACAAGCAAGGAAATTTTTTAACACTATTCTTTATTTGTTTAACAACTTTAGTATGATCATCAGTCCAAACAACATGATTTTTCTTTAATCTATCATGCAATGGTTTTGAAATCCTATTAATATTCGGACAAAAATCAAGAACATAATTTAGACTACCAAGAAATCTTTGCAATTGGGTTTTGTCTAAAATTTTATCGAAAAATTTATCCGCAAATGCAAGAGACTTCTCAATAGGTGTTATGGTTCCTTTGGAAATATAATGTCAAAGGAACCTGATTTTAGTTTGAAATAAAGATACTTTAAAACTGGAGATAGCTAAACCAGCTTTCTTAGTTGCTAAATAGAAAGTCTTTAAATGTTTAAAATGTTGATCAATTGATTGTGAAAAGATCAACACATCATCTATATAAACAATACAGAATTCAGACAAAGGATTATAAATATCATTCATTATCCTCTGACATTCTGAAGGTGCATTCTTTAATCCGAATGGCATTACTGTCTATTCATACTGTCCAAAAGGAACAGTAAAAGCTGTTTTATATCTGTCTTTAGGGTGTATTTGAATTTGGCAAAAACCAGATTTCATGTCAAATTTTGAAAAAATGAATGCTGAGTGCAATTTTTGGAGCAAATCTTTTTTATTAAGTATGGG
Organism: Murraya paniculata; assembly: GCA_030449075.1. NCBI lineage: Eukaryota > Viridiplantae > Streptophyta > Magnoliopsida > Sapindales > Rutaceae > Murraya > Murraya paniculata. The sequence goes on along the minus strand of JAEVFN010000111.1, from coordinate 232,312 downwards.
ATACCTAATCCATTTTAATGCTTTATTAAGAGGTTTGTAGTTAATGACTAATCTAGGTGTTCCTCTTTCTATCTCAGAATTTTTATTGACATAGAAAGCAGCACAAGACCACGGAGACCTAGATTTGACAATGAGTCCTTTAGACTCTAAGTCTTTGATTTCATTTTTACAACGTTGTTCCAAATCTATGTTCATCTGGATTGGACGAGCTTTAGTGGGTATTTGTTTTTCATCAAAAGAATTTTCATATGGCAAATCAACCAAATGTTGTTTTCGGTTACAAAAAGCAGATGGTAAATCAACACATATTTCCTTTTTAATCAAGGCTTCAAAATCAAAGATTTTTCTTTTTGTAAAATCATCTTGTAACTGGCTTTCAATTCTTTGTAAACTCAAATCCCTTTGTAAACAAATTAAATCATTTTGTTTAGACTTGAGTAAAACATTGATTTGGTTCTGATAAACAGAACAAGCTTTTACAATATTCAAATTTCTTGTCTTAGGTTTTTCTATAAAAGGAAAAATGAGTTTTTTGTTTTTGGCTTTAAAAGATACACTATCATAATTAACAGTATAAGGGGTAATAAGGTTAATGAAATGAGTTCCTAAAATGATAATATGATGAATATCATTTGTCAAAATAAATGAAGTCCTAAATTCAAAATCATTGTTATAGACAGAAGCATCGACGTTGGATTTGACTTTAAGTTTTGAATTATTGGCCGCAGAAAGTCTTTCATTGGTTTTCTCATGAAATCTTTTAGGGACAATATCTTCTTTAATGCAATTTAAATCGGCACCAGTATCAAAAAGAGTAATGGTGTCAATTTCAAAATCTTTAGAAAAGACTAAGGTAATTTTAATCAAATATTTTCTTGCGGTAATTTGTTTTAAAACGAAAAGAAAACCATTGGGTAAAGATTCAATGTTTTCGAGAGTTTGTTTTTCATTATCACCATCAGATTCTGATTCTTTATCAGAATTATCCTGTAATTGTCTTTGTAAAAGGAGTTGGATAGTATCAGAATCATTCTTTTGTTTTTCTTTTAGTTCTTTTATCTCGAGTTTGATTTCTTTTATTTCTTTCTGAAGATCTTGAATATTGGGCATTGTTTTCTTTGTTTTCTTTTTATGAAGGATCTCAGTAAGGTCATATGTATTCTTTTTAATATTAGGGGCTTTAGAGGTTTCCGCTTTATCACCTATTTCTAAGGTTTTTAAAAGTTTATCAAGATACTCTTTTTGAAGAGTAGGGTCATAAATGTGTTTAACTAACTCAAGAAAAGTTTCTTGATCTTTAGTTAACACATTGATTTTCTTTAAATAGGATTCTGCATTAGAATCACCATCACTAGATACAGATGTGTCTAAGTCTATTAACTCATTAATCTGTAAAGGTTTCCTATCTCCCGTCATGAAAGACTTAGAATCAAAAAATTCTACAAGTAAAGGGGCAACTTTGGAAAGTGTCTCCTCATCAAGACCAAGTTCATGAAGTTTTGTATTTACTCTACAAAACTTCTTGGTATGGCATTTTCTTCCACATTTGAAACATGTGGCTTCTTTATAGTTGAAAGGGGCCTTTGGCTTGGTTTTAAAATCCTTTCTTTTAGAGAAGTGTGACTTCTTATAAGATTTCGATGGCTTCTTATACGAAGATTCTCTAAATTCTGGAAAAGATCTTCTATGGTTTCTTGAATCGTAATGTTTCTTGTAAGGTTTTGTAGAACACTTATCATTACAATCTTTGGTGGTAGAGTCTTTAAAAGGGGTCATAATTGAATAGTTTACAGAAACCGCCCAATTCTTGCTTAGATTTTCTAAGCTCCCATTTTAGATGTTTCTAAAGTTTCAAGTCTTGACAAATTTTTAAACCTTCTTTATTGACAAAGCTGACCAATTCACCATAGGTGAGATAATCATATGGAATACGATTATCATAAAAAGTTTTAATAGAATTTCTGACTTTTTCTCCTAAGAGGGTTGGTAACCCTGCAAGGAATTTTTCTTCCAAGTTACATGATTTGCATCGTCTCTAAGGAAAAGTCTAGTGAAGAAAGTGGTTTTATAGCTTTGGAATTCATTAAGTTTTCTACACCTTAAATTGTGTAGTAACTCAGCATTCTTGTCTCTAAGGTGTGATGGGTCACCTAAAAAATGTAGGGAAATTGTAAGGATCAGGGTGGCAACAGCATCCTGAATGGGGCTATTGAATTCATCACAGATGGGCGCTCCATACTCATCTGTTTGAATCGCATTAAGGATATCTAATTATTGTTGTTTGGTGAGAAGATGATCCCACCAACCTTTAAGTTGACCAATAAAACTAACAAGGAACATTTCTGCTTTATATATATATATATATATATAGAGAGAGAGAGAGAGAGAGAGAGGGGGGGGTTATAGACCCCAGATAACATATTACGTTATACTCTTTTTCTAACATCTCATTATCAGAGAGAGTGCAGAAAGAAAGTTAAAGGATTATTTAGGAAAATGTATTAATCTCAAAAGCAAACCGTAAGGCTCTAGTAAGCAATTGGTCATTATGGATTAAGGTATGCTTCCGCATATACGATTATTGATTCTTGGTGATACAACATGAATGTTCCTGAAATTTAGGTGATAATTTTCAACATAGGTTTTTTTTTTTTTTAACAATCACTCCTAATTGTATATATTTTTAGCACTTTATTAATTTGTTCATCGTGATTATTTAGATTAGATATCATTTTAAAGGATTGCCAAGTTGACACCTTTCAATCTTTCTTCATCAAGTTGAGACTCTAGACCTCTAGGCTATATTTGGCTCTTGGATTAAGTGTAGGATAGGATTAATTTTTTGAACAAAATATTAATCTCTTACATGGATTGAATTAGTGGACTAAATTCAAATTTTAATCCTAAATTCATGGGATTAGTAATCCCAATTTTCATGTGAGTTTAGTTAGGATTAGATTATATAAAAAAAAATATTTGTCCATTTATGATATCTTCCATTATTTATTACACTATTTTTATTTATAACTTAAAAATTATTTATTTATTATTATTTTTAATTACGTAATTATTTTTGTTATTCACTGTTTACTTAAAAATTATTAATTAATTTATTATTTGAATAATTTTATTTATTTTATTTAATGAAATCATATATCTCATATGAAATAACCTATAATTTAAGTAATTTATATTTCTTTATTATAACTAGACTATCCAATACCTAATTGTGTGTTATAATTATTTTTAATTAATTATAATATTTCTTATTAAATATCTATAAATAGTTGATATTTAAATTCAAATATTAACTAAAATATTGTTTAACTTCATTTAAATTTAATTTAATATAATCTAATCCGATATTGTACCAAACATAAATCAGCACTATATACAATTCAACTTAATATAATCCAATATAATTTAGTCTAATTCTAATAGTTAGTCCAATCTAATCATGCGTGCCAAATGTAGCCCTATATGACTGTGCCATCATAATGTGGTAATTTATTGAATGGCATTTTTTGGGTTTAATTTTCATCCTAGGACTTTTCATTAAGTGCTGAGTATGACTTATTCACTAATGTTTTTGTAAAATTTAGTTGCAATGGTTTTATTTCCATCTCCAAGATCGATATCAGAATAGAAATTTGATAAACTGTTATGTTGTGCAAATTTTAATGTACTCGTAAATGCACGAGTCTATTGGAGTATAGACTAGAAATAATGAGGTCGAATCTACAAGGACTGCTAATTTTAAGTAAGTTAAATATAATCTAAGTTAATTATAAGTCTACCCTAGTTAGAAAGAAAATACTTTGTTTAAAGAGATTTAAACTAAAGATGTAATTAAAATTAAAACGAGTAAGTTGACACAATAACTCAAGATATTTAAGCTATTAAGGTTTGAAAATCCACACCTATTCAACTTAACAATTATCTAATTCCTATTCAATTCTCAATTTTAAAGTGACAGCTCGAAATCAATTATGTCTACTTATGAATATAACAATTAAGTCCAATATAATATCAAAGCATTCCATATAAACAATATTAAATAACAAAGAGCTAAAGTTTTCTTAAGCACTATGTGTAATCAATTCAATGAAAAACATAAAATTAAGATAATCATATATAAGTTTTATAAACTCAAGTATTGGTTTAGTCAAATAATAATCTTAACAATCGATAATGCCTGGTAGAATTAATTGTATTATGTCATATTTGTGAAATAAGAACAATAAAAATTAAAGAACACATTTAGAGAATCAATTGAATAAAAAATAATTTATTTTATTGAATAGCGTATTATCCTTAATCCTAATATAAAAGATTACCAATAGAATAGAATCTATTCTAGTTGCTGCCTCCATTTCCCTCCGTCTCTGTCTCTCTCCCTCTCCTCCCTATGAAGAAGCCAAATGCTTGGCTTATATAATGTTAAGCCACCGACTTATTCTTGAAATCCTTAGCACGTGCGCTCTTATTTAGAACGAAAATTGAAAATTCTCTTGGTTGGCTTTATGTTAATTCACGCCCAATACTTGATAATGGCCCATTTAATTTGCTTCTCAGTTCTCACGTGATTGACATTATAATGGCCTATTTAATCTTCCTACTACTAATCCGAGAGAAAAGAAGAAAGTAATTTGTGGCAAAGCAAGAAGTACATAAATTTATGCATAGATGGCCAGCGATTCCTGATGGAGATTTGTGGTAACATCTTGATTGGCGCTTCCCCTTACTAAATGTCAGTTCTTAGTTGGATGATGATGATGGTCATCATCATCATAATTGAAAAATAATAATAATAACAATAATAGAGGTATGCAAGAGTTACCCATGTAATCAACATAGAGAAGAAAAATCAGGTGGCTTGGTAAGAAACTCACGCTATATGCATGGTATTGTTTTGTTTTTCCAATTAAGCATGGGATATCAAAATAATTTAGTGCATGTTTAGTATATCTTATCTAGTGGTCAATAGTATTTATTTAATAGCATACGATGTTTTTGAAATTTTTAGTGATTTTGATTGTATTTTAAATAGAGTCTCCAGGGATGAAATAAGCTAGTTTACCTAAGGATGGCAAAATCTAGATCTGTATCTAGATGTAGGTGCATCTGAATTCGATCTACATTAATATTTTGATATCTAGATGTAGGTAATACCCATACAGATTGCAGATGGATATCCGAATCTACATAATGCTAAATTTAAAATTATAAATATAATTTAAAATTCAACAAATTTAATAAAATCAAATAGAAATCCAATCATAATTCAATAATAAACAATTCAACAGCTTGAATAACATACAACACCAGAAATAGATAAATAAAAATACCACAACATAAATCAAACATCAAGAATAACATATAACTAAATTTAACACCATAAAAAATCTACATGGATCCCTACATATGTGTTTTATCAGTTTTACCAGTTAGGTTTGATATGTTTTTAATTTAATTTTAATTTAATAAATAATTTAATTAAAAATAATGATGATCCAGATATCCTATTTTTTAGATGCATTTTGCATTTAGATTCGGATTTGCACGGATCTTAATTTTTAGAATATTGATCCATATTTTTTAATGTGCAGATCTATATTTTTTCAAATTTGGATCTTTTGGATCTTTTGCGAATTTGAGACGGACTCGGATTTTTTGGCCATCCCTAAGCAGTAAAGGTTGGAAAGTTTTTTTAAAACATTAAATTGTCTAATATATATTTTATTTATTTTACTATCTTATTTCATTTCTTTTATTTATTTTACAGTATTATTTCATTTCTTTTATACTATAACGTTAAGAAATTTATTTATTGAAGTAATTTTATAATTTTCAATAAAAAATTTCATTGACATCTAAATTTTTGTTTATTAAAGTTGTATTTGAATAAGCTTTATTTGAAAAGTTATATCAAATAAAGTCTCAGTATATTTTAACTTGGTTTGGAACACTCTAATAATTAGTCCTCACTGGTCGGCTAGTAGGACTGAAAGATCCACCCTCATGGTTTTTGTTTCATACTTTTCACTATCCCATGAAATATATATATTTGTTTGCAACTGAAAGCAACTTCAAATGCTATATACAATAAGCCTATATAAATTAATAATGTCACGACTATACAAAATCTATTAATTTAAAGAGGTATTAATTAATTGATAAATTAATAATTTATTAATTTATATAATTCAAAGAACATACATTTAATCAACCAACCAAAAGCTCATTGTATTTTATCAATCTAATCAATTAAAAATAAATTAACATGCTAAATAAAGATTACATTGACCAAAAAAATTCAAAATTCTCATAATTTGAGAATTCAACACTAGAACTTCTAGAATGTATAAACAAAACTAGAGATGAGATCCAACTACATTTAAATTTGAAAAAAAAAGGAACAATAAAAATCATAACAATTACATTTGTAATTTTAGCAAATTATTAATTTATAATATGAATGAGACTATAAAAATATATAATGGTTTTTTTTTTAAGTATTATCTTAATAATTTATCCAAATTATTAATTTAATCTATTGGGCAAAAAATTATTATATAATAGGTATTATTAATTTACAGAGGTTATATTATATTTGGCGATAGTTTACAGCTTAGCCCTAGGAGTGTTCGCGGTTCAGATTTTGTGAACTGAACATCAATTTATATCCAATCCATGATTTTGTAGATTATAAATTTTCAATCCAATCCAATCCACCGATTGGTGAAACTCAATCCAAATCCAATTCATATATATGTGGATCGAATGCGGATTTGACTCAATCTATATCCAATCCATCATTTTGCGGGTTGATTTGTGAATTAAAAAATTTTAATTTTGTCTAATCTGCAAAGTAATTAAATTAAAAACATCTAATATAAAAATAATTTTATTATCAATTAAATTCAAAATTGAATAATATTTAAATAACTTAATTGTTTAAATAAAGATAGAATAGTACATTCAAAGTTTCAAAATATAACACACCGGAAAGAAAAAAATCTTGTTTCTTTGGATCAATAAATGAAAATTAACTAAAATTATATATGAATTTAAATATATACAAAAGTTGAAACTTGAGAGCTTGGATGTAATAGGAAGAAATTAATTTGAAGGCCTTGAAAAGCTTGAAACGAAAGTAAGAAATTAAGCTTAATTACCTCAAGTGGTGAAGTGAAATAGTGATAGCTTGTGTGTGCAGTGGGTTAAGGTTTAGTGTTATGTGCTAAAACGTTTTGTTTGGGTTAGGGTTTTTGTTTTGCTTTAGAATTTTTAATGTTTAGGAAGTTATATTTGCTTCTTAATTATTCAAATACTTAACTATTTTTTATTTCATAATATTATCAAATAAAATATAATATATTGTTAATTTAAGTATATTTTAACTTGTTTCTTTATTAATAAGTAGCAATGTTATATTTATAAGTTTTATTTTTTAATTAAATAAATAATTTTTTTTTTTATTTTTTTTATTTTTTTACAGATTCACAGATTTTTGCATATTCAATCCACCGACTAAAGATTTTTAAATTTTCAATCCAATCCAATCCACCAGATTGAATTCTTAACAGCCCTAAGTTAGGCCTTAGTTCATGTGATTAAGCTACTTCAGCAGCCACATCAAGGAACAATAAAATGTTTTATCCCTTGAAACAAGATTCTTAATATTTATTGCACATGGCCAATTAACGATCAAAGTTTTTTTTTTTTTTAATTTTTTTTTACAACAACGATCGAAGTTAAAAACACATGTATGAGAGAATTCATTTGAGGGGGCAAAGAGACTATAAAATAAATTAAATATAAGCCAAAATCCCCGTGAAATAGCGGCATGGAAGCCGGAAGTCAATCAACTCAAAATAGAACAGTAGTGATAGATGTACAAAAATTAAGCAACTGTTAACTTACATTAATTACATATTTACAGCCAACCTAAAATTAACTTTTTACGATTTTTAAATTGTTTGAGTAGCAACAATTAGGGATGGCAATGGTATCTGCAAACCTACAAATTCGCCCAAATTTGCTTGCCAAAATCCGTTCACTGTAGATAATTTTACGAGTTGCGGGTGAGTTTTGGTATCATAAACCAAAACTCGCAGTAGGTTGCGAGTGAGTTTGATATTTGTAAAATATCTACGGATATTTGCCAAACCTACAACTTTTTTTTCAAATATTTTTAAAGTTTTAATTTAAAAATATTTAAACCTTAACACTATTTAAACCTAATCCCTAAATAGTAAAGTCCTAACCTAAACCAATCTCTCATCTCAATGACTCCCCTCCTATAAAGAGTAACGCTCTTCCGTTACTATTGCAGGTGCCATCTTTTATACCGCCTCTTATCTTCATCCATTGTGGTCATAGTCCGCATAGAAGGTATTATTATCATTACATGCTGCTATTAATCTATTATTTTCATCAAATTTTTGGTATTTGATTACATTTGAAAAAATGTAATTGTGTGATTGATATATGCATAGTTATAGATTCGGCTTATTTAAACTCAGCACGCATAATTTTGTATTTTCAGCTAACTTAACATGTTAATTTGATACGATTTAAAATCGGTTATAAATTAACATGTTAATTTAATATGATTTAATTCATCTTATTTTTAATATGGAAACTCACAAAAAATCTGTTGGGTACTATTGCGGGTTTAGTAATTGTCAAAATCTACAGTGGATGGATTTTCTTAAAAAATTAAAACCCGCAGCAGGTTGCGGGTAGGGCTCGGTAATTTAAATTTTATAAAGATGCAAGTTTGGTAATGGCAAACTCGCAGCGGGCGATGCCCATTGCCATCCCTAGCAACTAACTTAAAGGTACAAAAAATTTATTTTTGGATTATCTTGTACTATCGCTATTGTAATATCGCAAGACCCCAAAAATTAACACAAAAATAACAAATTATCAATACAGGATAAAAAAAAATTACTGCAAGACAAAAGAAAATTTCATTTCAAGGACAATTTTTTTATATAGTTTTTGTGGTAGTTTTGTACTTTTTTCAGTACAAACGTCATTATTTAAATTAAAAAGCATAAAACTAAAATTACTGCATTTAGAAATAATAATAATAAGTGTCCTAATCTTTATCAGAATTCGAAACCAAATGACTAATTAAAGAAACATCCTTGAAAATCACTAGGAATGCTACTTTGATGTAAAAACTCTTGACATATTTTGACATAAGCCACAAAACTACTAAACTGCCCTGCATGTTATTACAAATAGTTCGATTAACCATGTGGGCATTTTAGGGTTTTCAGGGGATAAAATTATCAGTTCTGTGAGCAAGACCATAGATATATTGATGCTTTCTACGGTGAAATGCTAGGCTTGTGTAGAGAAGTCAATCAATCTGTTGCTGAATCATCTGTCATTCGATCATGGCAACCGCAAGTTCAATTCCCAGCCAGGAACTACTCGATCACCTTCCAAAACATTTGCATTGGGAAGCTTACAATATCTATCAATGGGAAGGTTTTTGGTATCCAGCCGCAGTCATACGAGGCATGTTAGCCTTTCGATCTAAATACAAAGCATGTTGTGATGATATCATCTTGGCTTCCTCTCTGAAAACTGGAACCACGTGGCTTAAAGCTCTTTGTGCTTGCATCATGGATTATCATGATGATCAACTTTCGTCGAAAAATCCTCATCTTGTTGTGAAAACTTTGGAGTACGAATTCGCTGGAGAGACATTAAATCCTGAAGCTCTCTCAGGTATGCCTTCTCCAAGACTCTTTCACACTCATTTGCCTTACAGCGCTTTGCCAGATTCAATCAAGAACTCTGAGTGCAAGATCGTTTACATAACCCGAAACCCTAGTGACACTATGGTGTCAGGATGGCATTACTTCAACAAGATTCTAAGGCGGAATAATCAAGATCCATATCCTTTTGAGAAAGAATATAATAACTTTTGTGCTGGGGTTCATTCTCATGGACCATTTTTTGATCATGTTTTACAGTACTGGTCAGAGAGCCTGAAGACGCCTAACAAGATCCTTTTCTTGAAGTATGAAGCGCTGAAAAGAGATCCCAAAGGGCAGGTGAAGAGGCTAGCTTCATTTCTTGGACGGCCACTTGTTGGTGAAGATGAGGTGGATAAAGTATTATTGAGATCAAGTTTCGAGAGGCTTAAGAATTTGGAAGTGAACAAAAACGGGGAGCTTCCTTTTGGCAATGTGCCGAATAGTGCCTTTTTTAGACTTGGTAATGTTGGGGACTGGAAGAATTATTTCACAGCTGAGATGAAGCAAGGTCTAGATGAGATTACACGCATGAAATTAGAGGGGTCTGGTCTTGATTTTGAGTCCTGAAGTTTCAGTTCTCTAAAAGGTTTGAGAGAGAATTTATTTATTTAGCTTTGATCTCTTTCTTTCTCTATCGTTTAAATAAAATCTGGTAGGTGTTATTTGTTGCAGAAATTAGATCAGTCAAGTTTCCTTTTTTTTCACTGAGTGTCTGCAGTCAAGTTTATTTTGTAATAATTAATGATTGCTCTGAAAAAATGCATCTCTTCCCAAATTTATGCCCAACATTATCATCATGCTACTTGATTAGAAAGTTGTACCGGACTCAACTGTTGGGAAGTCCAAATTATTTTTTTCTTTTAATATCTACAAATTATAATAAGAACTCTATTGTCATATTTATGATTAAATATATTTTTATTTTATTCATAAACTTGTAGGAGAGATATCTACTCATGCTCACAAATTAAAACAATATCCAACACAAGGCGAATTCGGTACACTTAAAATTGGGTGTAGCCCAACAACAATTCTTTAGAGAATTAAATTGTCATTTATTTTAAAATTTGAATCATGTATATATAAATTCTCTTTTATTATTAATAACGATATGATTTAATAGAAATTTCTTTTCTACATTATTCCGAAGTGATATCTTAGTAAGCTGTATAAATGGCCTATACTATTTTATCACTTGACAAAGATTAAACAAAAAGATTGGCCAGCACGTAGCAACGTTACGGAGGTGAGGGACATAAATAATTTGGTGTTTCTTTTTGGTTTCTTGCTGTTTACAAAATATTGCAGCTGTTTTTGAGGTGTCAAGCACAAAGACCTTGTTTATTTAGTATACTCTTTTTGTTTATTTAATATAAGTGTTACTTGATTAAACGACGGTTATTGAAAAAAATATATAAATATATTATATAATAATTAAGCTTGATTGACGAGATAAAACATTTTATATATTTTTCCTTGTCTTGCTGGTGATGAAATGGCTGAATCACGTGCCCTAGGCTGTAAACAAACATAAATATTTCATGGGACAGAGAACTATATATGAAACAATTTAAAACCTTCAAAGTAGAGCTTTCAGAGTCCTAGCCAGCTAGCTGCTCCGCCTGTAGCGTAGCCCTTGCAGAATTTTATGTAGACACCTAACGTTTTTGTTTTTTCATTTTCCAATGTCTCCTCATTCATCAAATCCTTGCTAGCTTTATTTCTACAAATAATTAAAATCATATATATATATAATATATATATACACACAATATATATATATATATATATAATGTTGATCTAGTCCAAAATTTGACCCTATTAAAATTTAAAAAAATTATTAGAACATATGATTTAATAGTATAATATATATGTGTGTGTCTGAAAGCTCAGATATTACTTATCCTACATATTCAATATAAGCAGCTGCATCAAATTGAATCAATCCAATACTCTTAAAGCTTTCACGTACTAAACTAATAAAATGCAACAAAGTATAGGGTCCACTTACCTTGCAACAGTTGCACGGTACCCCAAACTTTGTCACTTTTTAATTCAGCACAATAGATCTAATGGTTAAAGTGTTTAACGGTAGATATGTGTTCAATTGGCTATTAACACTTAAGTCCCTACTGTTTATTACAAAATCATAAAAATTAAAAGTTTTTAAATATTTACTTAAATAACTCCTATTGTTGTAATTTTTTTAAAAGTTTGATCCATTGACCTAATTTGACTATAAAAATAATTAACGGTATAAAGATAATAATGTAATATCACATAAAATTTTTTAAACATGAAAAATTGATAAATGTAAATAATATTATTTTGTTATATAATATATATTTAGTATAGAATAAATAAACTGAATATGTATTAAGAATATATGTTATTACCTTGTGATACTTTAGAAAATTATAAAATAAAAAAGGTAAAATTTCAAAATAAGAAACATGTAAAAAGTATTAGGTTGTAAGACTTTATTATTTTAATATTATAAAACTTTACTTTTTGTACTACATTTTTGTTTTAGCATTAGTTGACATGTTAGTTTGTTTGTACATACAATCTGTTAGTTTACCTATAAAATACCAATATTACTCTTGAAATTTAAGGGAGCCATTTTAATTTTTAAAATTTTTAAATGTAACCCAACAAAGTCATAGAAAGATAAACAAAGAAAAATATAAAAGTTTCTTTTTTTTAAGAATATTTCAAAACCATTTGAGCTTTACGTTTCTTGAGAATTATCCTTTTTTTTTTTAGATATTTGAGCATGTGAATCTTGTTGTAATGATAATTTATTATTTATTCTTGATTAAAAATAATTAAATAGTAAATTTATTGTTTTCTAAATGCTCTTTTAAATATAGGGTAGTTGTTTAATTTTTATTGAGTCAATCTAAATTTTTTTGATAATGGCTAATCGACCATTTCAAAAGATTCTGTCACGATTAACTTTACTTTCTCTACATCCCTCTAGACTATCATCACTCAAAGAGTTAAGGTTCCGTTTGGCAAATTGTATTATATTATATTGTATTGCATTATTTAATGTAGGTGTATTGTATTATATTATATTACATTAGTAGTATATTATAATAATATTGTACAATGTTTGGTAATTGGTATAACATTGTATTGTATTAATTGTATATTAATATTAAACTAACATTATTTAAATTTATTATTATTTATATTAAATTATTATTTTTATATTAATTATTAATAATAAATATAATCTAATGTAATAACATAACATTATAGTGTTAATTGTAGTTTTATATTTTTATTTATTATAATAGAAATAAAAATATAATTAAAATATATTTAATGGTTAATTAAGGTAAAATAATAATAATGATGATAGTATTACTGAAAACAAAAAAATTTATAAAGTTTAATAGTAATGATGATGATGATGATGATGATGATGTTGAAGACATTAATAATAATATAATAATTACAATATTAAAATTAATAAATTTTAATAATTAATAATAATTGAAGTAATAAAGTTAATACATTTTAATAATAGTAATTAATGAAAGTAATAAAATAATAAAAATTATTAACATTAATAAATAATGACAATGACTTAATTAAAGTAATCATAACAATTAAAATAATAAAATTAATAAATTTTCATAATAATAATAATAATAATAAAATTAACAAATTTTAATAATAATAATTATAATATTAATAATATTAATAATGATGACATCTATGATATTAATAATAATACATACCAATATTAAAATAATAAAATTAATAAATTTCAATAATAATAATAATAATAATAATAATAATAATAATAATAATAATAGTTAAAATTCTTTTCAAATGTCATTTTATCCCAAAAAAAAGAACTTATATATAAAAACTTGTAACTTTTGGTGTCCATTCAATTTTTCATAAAATATAGGATAGTGTGGTGTAATTAACTGAAAAAGACAAAATTAAGTGGTAAGTTGCAACCGTTGCAGCATAGTTTGATCCGTATAGTATAATATTGTTTTACTGTAGCAAAGAGCCCTAGTTATAGTTAATTAATTGTTTGCCTATTAAATTATCTCTCTATAAATCACGTGAACCACATTAAACCTGTTTAAATAACTCATTCCCATGTGAAGTCTTGTCAAGCCAAAACACTAATTATCATCAACTTTTAAGTTTTAACTTTGATCACTACTGCTGATGTGTTCTCACAATAACAGGTATGCTAAATTCCTTTGAAAATATAAATATTTTTATTATTTTGCTCATGAATGTAAACGCTTTTTCTTTTATTGTTTGTTTCATGATTTTTTTTTAAATTATATTTTTATTTCTATTTCATTCTTCAATTCTTGTAAATATTTTTGCATCTTTCTAATTTACATGTAGCTAAAATCAATTTTCATGGTAAGTCTATATATCATTCCAATTTTGTATTTTCATCTCAGATTATTGATACTGGTGCATCTAATTATATTACTCCATCTATACATTCATTATCACATGTTAGACCTATCTCTACTCATAAACCTATTCGCTTGCCTAATGAGAGTTCTCCACAAATTTCTCATCTGGGGGAATATCAATCTATCAAGAAAAATCAGACTTAAAAAGTTCTTTGTGTACTTAATTTGTCATTTAATCTTTCGTCTATCAACAAAATGACCTTGTCTTTGAATTGTATCTTTTTTTTCTTTCCTAATTTCTACGTTTATTCTACTTTTTTTCCTACTGTTTTGCTCACTCAACAACATCCTACATTTGATCTATGGCACTGGCGCTTGGGTCATTTGTGTGCATCTCAAGTCTCAACTTCCTAATTTGGCCAAGAGTATTGATAACATTTCTTCCAGTGATGATTTATTTTGCCATGTGTGCCCTTTACCTAAGCACGGTCGCTTACATTTTTCTAGTAACCATAATTGGTGTAATGAACCTTTTGATTTAATTCATATTGACATTTGGAATGATTATTCTGTTTCTTCGTTATCTAATACTTATTATTCTTAATTACTGTTGATGATTATTCACAGTGCACTTGGCTTTGTTTGATGAAATATAAATCTGAAACTCATATACATTAAAAGAATTCATATGCCATGATCAAAACCCAATTTCAACGTTTCATTAAGAAAGTGCATAGTGACAATGGACTTAAATTTATATCTGTGTCTCATTTCTTTAATGAACATGGCATTATGCATCAACATACTTGGTGTAGCCACACCACAACATAGTGGTATTGTTGAACACAAGCACCGTCACATCCTAGAAGTTGCTCGTGCTCTTCACTTTCAAGCTCGCTTACCTCTCAAATTCTAAGGTGAATGTGTTCTAACGACAATATATCTTATTAATCATATGCCTACACCTCTGCTTTCAGTTAAGACTCCTCGTGAGCTTCTTTTTAATTCTAAGCCATTTATGACCATTTGTGTGTCTTCGGATGATTATATTAGGCTCAAAATTTATCTTCCAGGAATAAGTTTGCACCTCGAGCAATTAAATGTATCTTTATTCAGTACCCGTTTGCTCAATGAGGCTATCGCATATATGATTTTAAAAAGCATATCATATTCACTAGTCGTAATGTCACTTTTCAGTAAATGATATTCTTTTTTAGAGGAAACATCTTGAGCAGAATTAACTCTCAATTATTTTTCCTGTACTGACGAAAAAAGTCATCAATGAGATGCCAAATGGGTCTAATAATCAGCCACCATTAGACGATCAAAATCAGCCACCACTAAATAATCAAGAAAATCGGCAACTATCTACACTTGCTCAAGAAAATCAAGCACCACCATCTATCTTGGACATTGATACTCTTCGTCAGTCCATTCACACTCATCGACCACCTTCATATCTTCAAGATTACTATTGTTCACCGGTCACTCACTCTAACCTATTACCTCATCGGTATTTACCAACCATTTCTAAGTCTAAAGCTATCGCTTATCCTCTTTATAAATTTATATCTTATAATACATTATCTTCTAAACATTTTGCTTTTACAGTTGCTATTTATACAGAAGTGGAGCCAACATCCTAAACTCAAGCAATTAGGCACCCAAAATGGTAAGAAGCCATGGTTTCTGAAATTCAAGGTCTCAATAAGAACAAGACTTGGACCTTTACACAACTTCCTCTTGGAAAGTTGCCTATTGACTGTAAATGGATGTATAAAATTAAGCTTCGGTCGAACCGGTCTATTGAATGATACAACACCTTGTCACTAATGGCTTTACTCAAAAAGAAGGTTTGGACTATTATGAAACTTTTTCCCTTGTAGTTAAGCTAACAACTATTTGATGTGTTCTTGCTATTGCAGCTATATAAAATTGGCCCTTCTACTAGCTTGATGGTCGAAACGCTTTTCTTTACAGAGATGAAACCTCCTCCAAGATTTTGTCAATAGAGGAAGCATTTAGTTTGTTGACTCCAAAAGTCCTTACACAGTCTCAAACAAGCTTCTCGTAATTAGTTTGAAATTTTTTCTTCAACCATTTGTCTTGTTGAATTTAAACAATCTCATTGTGATTATTCATTATTTACATCTACAATAGGGTCATCCATTACTGTGGTATTAGTGTATGTTGATGATATTATAATCATTGGTAATAATGACCTTTGTTTGGGAGGAAACATGAGCACTACGGTAAAACGCCACGTGACAGCAAAGAAGGTGAAGACTTTAAGTGATCACTGTAGAAACTGGGGATACCCTTGTTACACCACCTAATTCGGTACCCGGGATACCCTTCCTATACTGATGAATTCGATACCTGGGATACCCTTCCCATACCAATAAATTCGGTACCCGAGATACCTTTCCTATACCGATGAACTCGGTACCCGGGATACTCTTTCCATACCAATAAATTTGGCACCCGGAATATCCTTCCTACACCAATAAATTCGGTACTCGGGATACCCTTCCTATACCAATAAATTCGGTACCCGGGATACCCTTCCTACACTGATAAATTCGGTACCCGGGATACCCTTTCTATACCGATGAACTCGGGACCGGGGATACCCTTCCCATACCAATAAATTCGGTACTCGGGATACCCTTCCTATACCAATAAATTTGGTACCTGGAATACCCTTCCTATACAAATAAACTCAATAGCTGACATATCCCTCCTACATCAGGTATCTCTCGCAATACGAAACGGCCAAATCTCCGAGAATCAGTTAAGGGACACGTCTCCATCGCCTAAAAGAAAATATTCGATTTGCCAAATCGAATATTAGAGTACCTTGTCAAAAAAGAGGGGACAACCGCCTGTCAGCCCTGCAAAGGTGACAGGCAATGTACTAGAAAAAGCCGTGGTCCCCCAACAACCATGCCAAGCGTATCTTTGCTAAGGTATCCTGGACCACTTTACAACGTACGCCACGTGCCCTAGGTAGCAAATACGTCATAGGCACCCTTCTTGCTCCCCAAGAATACTCATAACCGCCCCAAAAATACTGAAATCTGACAGCCAACAAGGAGGCGCCACATGGCAGCTGGGTACACTATATATAAAGATACCCTAGGTTTCACTATTCTAGAAAAATTCTATTCTATTGCACACTGACACACTACACCAAAAAGGTGTTGAGGTATTCTTGAACCTTGAACCACCATTTTTAGAGGGCTGGCAAGCTCTCATCACCACAAAAAAGCTCGAGCAGCTGACTTGAGCATCGTAGAGTGGATGTCGGGTATCCCGGCTCTACCTCTAACCTCATTTTCTATTATTTTGCAGGATTGAAGCTCTTCTCCGAAGGCCCCCTATTCAGATTTTGATTCTCCATCATCACCATCCTTTCCCATCCCCTTAAATCTCAGTACACCACACACAACAATCTAGTGAGGTACCCCAGCTACCCTAGCTACCCCAAAATATAAATTTATTGTTCTTAGTTTGGTTTTGAAGCTACCATTCACTCACACAAAAATCAACCTAAAACAACCTTGCCATAAAAGCTCTTACGTTTTTCTTGCATAACTGTTTTCACATTAAAGATCTTGGAGTTTTAAAATACTTTTTGGGAATTGAAGTTGCTAGATCCAGTAAAGGAATATTTTAATTTCAATGAAAATATGCCTTAGAGATTTTGAATGATGCGAGCTTCCTTGGTGTTAAGCCAACTGATTTTTTAATAGTGCAAAATTTAAAATTATATCCAGATAATGGTGATATCTTAGAAGATCCAAGCTTATTTAGAAGGCTAGTGGGACGCCTCTTTTTTCTCATTGTTACTGGACCAGATTAGGTGTATTCAATTTAAAAACTTAGTCAATTTGCCTTTAATCCTCGTAAACCTCATTGGATGCTACTTACAGAATTTTAGCATTTTTTAAATCTTTTCCTACGAAAGGCATCTTATTATCTTCTAATAATTCTGTTCAAATTGAAACTTTTTGTGATTCAGATTAGGGAAGTTGTCCAACAACTCGAAGATCTGTCATCGGATATTGTCTCTTTCTTGGAAAAAGTCTTATTTCATGAAAAAGTTAAAAACAACCAATTGTAGCTCGATCCATAGTAGAAGCAAAATATAGGACTATGGCTTCCACTACTCGAGAATTAATTCGACGCAAATGGCTTTTAAATGATCTAGGAGTTTCACATCCACAATCTATGCAGCTCCTTTGTGATAATAAAGCTGCTCTTCATATTGCTGCCAATCCAGTGTTCCATCAAAGGACCAAGCATATTGTTTTTAGTTGATTTTGGCATATGAGAATGAGAGCTGCAAAACCGAACTAAGAACAATAAATTTATTTATTTTTGTTGGAGTTGGAGGTTACCTCGCTGGGTCGGTGGTGTGCGGGCTGTTGTAGTCTATTGCCGTGAGGAAGGAAGAAAATGAGAGTGGTGGTACGGTGAATGTTGGGGTCCGGCCTGAAAATACTCGCTTGGTCGCCTTAGGCCTGCGAAACAAGGAAAAGAAGGTCAGAGGTGGAGCCGGGGGTGGCCGGCGACCACACTCCGACGCTCAAGTCAGAGTTGGGGTATTCTCAGGTTAGAGAGCTTGTAAGCCCTCTATAATGGCGGCTGGAGATAGAAGAAACCTCAGCCCCCCTTTGTGTATGTCTTGGTTATCCTTACAATGAGAAATAAAGCTTGAGTATTTATAAGGTGTACCCCCGGTTACCGTGCCACCTGGCGTCATTTTATTGGCGTCCCTCATGGTCGTTGTCAGATGTTTTGTCATCTTTTACACGTGTGACCACTGGGATTATTTTGAAAATATGCTTTGGGGAACAAGTTTGAGGCGCGTGTCCGTTTTTGGTGTAGGAGGGTGGTTCCGTGTACCTCTGCCAAAGCTGTTAGGATTTTGCAGGCGCAACAGGGGAGGACGGGTGGTCCCCGCCGTCCTTGTAACAGATTTCAGCCTGCCTGCAGGCGTAGCAGGTTGCTGTCCCCTCCTCCTGATCACAATATTCCTTCGTTGATTCCTTATTTTCTGCTAAAATCAATCGGTCCCTTTCTAAAAAAAAGCATCTCCTTTGTTTCTAACTATTTTTATGATCCTTTTACCTTTATTTGAGGTATCCCGGGTACCCCGGGTACCTTCATGACCTCAGGCTCATCCTTAAGGCTTTATTTCGACACGTGGTATTTTTATTCTCTCACTTCTTCCCCAAACAACACCCCCCTAGTTTCTTTTTTGGCGAAAATAATTGAGGCAAAAAGAAACTTCGAAAGCAGTTGGGAATGACATGTGGCGGTACTTGTTCCCTCTTTTTCTTGCGTTTTTGAATTTTGAAAGGAGTCAGACTCTTTCTGCTGGCGTTTCGTACTTCTTCTGATCAGAGTCACACTTCTTGTCAGTGGTCTTCTTTCCTACCATTAATATTGGCCCTTATTTTCTCTTTCTTCATCATAAAGAAAAGAAATTTAAACGCCTCCTCATCTGCCCCCCTTGTTTCCTTTCCTCTGCCTTTTTTTTTTCTTCTACTATTTTCTTTTTTTTTTTTTCGTTCCTTCCCTTTGGTGCTTTTCGTGACGGTTGGTGTCGGGTCTCGGTGGTATCGCTGCGGCGTTGGTTCTGGGCGGTAGGGCTGCGTGTTTGACGTGAGGCTTCACTTGGCGTGCGACGGCATCGGATTTGGGCGGTAGGGCTGCTGCGTCCGATGTGAGGCTTCCTTGGCGTCTTGCGGCGGGGTCGGATCTGGTCGGTTGAGGTTGCTGCGTCCGAGTGGGGCCTCTTTGGCGTGCGGCGGCGTCAGATCTAGGTGGCGTTTCATGTAGCCACCCGTGTTGCTTCGTTCTCCCCTTTTTTTTTTTTTTTTTACTTATTTGCAAACGCTGACATTGTTCTAATTTTTACCCTTCCTACTCGGTGACTGCAGCCATATTTGCTCGAACTCGACCTTTGACGGCCAAACTCCATCAACTCAGCGGCTTTTCAGGTACCATTCTTCTCTCTGTTTATTTTACTCTGAAAATATGGTTGGTGTGTTGCGAAGAGTTTACATTCCCATTTTTAATGTGTGCATTTTGGATTGGTGAACTGTGGTGTATGTTTGGTGGATGTGGAGTGAAGTTGCGGAGTTTGCAGGTTTTGATGTGGAGGCTCCCTTTTTCTATTGTGTTGTGTTTTAAGAAAAAGTAATGGGAAAGAAGAGATTGGGTTAAAAGGGCGTGGCGCGGTTTTAGAGGGTTCGAACAAGGTTACTCCCTCCTCTGAGCTCCCTTACGTCTCAATTAGTGACGATGACGGGTCCCCTTTGGGTAACTCCTAGGAGTAACAGCCCTAGATTATCCCAAACTGATCATGTTCACGGACCTAAACCTAAAGGCCAGAAAACGAGCACTCAAACCGTAGGAAAACTCGAGCCAAAAACCCAAGAGCCAAGTCTCCTCCCTCTGCTAACATCCCTAGGCCTCCTTCTATCCCCCATTCTGAACCTCGCAAGCTTCACTTGCTAGGGGGTAGGAAAGCAACCCCTAAGGACCTAGAGAGAATTAGAGTTAGGTACAACATACCTTCATGCGTCCAACATCGTGTTCCCCGTAAAGGTGAGTGTCCCGAACATCCCCAATCTGACGGTATAGCCCTGCACATTGACCTTTCGACCTAGGTCTTCGTTTGTCCCCTTCATCCTTTTTTTAGGAGAGTGTTCAGTGACATGAGAATTGCCCCTGGGCAGTTATCCCTTCCCGGTTTGGAGGTTACTCACGGGCCTCGAAGGTGCTGTGGTTAGAGGTATTTTGGGCAGGACATTTCTTGTAGGGAGTTTAGGGGACTTTATCAGTTGAAGAAAACCTGTTGGCCTTTCTACTGCTTATTTTACCACTTGGGGGGTTCATGGTAATTTGGTAGATGCGGATCCCCTTCTGAAAAAGGGTTACAGGTACGGCTGGTTTGTGGCTGATGGTGAGTGGGGGAGGGATATCTTGGCTGATGGTGTGGAGGTGCAAGTTCGGAACTCTTTTAATGAAGATAGTATGTGTTTCCTTCATTCTTCCCTCACTCTTCTGTTTCTTCTTTTTTCTTTATTTTTCTCATTCTGGGCTTGCTTTTTTTTTTTTTGGGACCTTGCAGACATTACTTGGACCAAAGGAGTGTGCCCTGTGCAGGAGGTGGGAAGAGAAGTAAGTAAGTTCGTAGAGAGATTTCGGGCTTTACAAGATGACAAGGACAGTGTTGAGTGCGGCGTTGCCGGTTGCGTTGAGAGCTGGTTTAATCGGTGAGAATCTTCCATCTTCTCCAAGTGGTAATTTATGTATGGCCTTATGTTATTTCTGGGGTACCTCACCTTCGCGAGTCTAGCGGAGTACCTCACCGTCACTTGGCTTTTCACTTCTCCCCCCCACCCCTCTTTTTTTTTTTTTGATACTTAGATGTTCCTTGGACTTGACCTCTTCTTATTACTTGTGCATGGTGATTCTCAGATATGGATCCTCTTCATGAAGATTTCGATGCCTTCTTCAATCGTCTAAGCGGTAGTTCCTCGGGTACCCAAGGTGCCTCCTCAAAAGGCACCCGGCCTCCCCTCATTTCGAGTACCAAAACTAGGCCACATAGCTCTTCCCTCAGAGGAACATCTACTACTCGTAAGAGGAAACTTAGCTCTCTGTTTACTGTATCCAAAGATCTTGCGGAATGGGAGCTCGATCCGATTGCGAATAAAACAATATCTCATTTGAAGGATTGTTTCCTTCATACTTCCGAGTGTGTTTCTCCGGACATTGCTTTAGAGGCGGACAAGCTTGATTTAAGTGAGCGCTATAGCCGAGCACTCAAAGCTTGCCATGATGTGAGTACTTTTCTTACCCTCCCCTATCTCTTGCTTTTCTTTTTGTTTTAATGGCGTTTCTTCTTGTTTTTTTTTCTTCTTTTTTTTTAGGCGGCCTTTTATCTTAGCCACAGCCTCCGGGACTTCAGCGGCATCTCGGGTGCCCAAATGGAGGCTGAGCAGTTGAGGGGGGAGCTCAAACAGAGTCGTTCTCGCGAGGAGAAGCTTGTTGAGGAGGTTAGGGCCCTAAATGGGCGCTTGGATAATCTTTCCCGAGATAACTCCCGCATATCTAAGGATCTTGAAGAGGCGGAGGCTCAGAATGAGGAGTTATTATCTCGTCAAAGAGACATGCTTGACAAAGCTTTCACTCACATCATAACGGAGGTTTGGAGTGCTGACCCAGGGCTGGAGGTACCACGTGTGGAAAAATGGGTGAACAAGCCAGCCATCCTGAAAGTGATTGAAGATAGAAAGGGGTTAAAGATAGAAAGGGGTTGAAGGCTTCTTTTCCTCCAAGTCCGGAACGGTCTTCCGGGGTACCCCAGGTACCTCCTGCAGAGCTACCGCCAGAAGTCGCAGCCATTGAGGGACGTTCTTCCGCAACGTCGACAAACCCTGCCGACCCTGCTGCGGAGAGAAGTGGTGGGGATGACCTTTCCTTCATTGATTGATACAGTTTTGGTGTAATCTAACTACTACTTGCATGAGACTTTTGTGATAGATTTAATCGGGTACCCCAGGTACCTCCTCTTTTTGGTGTTTTGTATTTGCGTAGTTATTCTGGGTGAGGATATCATCCTGATCTCTTTTGAAGAAAAATTATGCAAACAGAAGTGACTGCTCACTTACTCTCTTTCCCCATTTTCTTTTTTTGTTTGGGCATTCAGCTCTCGTGATTGCCGCTTATTTTGGATTTGCTTACTTGGTTTAAGTAAACGAATGGAGTTGTAGATGTGTGCATACTTTAACGGAGGCTCATGTTGTTTAGGTATGCCGGTGTACTCTGCCCTTGGGGTGCTGACCTTGAGTAGATCTTCATGATCCA
The DNA here is from genome assembly GCA_030449075.1 of Murraya paniculata. Classification (NCBI taxonomy): domain Eukaryota; kingdom Viridiplantae; phylum Streptophyta; class Magnoliopsida; order Sapindales; family Rutaceae; genus Murraya; species Murraya paniculata. Next base: position 209,235 of record JAEVFN010000111.1, on the reverse strand, counting down.
GATAGGTCAGGCTCCTCGGGTAACTTACTTATCTTGTAATTACAACTGAAAGGTGCATGTATGATCATGAATATGAGTGGCGAAAATTGAATCGTGGCCATATTTTGTAATTAAGGAGAATGCAAATTATCTTATCTTGATCTCATGGAAATATCCTTTCTTTGGAGCTGTAAGAACTGAGAATTTCTATTGATCATGTAAAGTACCCGGGGTACCCTTCAGGCGGACTACGTTGTAAACATAAATGGGAGAATATAAGAAATAGATAAAGTAAGTGGCGGGGATTAAGACATTGTCCTCCATTTAGTAGTACTTTCTCAGCATTGTAGCATTCCAGGGGTGCTTCACAATTGTCTCATCCATATGGAGTAGTTTGTACGCTCCAGATCCTATCGGCTTGTCTACACAATATGGGCCTTCCCAATTTGCTCCAAAAGAGCCATCATAGGGTACCCGTGTGTTCTGAGTTACCCTTCGCAAAACCAAATCTTCCTTCTTAAATGATCTGGGTCGTACTTTCTTATCATATAGATCTGAAATACGATGTTGGTACGCCGCGGCCCTCAATTCTGCTTTAACCATTTTTTCTGCCACGAGGTCCAGACTGGATGCAATCAAAGAAACATTCTCGGTTTCATCGAAGTACGCAGTCCTGTGAGAGGGTTCCCTTATCTCTGCTGGAATTACCGCGTCAGTCCCGAAAGCGAGAGAAAGAGGGGTTTCTCCGGTGGAGGTGTTCTGGGTTGTGCGGTAAGCCCAAAGCTCCCTTCCTTTCCTCAAGTTTCTTCTTTGTGATACCTTTGATAATTTTCTTGACAGCTTCCCCCTGCCCATTAGATTGTGGATGACCTGGAGAGGCAAACCGATTTGCTATTCCAAGCTCCGAGCAAAAACTTTGAAATTTCTCATTATCAAATTGCTTCCCGTTGTCGCTGATTATGGCATTTGGAATACCATACCTGCAAATGAGATTCCTCCAAATAAACTCGGTGGTTTTCCTTTCCGTGATACTTGCTAATGGTTCTGCCTCTACCCATTTTGTGAAGTAATCAACCGCCACAATTGCATACTTGGACTGCCCTCTCCCGGTTGGCAATGGGCCAATGAGATCCACCCCCCACATTGCAAAAGGCCAAGGGGAAGATATGATCGTTAACTTTTCTAGGGGAAGGTGGGGTACCTTAGCAAATTTCTGGCACTTACGACAACTCCTAACCATATTCATTGCATCCTCCCGCATCGTAGGCTAGTAATACCCTTGGCGAAGGGCTTTTTGCGCCAAAGATTGTCCCCCATAGTGATTGCCACAAACTCCTTCGTGTATCTCCCTCATGACGTACTCAGCTTGATCATTTTCTAAACATTTTAGGTAGGGGAGAGTGAACCCTCTTCTGTATAGGGTATCCTGAATGAAACAATACCGCGACGCTTTATACTTCAGCCTTCTTGCCTCGCCCTTGTCCGAGGGTAGGTCCCCGTTCCTTAAGTACTTTATAATAGGCTCCATCCAAGGTGCCCCAGTAGACGTCGATCCTACTTCAATCGGCTCTGACAGACTAATACTGGGGGTAAGTACACACTCGGTAGTGATGGTACCAGCTGATTGGGTTGCTCCGAAAGATGCCACCTTGGCGAGATTATCAGCTTCACAATTATTCGCCCGCGGTACCCTTTCGATCTTGACATCAGTAAACTGGGACATCAACTCTCTGGTTTTCTCGAGGTACCCCTTCATGTTTTCTTCTTTAGCCTGGTACTCCGAGGTGATTTGGCTTACCACCAGCTGAGAGTCGCTTTTGATGTGGACATTTTTCGCCCCTAAGGCCTTAGACATCTTTAGCCCAGCTATTATGGCTTCATATTCGGCCCCATTGTTCGAAGCCTTGAATCCAAATTGTAAGCCATAGTACAGCTTCACTTTATCTGGATCGATGATGATCACCCCGGCGCCACTCCCGTGTGTGTTGGAGGAGCCGTCCACATATATTTCCCAAACATGCTCCCATTCTGCCACAAGTGTGGTCTTGTTCAGGTACCCCAGGATCCCCTCGCCCCCCGAGCCGTTGGCAAATTCAGCAATAAAGTCGGCAACGGCTTGCGCTTTAATAGCTGAACGAGGCTTGTAGATAATGTCAAACTCACTTAACTCAAGAGACCATCAGAGAAGTCTTCCAGACATGTCCAATTTTTGTAGGATTTGTCGAAGAGGAAGATTTGTGATGACGGTAATTGTGTAGGCCTAGAAATATGGCTGGAGCTTCCTTGCAGAGATTACTAGAGTTAAAACTAACTTTTCAGAAGCCGGGTACCTTTTTTCTGCATCCACCATAGCCCTGATGGTGTAATATATAGGCCGTTGTACCCCATCATCTTCTTTGAGTAGAACTGAACTGGTGGCATGCTCGGAGACGGCAAGATACAACAAAAGGGTTTCACCAGGCTCGGGCTTGCGAGTAGTGGCGGATTACCGAGGTACTCCTTCAGTTTTTAGAAAGCCTCTTCACATTCAGTGGTCTAGTAGAGCTTCTTACCGGCCTTTAAAGCTTTGAAAAAAGGCTTGCAACGATCGGTGGCTTTGGAAATAAAGCGGCTGAGGGCGGCTACCCGGCATGCCAAACTTTGAACCTCCTTGATGGTGCTAGGCGATTTCATCTCTAATACTGTGCGGATTTTATCGGGGTTGGCCTCAATCCCCCGCTGCTGCACCATGAATCCAAGGAATTTACCGGAGGTAACCCCGAATGCACATTTCTCCGGATTCAGGCGCATCTGATGCTTCCTCAAAATGTTGAATGTGTCCCTGAGGTGCCCTGCGTGGTCACAGGCGTTTACAGACTTTGTGATCATATCATCTATATATACCTCCATGGTGCGCCCAATCTGGTCCTTAAAGATCTTGTTCACCAATCGTTGATAAGTGGCACCGGCGTTTTTTAAGCCGAATGGCATTACCTTGTAACAATATAATCCGCGATTGGTGATGAAGGCTGTTTTTTCTTGATCAGGCCCGTGCATCAGGATTTGATTGTAGCCGGAGAAGGCATCCATGAAGCTGAGCATCTCATGTCCGGCTGTGGCATCCACGAGCTGGTCTACTCGGGGAAGCGGAAAGCTATCCTTGGGGCAAGACTTGTTCAAATCCGTGAAGTCCACACACATACGCCATTTGCCATTGGCCGTTTTTACTAGAACAACATTCGACACCCAATCGGGGTACACCGCCTCCTGAATAAATCCAGCTGATAGTAAACAATCGACTTCCTGCTCAATAGCATCGTAACGTTCTTGGTTGAAAGTTCAGCGTTTTTGCTAGACAGGCTTGTGGTGTGGATTGACATTGAGCCGATGACAAGAGATGGAAGGCGGGATACTTGGCATATCAACATGGGACCAGGTGAACACATCAAGATTTTCCTTCAAAAAGTTGACAAGTTGCTCCCGGTGTTGGTCGAGGAGATTCGAGCCGACTCTAACTATCTTGGTTGGGTCATTTTCATAGATTTGAACGGAAATAAGCTCCTCTGCTAATGTTCCCCGCTTGTCTTCCGCCAGCACCCAAGGGTCAAAGGGCGCTTCCACCTCCCTAATAGATTCTAAAGGATGATGATGAGGTACCCCGGGTACCTTCTTTGTTAGAAAATCCGCCTCCATGGGATTAATTTCTTACTGCTCTTGAGAGCCGGTAGTTCGTGGGTCTTTCTCACGGGTAGCTCTTTGTTGTACATTAAATGCCTGTTGGGGTAGGCTAATTGATGACCCTAGGCTCAGGGGGTACCCCTCTAGGAGCTTATTAGAGGTAATCTGATAATTCATTTTAGAAACTACCGAATAACACCTTCGAGCGGACTGCTGATCTCCCTTGATGGTGATAACCTCCCCGTCAGTAGGAATCTTCATGGTGAAATAGTGCATGGAGACGGCTGCTTTTGTCGTGGCTAGGAATGGCCTTGCCAAGATGATATTATAAGCACCTGGGTGATCCACCACAAGAAAATCAATCATGTGGACGACCCGATGGGGTACCTTACCGATGGTGACAGGCAAAGTGATGATGCCTTTAGGGATGACCATGTCTCCTGCAAACCCAATGAGTGGAGTATCATATGGAGTAATCCTTGGTGATCTGATCAGCAGCTGATCCAAGGCGCTTTTGAAGTTAATATCCACGGAGCTGCCAGTATCCACGAGTGTCCTTGTTACTCTGCCGCTAGCCACTTTCAGAGTTATGACTAAAGCGTCGTCATGAGGATATGAGATACCCTCTGCATCTTTCTCTGTGAAAAGGATCGGAATCGGATGCTCGGGTACCTACGGTACCTTGGCGAAACTTTGATCAGCGAAGTTGATATCCTTGCATGTATGAATACCCGGGGATAGCGACCTGCTGTAATGCTTGATGGCCCGTTTTGATTCGCCGGCGAGAGTAGGTCCGCCTGCGATCATTCGAACATAAACTCCTTTCTTGGATCCTTGGGGTACCTCGGTCTTGGGACTAGAGTCAGCTACTTGCTTTCCTTTATCGAGCTCTCGAGACTTTCTCGCTTCACGTATATCGGCCACAAACTCCTTGAGGTACCCACTCAGAATTAGTGACTCAATTTCCTCCCTCAAACTGAAGCACTCAGCAGTGCTATGCCCGAAATCCTCGTGGAACTCACAGTATTTTAAACTACGCTTCATGTTGGGGTACTTCCGTATAGGTTTAGGCGGGCGGAGCATGCCAGTATTTCTGATCTGGTAAAATATTTGCTCTAGAGAGTGATTTAGAGGGTGAAAAGAATCATACTGGGGTTTTTCCTGAGGCTCCCGTCGTTCTATTGGAGGCGGCTTAGTTGGTGGGGGTACCTAAAGTACCCTAGATACACCAAAACTCTTTCCGCGCAAAGGAGCGCGGGTGGGACTGGATAGCCAAGGTACCCTTACTTGGGCTGCCTCTGACTTCTTTGTTTTTTCCTTGTTCTTTGCGGCTTCCACTTTGTCATCCTCTCGTTTCAGATGACACTCCTCCTCCATTGCTATTTGCTGCAAAGCTCGAGAGCGAGCTTCACCATATGAGAGTGGGCGATGTTTTTGAAATGATTGCCACAATTTCCCCAAACGCAAATTCTTTTCAAAGTGGGTGAGAGTTTGTTGGTGACCAAATGCTCCGGTACGCAATACTTCTTGGTGGAACCGGGTTACGTAATCAGCCAAAGTCTCGGATTCTCCTTGCTTAATGAAGGCAAGCTTAGAGATTGTACTTTCTTGCGAGGAAGCATAAGAAAATTCTTGGGTGAAGCTTGCCAGGAGTTGGTCTAGTGAGGATACACTACCTCCTTTTAATGATCGGAACCAAGATTTGGCGGGACCGGTGAGTGTATGTGGAAACTTCCGGCACATTGCATTGTTATCTACCCCTTTAATCAACATTTGGTCGCGATATAACTCGGCATGCTCTACGGGATCTGAGGTACCCGCATATTGTGGTATTGGAAGCATGGTGAATGTCTCTGGCAAAGCCGTTGTTCGGATTTCCATGGTGAATGGCGAATTATAAGTTATTGGCGCTGGAACACTGGTGACATTCTGCTTCTTAGAGAGGAGCTTCATTTGAGCCTCGACGTACTCCACCTTCTCCAAAAACTCTTGGGGTACCCCAGGTGCCCCCGAGGACGCTGCCGCTGTTTGGGAGGCTCTTTTGGCGTTCAGTTTATGCTGGAGATCTTCTTGAGTTTTGAGTTTACACTTGGTAATCGATGGTCCGTGCTTTGGCCTACTACCCTCCGGTATGTCAGACTGTGGTATGATCTGCTTATCACCTCGCGGGGGTGGAATATCTTGAGTCGTAGGTGGGGCAGTCGGTTCGGGTACCCGGGATCCCACAGCCCTAAGGATTGCGTGGGCTAGATCTTCGAAGTGCTTATGAGAAACGGGCTCTTTACTGATGTGGATACCAGTTGATTGCTTGACAGATTTGCCTTTGTCAACATGAGATACCCTTCTTGTTGAGTCACCCCTTTCATCACCACTGTGGTTCTCCGATCCATCATGACCTAGCATTATGTCGTCAGTGGGTATATCGGGTGCCATAGTTGTGTGGGCACATGTACCGACCAGCTTAGTACCGTGTGGAGGCTTTTTGCGCGCTCCCCACAGACGGCGCCAATTGTTTTTAGTTGATTTTGGTATATGAGAATGAGAGTTGCAAAACCGAACTAAGAACAATAAATTTATTTATTTTTTGTTGGGAGCTGGGGTACCTCACTGGGTCGGTGGTGTGCGGGCTGTTTTAGTTTATCGTTGTGAGGAAGAAGGACAATGAGAGTGGTGGATACGGTGGAATGTTGGGGTCCGGCCTTAGAGTACTCGCTTAGTCGCCTTAGGCCTGCAAAACCAGGGAAAGGATGTCAGAAGTGGAGCCGGGGGTGGCCGGCGACCACACTCCGACGCTCAAGTCAGAGTTGGGGTATCCCAGATTAGAGAGCTTGTAAGCCCTCTGTAATGGCGGCTGGAGATAGAAGAAACCTCAACCCCCTTCGTGTGTGTGTTGGTTATTCTTACAATGAGAAATAAAGCTTGAGTATTTATAAGGTGTACCCCGGTTACCATGCCACCTAGCGTCATTTTATTAGCGTTCCTCATGGTCGTTGTCAAATGTTTTGTCATCTTTTACATGTGTGACCACTGGGATATTTGAAAATATGCTGGGAGAACAAGTCTGAGGCGCATGTCCGTTTTTGGTGTAAGAGGGTGGTCCCGCGTACCTTTGCTAAAGCTGTTAGGATTTTGCAGGCGCAGCAGGAGAGGACAGGTGGTCCCTGCCGTCCTTGTAACAGATTTCGACCTGCTTGCAGGCGTAGCAAGCTGCTGTCCCCTCCTCCTCAGTACAATATTCCTTCGTTGATTCCTTATTTTCTGCTAAAATCAATTGGTCCCTTTCTAGAAAAAGCATCTTCTTTGTTCCTAACTATTTTATGATTCTTTTACCTTTACTTAAGGTACCCCGAGTACCCCGAGTACCCCGGGTACCTTCACTATCTCAGGCTTCTTACCTTCGTGACCTCAGGCTCATCCATAAGACTTTATTTCGACACGTGGTATTTTTATTCTCTCATTTCTTCCCCAAACACATATCGAATTTGAGCACTGTAGTTCGAGAGAAAATCTAGGCAAGACTGATCAACACAGTGCATATTTCATCTACTCATCAAATTGCTAATATTTTTATGAAAGCCCTTGGAAAGGAACAGTTTCATTATCTTAGCAGTAAGTTGGGCATTCACAGCATCCATGCTCCAACTTAGGGGGAGTATTGGAATTGGCTCAGCCAAGATTATTGTCAATATTGTTGGAATTGAATCAGCCAAGATTATTGGCAATATTATAGGCCTGTGTCTTACACCCGTTAGAGGCATAACTTGTGCACTTAGATTTGGCATATCACGTGTTCGATGAAATTACTATATCATACATATAAGTCATGTATTCTTCCTTTTATATTATCAATTATGTACTATAAATGTGTATCTGCACAAATAATGTAATACATGACATACATGATCAATTTTTTTCACGAATTGTTCTTCTTTTTCATTCTTTTCTTTAATTTAGAGAAAGCAATTTACATATTTGCCGGATCATACATAATGAAGAGATGGACAAAATCTGCAAGATGTGATAAAGCCATTGGTGATGGTGGTTTAGAAATAGAAGATTGTTTCCAGAATTCATTTCTCATGAGACTCACTACATTATTTCAACTTGCCTCAAATGTTATTGATAAGGGTATCATTAGTGAGGAGGCAAGTAAGATATTGATGGATGATTTTGAAAATTCGCTTCAGAAGATAAAGTCAAATGTAAGTCATGATCCAGAAGTTGTGGAGAAAAACAAGTGTACTGAACAACATGTATTAAAGCTAAAGGGTGTGGAAAAAGGCTGAAAAAAAAAAGGAAAGAGAAGGCAAACCGCAAAAGCTAAGGTGAAGGATAAAAACAGGCGTTGTCATGGATGTGGAAAAATTGGACAATCACATGATAAAAGAAATTGTCCAATGTTAAAAAATGTTTAACTTAATATGTAATTATTATACAACATTTTTTATTTACTAATTTTTTTCTCCATTTTCTCTTCATGTAGGTCTACTTTATGGGATCGATGATGCAGTAACAGATAGTTTTGATGAAAGTTCTTCCTCCACATGTATATGGTCTTTGCCATAACTATAAGGCTTTATTTGATGTTAAAGTACTGTAACTTTTAAACTATAACTGCTGTGAAGAAAAAATTGTAATTATAAAATAAAAATTAATAATATGTTGTAAAAATAATTTTTAAATAATAATTTTGACAAAATTAGTAGAGATATAATATTTTTTTTATCATATAAGTATAAAATCAAATCAACTCATGTTCTAAGCTACAACAACTAGTATTTACTAAATATTTTAGTATTACAGCTTAAAAATTACAGTTCTCTAACCTTAATTTCAAACATGGCCTAAATATATTTCACTGTATTGACATTTGTTAATACGAAGGAAGAATCTAATTAATTATTTGTTCATGTGTGGCTGATTACATATGATTGACGGACAAGATTTGGGTTACTTTGGATTTGTTCTAGGCATCTTGGTTACGATTCTGACCATGAGCGTAGCTAAAATGTTATGGCAAATAAGAATTGTTACATCCCCTAATTGAATTGTACTGGATTAGTGAGTCTGTTAAATATTCTTTAATTAATTTAATTTACCTTATTTTCTCATTTGTCTCTTATTTAGTTTTTTTATTTTACAGTTCAATGTCTTCTTATTGTATTTCAATGGTCACTCAGTGATTTAGTTGCAAGTGAATAATGGTTGGTTTTTTTTTTCTTTTGAAAAGATTTTGTTAATTAATTGAGGGAATAAAAGAGGTTTAATTAGAACGATGCTGAATATTTACAAGAATTGAACAACGAAATAGAAATAAAATATATAATTCTTAAAAAAAATCATGAAACAAACAATGAAAGAAAAAGCATTTGACTACATTCATGAGTAAAATAATAAATACATATATATATTCTTAAAAGAATTTAGCATACCTGTTATTGTGAGAACATACCGTTAGTAGTGAGAGACAAATCCAAAACAGCAAGCCTCTTTTAATTCCTTCTCGTTTCGTTTCTCTTATCTCTCTCAAAATAAAAAGAAAACAAAGGCTTCATTCAAAATTTTGTTTCTTTTTTCAAGCAATGGCTTGTAGTTATCGTAATTCTCCTCCTGGTTGTGTGCTATTGATATTGTTAAGCCGTTGTGCTTGGTGCTGTTTCGGGTTTGGTACGTTCGGTTTTTATTTCCATCACCATTACCCGGATCCGGTTAAGTGAATTCTAGCCGTTGACGACTTACCGAAGAAAGGAAGTTTCGCGTACTATTCTACTTTGGCCCACGGTGACCGTTATTTCTAGCTCCGAGCGAGTGGGCTTGCTACGCTAGAGAATGATCAAACACCGTTAACTTTTAACGCCGGCAACAATACTTATCGATTCAGTGCTTTGGGATTGTATGTACTCTCTTCACTTGCCTCAATCTATCCTCCGTTCCTTTTTTGTTTTTAACCTCTTATTCGAACTGTACGAATTGCAATTTTGGACTGCTGTTAGAGAACCGCAGAGGTGAACAAAGCTTCCAATACATACTTTGTTTGTTTGCTGACAATCTAGTGGTTTTTTTTTTTTTTAACGATTTTTTTCTGAAAATAGAGGAAAGGTAAACTTAAAATCATCAAATAACAGTTCATGCTTAAGCATATCTAGTATTAATTGTCATTTAGCAAAGTTAATTAATTATCGTTCTATTCTTTTTATCTATCTGTCAATACGGTTAATATGAATTTGTTATTAATTTGGAAGTTCTTTTCAGTTGCATAAAGTTTAATGTGAAATGAGTTTTCGGGTACAGCGATCAATCATTTTCATTTTAATTGATATTGTTACAAAATTAATCTAGGTTATTCACTTGCTGAATCACTGATCTATGTTATTCATTTGCTGAATCATATTGTCTGATGTAATTAAATTACCTTTTCAAGCTATAAAACTGTAGTTCTTATGTATGGTACTGAAGGTTTCATGTTTATTTACCTAAATTATACAGTGTATGATTTCATACCTATTTCTTTGTCGAATTAATCTAATGTAATTAATTAATAATTTTCTGATAGCATTTTTTTTACTCTTCTCTTCTAATTTATTACAAATCTAATTTATTTTTAAATGACATATTCTATCTCTCAAATAGCTCTAAGTTTACATAAATGTTCTGTTGTGTCTACTTCTTCTACACAGAGTACTCCAACTTTGCATAATGACACAATTTCTCACACCATGGAGGATTCGCAAGACGTTCAACGTAGTGTAGGTAATAAATAATAAACTTGAATTGTAGGTTGTCTAAATTATTTTATTGATTAATTGATAAAATTTCTATCTTGGTCTAATAGAATAGTGATAGACCACTTAGGAGGTTTGCACGTGTTCCTAAGGTGAATGCTAAGTACTTGCATTGAATTAGGAATTGTAGTTGAGTTTGTTATTACATTTCAGCTTTTGTTTGAAGTTTTGAATAAGTAATCATACGTTGTGTGATATTGTAGTTAGTTTCCTTAAGAACAGGAAGTTAGTTCTCAAGTTCAGGGGTGTGTTGCTAATGGGAACATTATTTATGTATCTATTGTTTGGCCTGGAAGGCAGGAAAAAAAAAATAAAGAAATATTTTCTGCTTGAATTGTTCTCTGATTGGGACCTATCACGTGGTATCAGAGCGCGGTTATCATGGCCACTAATAGAGAAAGAATTGAGATTTTGGAACAAGGATTGGGGGGAGTACAAGATGGGATGCAACGATTGGAGAGCGGAATGGCTGGTCGTCTACAACGTCTAGAGGAGTCTTTGAAAGCCTTGTTTGAAGTAGTGTTATCTACTAGAGGATCTGCTTCGTCTCATGCTTTTGAACGAGGGAATCCCTCTCAGAGTCATCATGAAGAAATGGATAGTGGCCGCATGAACATCCTTCCACTAAGAACGAAGCTAGAATTCCCACGCTATGCCGGAGACGACCCGACATAATGGTTTAATTGAGTAGCTCAATTTTTTGAGTTCCAAAAAATTCCCGAAGATCAGAAAGTCGGCCTGGCTTTTTTTTCACTTAGAAGGTGAGGCAAATCAATGGTGGCAATGGCTAAAGAGGACTTACGAAGAGGAAAATCAAAAAGTGACTTGGGATATGTTCACTAAGGAGTTGTGGGCGCGATTTGGACCTACTGATTGTGAAGATTTCGATGAAGCTCTCTCGAGAGTTAAACAGAGCGGGTCTCTACGTGACTACCAAAAAGAGTTTGAGAGATTGGGAAATCGGGTACAGGGGTGGACACAAAAGGCTCTCGTTGGCACTTTCATGGGAGGATTGAAACCTGAGATTGCTGATGGAATTCAAATGTTCAGGCCCAAGACATTGAAAGAAGCCATTAGTTTAGCACGGATGAGGGATGAATAGATTGCAAGACAGAGAAGGTTTATACGACCTGCACCACAAAATCGAGCACCCGCTTCCACCACTCAAGGGATTCGGACTACCCCAATAGCGTCAACCAAGAGATTGAGTTGGGAGGAAATGCAAAAGAGAAGGGCTCAAGGCCTCTGCTTCGGTTGCAATGAGAGGTTCACTCCCGGCCATAAATGCCAAGGCCCTCAGCTACTTCTTCTTGAAAGTCGCACCAACACTCAAACTCACGGAGAACAAGTAGAAAGTGACGGATTCCAGATGGAAGGGATTGGGGAAGAGGAGCCAGAAATATCAATGTATGCAATAATCGGGTGGACCTTACCACGAACTATGCGGATCACAGCTACAATTGGGACACAAGAGGTGATGGTTCTAATTGACAGCGGCTCTACGCACAATTTCTTAAGTAATAAAGTAGCTGATTCCTTAAAGCTTCCAGTAACCCCAACCAAAGCATTCACAGTCTGTGTAGCTAATGGAGAACAACTCCTCTGTCAAGGGTGATTTGAAAAAGTATCGGTAGACTTACAAGGAATTCCATTTTTGCTTACATTTTATTCACTACCCTTGGCTGGGTCGGATATGGTTTTAGGAGTACAATGGCTGGAGATGTTGGGATCTGTACTATGTAATTGGAAGCAAATGACAATGGACTTCAAATGGGGAAATCAAGCATGCAGACTACAAGGAGATCAAAAGGGCTTCAATCTACTTCCTTCAAGACTACTACAAAAGAGCACCGACAAGGTCAGATGGTATTTGCAATTTATGCTTAAATACTAGAAGAGTCTCAGTGGTATGACATCCCGACCGATATGCAACAACTATTGAGAGAATATGAGGACATCTTTCAAGAGCCCACCAAATTACCACCAGCAAGAGAAATAGACCATCACATTCCTTTGAAGAAAGGGACTCAGCCCATTAACGTTCGGCCATATTGTTATGCCTATTTCCAAAAAGCAGAGATCGAGAAGCAAGTACAAGCAATGCTAGATATGGGAATCATCCGACCAAGTACCAGCCCATTCTCATCTCCGGTTCTACTGGTGAAGAAAAAAGACGGGTCTTGGAGGTTTTGCACAGATTATAGGGCACTTAACGCAGCTACTATCAAGGATCAGTTTCCAATTCCATCAATGGATGATATGTTGGATGAACTACATGGAGCGGCCTACTTCACCAAACTGGACTTACGAGCAGGTTACCATCAGGTACGAGTTCACGCACCTGATATTTCGAAGACTGCTTTTAGAACTCATAATGGGCATTTTGAGTATCTGGTTATGCCTTTCGGCTTATGTAATGCCCCTTCAACCTTTCAAGCTATTATGAATTCTATATTCCGTCTATATCTTTGCAAATTCATATTAGTTTTTTTTTAATGATATATTGATCTATAGTCCTACCTGGGACTTGCATCTGAGTCATGTACAAACAGCATTAAGCATATTGCAACATCACGGCTTTTTTGTCAAAGCAAACAAATGTGACTTTGGCAAGCAGGAGCTGGAGTATTTGGGCCACGTGGTGACACCTCAAGGAGTGAAGGTTGATAACAAAAAAATTGAGGCCATGTTGGCATGGCCAACACCTACTAATATTACTGAATTGCGTGGATTCTTAGGTTTGACAGGTTATTACAGGAAGTTTGTTCGAAATTATGGGCTGATAGCTCGTCCTCTCACCAATCTTCTCAAAAAGGGCTGTTTCAAATGGAGTGAAGAGGCGGGTGAGGCATTCACAAAGCTCAAAAAAGCTATGACAACCACGCCAATCCTTGCCATGCCCAACTTCGCCGAGCCATTCATTATTGAGACCGACGCTTCAGGAGATGGAATCGGGGCTGTTTTAAGTCAACAAGGAAGGCCGATAGCATTCATGAGTAGAGCTTTAGGTGTTACCAAACGGTCATGGTCTATCTACGCTAAAGAAATGTTAGCAATTGTGGAGGCAGTCCGAACTTGGAGACCATACATTTTAGGCCGCAAATGCTTCATTCAAACTGATCAAAGGAGTCTCAAATATTTTTTAGATCAGCGTGTAGCCACTCCCGAACAACAAAAGTGGGTAGCCAAACTCCTCAGATACGATTAAGAGATCATTTATAGGCCTGGACGTGAAAATTCAGCAACTGATGCTTTATCCCGACGAGCAGACATTCCTCTTTTAAATCCATTAGTTGTTGCACAGGTATCTCTGTGGGATGAAATGCGCGTGGCAGCAAAGGATGATGAGTATATGCAAAATATATTCCAGCGAGCAGCAAACAATCCTACAGGGAATTACTCTATAAAAGATGGATTGTGCTTTTACAAGAATGGAGTGGTCGTTCCTACTACATTCCGTACACAACTTCTACAAGAATTTCATGATAGCAAAATGGCTGGGCATTCCGGAGTGTTAAGAAATTTCAAGCGATTGGCTCAACAATTTTATTGGCCCTATATGCACAAGTCTATCCAAGATTACATCTCACAATGCACGACCTGCCAGAAAATTAAGTCAAATACTCTAGCACCAGCTGGGCTACTTCAACCACTTCCAATCCCTTGTCAGGTATGGGATGATATCTCTTTAGATTTTATTGAAGGACTACCGTCTTCACAAGGCAAAGATAGTACTATGGTGGTTGTGGACAGATTAAGCAAGTATGCCCACTTTATCGCTTTGTCTCGTCCTTTTTCTGCGAAGATTATTGCGGAGAAATTTGTGGAGAATATCATAAAACTTCATGGGATGCCAAAGTCCATAATCAGTGATAGAGAACCTATTGTTGTTAGCAAATTTTGGCAAGAATTTTTCACCATGTCAGGTACTAAATTGAAATTGAGTTCCCCCTATCATCCACAAATGGATGGCCAGACAGAGGTAGTAAATCGCTGTGTCGAGCAGTACTTACGTTGTTTTGTCCATCAATGGCCTCGAAAGTGGTACAGCTATTTGCCATGGGCTGAGTATTGGTACAACACCACATTCCATTGTTCTACGGGCATGACTCCGTTTCAAGCTTTATATGGTAGGCTTCCTCCTTCAATTCCGCTGTACGCAGATGGTTTGTCCCGAGTTAATGAGGTAGATCAGCATCTTCTTAACAGAGATGAAGTGCTTCAGCAATTAAAGACAAATCTCGCAGCAGCCGCAACAAGAATGAAGCACCTAGATGATCGAAAGCGCAGAAATGTGGAATTTCAAGTTGGTGACTTGGTGCTATTAAGATTGCATCCCTATCGTCAGCATACGGTGTTCAAGCGAGCACATCAAAAGCTTGCTTGTCAGTTCTATGGTCCTTTTGTGATTACACAAAAGTTGGGCGAAGTGGCTTATAGATTATCCTTGCCTCCTGAAGCCAAAGTTCATCCTGTTGTTCATGTTTCATTCTTAAAGGAATTTGTTGGAACTTCTCTGCCTACTGTTATTGAATTACCGTCAATTTCAGATGAGGGGATCATTCAAGTTGAACCTGAAAAATTGCTAGATACTCGCTGGATTAAACAAGGTGATAAATTTTTCGAAGAGTGCTTGGTGAAGTAGAAACATCTACCTGCTGAAGATGCTACATGGGAGAATTTTCAATTACTCAAGTCCCAATTTCCTACATTGGACCTTGGGGAGTCTCACTTAGCGGGGGGAGTATTGATAGACCACTTAGGAGGTCTGCACGTGTTCCTAAGGTGAATGCTAAGTACTTGCATTGAATTAGGAATTGTAGTTGAGTTTGTTACTCATTTCAGCTTTTGTTCAAAGTTTTGAATAAGTAATCACACGTTGTGTGATATTGTAGTTAGTTTCCTTAAGAACATGAAGTTAGTTCTCAAGTTCAGAGGTGTGTCGCTAATGGGAACATTATTTATGTATCTACTGTTTGGCCTGGAAGGCAGGAAAAAAAAATAAAATAAAGAAATATTTTCTGCTTGAATCGTTCTCTGATTGGGACCTATCAAATAGCTTTGGGATTGTCAATGTCGAAATCTGTTTTAATTGATTAATTTTCTACTGGCCATTTGAGTTTAGCTCATATTCCTATTAATATTTCCTTAACTATTATCTTTGTGTGATTATAAATCTACTTTATTATGTGATTTTTCCTGTTACGTAGGTTCTCCTCCAGAGGTCAGAAGTTCTACTTATTACAATGAAACAAATGAGTGGATCAATTTTGAGGCACAATCTGCACATGTAAGATTTTTATTTTTATTGAATTCAAGATTATTGACATATAATTTAATTTATTTTAAAGTGATTATTTTTCTTTATAGGAAAAAATGGTCAAGTTACATCAATTGTCTCAAATGGAACGATCTTAACCAATTAGCGATGAAGAGATATCTCGGCAAGTATTTGGAGACAAGTCAAACTATTACAGGGGACTTGCCAAACGAAGGCGGGCTCATCATAATTCTCAAGTTTCATCATCCAATGAGGAGGTATTGCGCAATGGGTTAGAAACTACTTAGTCTGAATTACAAATAACTCAAGCTCAGCTGCAAACAACTCAAGATCGGGTGCAGACAATTAAGCATGAGTTGCAAAATATAAAAGATCAGTTGCAGTCACAGTAGTTCAAGATCGATGATTTGTCTAAGTAGCTGAAAAATGTTACATCATTTTTAACAACATTGGCACCAAACCAATTTGGTTCCTTATCATAGTTTATTGTGAGGTATCTTTGTGACTTTAACTTACAATCTATACTTGGGTTATGAAAGTTAATAAAATTAACATTGTCTTTTTTAAATTATTTATTTGATTAATAATCTTGCATTTAAAAATTTAATAGAGATTTGATTAATAGTAAAATATAAAAATTATAAAAATAAAAAAACAACACGAATAATAATATATATATAAAATATTTCCATGCACACTTTGGCGACCAAAATCATATTATAAAAAAACAAAGGCTTTTAGCAACAAAAATAGTGTCGTTGCTAACAAAAAGGTTGGACTTATAGCGACGAAATCAATTTAGTCGACAGAAAATGTTTTTACGACAAAAGATAATTTGTTGCCAAATCTAGATTTGGCATCAAAACATGTTTCGTCGCTCAGTTTTTTGCAATAAAACATGGTTCGATGTCAAAAACATATTTTCCAATGGGAGTGATTTGATCACAAAAAACATATTCTGTTACAAATGGTACTTTCGCCAACAATGTATTTTACATATTTTGTGACCAAATAAAACATATTTTTTGACAAAACATTTTCGTCTCCACAAACATTTTTTGCCATGAAAGATTTTCAAAAACGAAGAGTCTCATCGCCTAGGCATATTCCATGATGATTCTTTTACAACAACAATCACTATTTCCCAACGACATAACGTTCATTGCAAAAAGGGCCTTTTGCGACGAAATCTTTGTTTTGCGGCAAAGTAAGCGACAAGCTTTTTCATCACCTTTGACCATTTTGGCGATGAATGTCATTTGGTCATTAAACTTTTCCGTGACAAATTAGGTTATTCGTTGCTGAATACCTATTGTGACACTCTAATTGCAACGAGATGACGAATTTTTTTTTTTTTATCACTATAACCGTTAGCAGCGAAAATTTGTAGGTTTAGCGATGAAAGATTTCATTGCTAAATCCCTCTTTTCTTGTAGTGATTTTTGTGGACTATAACTCGTTGCTTCAATGTTGAATCATTTTCATTAGATGATGAAGCTTGTAAATGATGTGGTAGCTTATGCACTCCAAGTCTAGAAATATAATTAGATTTCACACACCGCTTGAGATAGTTGTTCATCACTACATGGGTCATATCCTTTATTAACAAACTTGTTCTTGAAGTTGGATCATTTTCTCCTTTAAATAACAATAATAAAGAAAACATGATCACTTTAAACTAATTTAAATAATGTAAAAGTTTTGACTTCAAAAAATAAATGAAGAGGTTACGCATCTTGATTGTGCCTCAGAATTCACCCATCATTTACTAGCACTAAAATGAGTAACAAGAAATAAAGCAGGCAAGTTTTGCTGCTTATCGTTCTCGTTATGCTATTAAAACATAGTATATCATATTTTTTAAACATATATGCTACTTTACAAAGTATTTGCAGTGAAAGATTATTAACTTAGAGTTTTTCTCATGATGAGCAATAAATGACTTAGATCCCCCATAATGATTATATGTGAATTTTTGTCTATTTTTAGTATTTTTCTGACACCTTGTCTCTCTCTCTATACATATACATACATACATATTCATGTATATGTACACACACATCTTTAGATTTTATTAATTTGCCAATTTCCAAAAAATAATACTAAAAAAAACTTGCTACAGGTTCAGAAAAGAAACCATACATACATTCTTTCTAATTCTTTTTTATTAATAAAAGAAATAATATATAATACCGACCATAAAATTTAGCAATCACAAAATGGGTTAGGCATGGTCTTTCATGTATTGAAAGACAAAGAAGAAGCCACAAAATAAAACATTAAAGTCAAACATTAAATTCAAACCTAAGAAATATCATAGTATATAAATCACACACCCATGTCCATCTTATCAAAATCTCAACTACAACTTAACGCAAGCTGCACTTGTTATGCAAGCGATATATAAAGTCTTATATTAATTATACCAGGTCAACTTCAACATGTGCACAGTAAACAAAAATCAATATACAATTATGTAATAAAACTTTAAATTAGATGCATTATTTTATATGCATTAATTCGTGAGGTACATTGATAAAATTGTTGGACACAATATATGGTGAACAAGGTTGGCAGAAAATCTCCACAAGGATGGAGGCTCTGAGGGATTTCCTCTATTTTCTTCATTTAGGGAGGATGTCAGTACAATTTTATACTTAATTTCTTATTCAAAAAAGGACATGGATAATTTAATACCCATTATCTTATTTGGGGAGGGACAGGGATTGGGTGAAATCCTCAACCCCTCCTCATTTCCTCATTTTTAATTTTAATTTGAATTTTATTTCTTTAAAATTTTCTAGTAAATGCATTTAAAATTTAAATGGTAATGGTATGGTTGTAAATAACAAATATCGTAATATATAACATCTAATATAAACTCTTGAAGATTGACAAAGATAATTTTGTTGATGATTTAAACCGTGTGACTTTTATAGATGTGTTAAATCTTGAAGCTCTACTTTTGCTTAATTTCATAGATTATCTTGTAATTTTGATAACATTTACTTAGTTTGATGAAAATAATTTTAATTACTTTAATTTATTTTGATGTTTTTGTGCTGGTAATACAATTTTATACTTTTACTTTAATATAATAAAATCAAATTTGAAAAATAAAATTATTAATTATTCAAGATGGGGTACCCCCGAGGATTAGTTTTATTCTCCGATTTTGTGCTGGTAATACAATTTTATATTTTTACTTTAATATAATAAAATCAAATTTGAAAAATAAAATTATTAATTATTCAAGATGGGGTACCCCCAAGGATTAGTTTTATTATCCAGGGATCCTTGACTCCTCCGCTCAAGTAATTTTGAAGGAGATGTGAAGAATATGAAGATATAGGCAAAGTATCGAGGATGGATATAGGGATGTCGATCCCTTCCCTTCCTCTCCCCCTCCCATTACATTACCATCCCTTCCTTTTTTAAGATGAATTTCACTAATTAGTAATAATAATACTAGTTACTTCAATTTGATATACACAATAATCTTAATGTCTAATTGCGATGGATCATGGGCCTATATATATATCGTCTGCTAATATACAACCAATTAATGTTCGGCTAAAATCCCTTTCCGACATCATCCTATTTTGATTTTGAGGACTCTTTGGTGAATGGGATTGGATTTTGTGTTTGAATTATTTTCTTTTTCTTTGTAAGTTGTAAATCGAATAGGAAAAAAAAAAAAAAAAGGAGATTGAGCGAAGCTCGTATGCTCTTTGTCTAGAAGAAATTGAACCTTCTTTTGTTCAATTATTAAAAATGCAAACACACTCATAATCGTCAAAGGACAATGAAGCAAGACGGATTTAAACCGATTTGAATCAAAGGTTTTGTCTGTTTCATTATCTCGCACTAAGCATTTTGCGGAGAGGGAGATCGAATACAATAATGCTATATTTATTTATTTTAGATATTTAATCCGTATACTAACTGATGTGGGCATGTGGCAAATGATGTGATATTATTTGATTCGGCTTATGTGATAGTTAATTATTAAATTCAAATGGTGAATTTCTATTAATGGCACATCAGTTGGTATATAAATTAAGTATCCTAACTAAGTAAGCATAGCATTAATTTAAAACATGCAATAGGAATGCTTAATCTAATAATTTTGTATCTCTTTTCTGTTAGTTTTTTTTCTCCAACTTTAGACCCTCCAAAAAATCAAAACAGGATTCTGTGGCGTTTGAAATAATCGGATTCCTTTAAATTTTTACTTCCCTTCTTCTTAAATTCACCAAAAGTATATCCTGAATCATGGAAGTATCTTTTACAGAAGTTATGAATCAAGTATAGCTCACAGACCTATCTCAAGTTTTGGCTTATTGAAAATCTTTTCCACCTTCACTGTTAATCTTTCAAATAAATTTTGTAATATTAAAATTTATTAACCCAAAATTTAATTTTATTGTTTTATGATAAAAAGAATTAAAATATTAAAATAAATATCACAAATATATGAACTTTTTACAATTATTTTGAATAGTAATCAAAAAATATTTAACCCAAGGATTTATTTCAAATTTTTAACTACAAATATTTGATTAAATAAATATAATAAATAAAATAATTTACATTCTGAAATTTATTTTTAATATTAAAACGTTAAATATAAATTATTAGTTTGTTAAATGAATTTATTATTATTATTGTTATTGCTGTTGTTAGTACTGGTATTATTGCATTGATTTAAGATCAATTTTTTTGTTACTACATATAATCAAAGGATATAATACTAAAAAAGAAATTCTTGAAGTATTTTTTAAACTCGCCCAGATGTGTATTTAAGTAAATGATGAGTTTTATCCTTTTAGGTGTCTTTTTCCCTATACCTGATAAACAACAAAATATAACTCTCACTAACGAGAACAGTCATTAATTTAATATATAGTTATAATACTTTTTATTATTTATCTCGTCAACACAACAAGGCAAGCATCCATATATACATGTGATAGATCAATAATACACCCCTTCGCATTTTGTTGTATCTCAAATTGCAAATATAAAATTCAACATATATCACCATATCTATTCACGTCTAGCTAATTTATTTAGCCATGTATGATGCGTGCTCTATAAATAATTTGGAATATTAGTTGACTATTAAAATGCTTTTTCGGAAAATGGATAAATAATACTCATAATTAAAAATGTTTAGAGGTCAACTCCAAATGGATGGACCATGTGAACATTGGAACCTCGTACAGCCAGCCATGAGAAGCTGATATCGACATATTTTATTTTAGAGTGATATTATACTTATTCAGTTGAGATAATTAATTTGTATTTCAACTGATATGTCAGAAATAGAATTTTATCATTTAAATTAAAAATGTTAAGGCTTAATAATTAATCATCACTGGAGCCAATCAAATAATAACGCATTATTTATTACATAAGTTGATATATGAACTAGATATACCAAGTAAGTAAGCATGACATTATTCTTTATTTTATTATATATGAACAAGGTTATTAAAAACATCAAAGAAAAATAAAAATAGAGATTTATGCTACTGTTCATAATCTTTTTCCAATAGTCCTCGTTTAATTTGAATACTATGAAAGTATTACACAAACTTTCACAATTTTATATATCGATTCTAATTACATATTGGATTTCATAATTTTAACGTCACAAAGTTTCATTACATTTATATATTTTTTAGTTTTATATATATATAGCTTAATTGCCATTGATTTAATTTGTACAAAAATTGTATGATATAAAAGCACTTCTTGAACTAAGAGAGGTCTTACAACTCTATACAGGCGAATTCAGTTTCATCTGATGGACGAATAAAGAAAAAAGAAATTGTTTTATCATCAAGTTATGGAACAATATTTAAATCTTTCTGCACATGGAACTAAGAGTATATTGAATTGATTTTAATCATGTAAATATTTACAAGTAGCAAATAAGTTGTGTGTGTATTAATTTGAAGCATCCAGCCAGCTGCCTAATTAACAATTTATATTTTCTAAATTGACTTTAAACATAGTTAATTACAAGTAACACAAGTTTTGTATTAATTAATTTTAAGCATCCAGCCACCTGCCTAACTTACGGTTTACAAAATTATTTTCGAATTTTCTATTTTTCTTCACCCGCACATACATTACTCCTAATGAACACGTAGCAAGGGACCTTTAAAATTTCAGAATAGCTCATCTTGGAAAAGTAGAAATGGATTCAATGTTGAACTGAACATTTTTAAATTTCGACCATAGATAATATAAATACCCACATGGCAGTAATTTATTAAAATTTCTGCACACAACACAGCTGAGCGTTGAATTCAAATTCCAGAAGAGTACCCCAATAATTTGTGTATATAAATATGTAGGTCGACAAAGAAGACGTCGTAACTAAAACTCATTAATTTTCTGTCATTGAAATTTTCAATACATGGCCTGCCAAGAAGAAGGTTTGTTACTTGACGAGTATCCCAAAGAAAAATTCTGGGAAATTCTCGACCTTCACCAATTGGATGGATATTGGTACAGCGGCGATGTGATTCCAGGTATGTTAGCCTTCAAATCCGAATTCGAAGCTCTTTCTGACGATGTAATCTTGGCTTCTTCTATGAAAACAGGAACCACTTGGCTTAAGGCCCTTTGTATTTGCATTATGGGAAACCAACGCAAAAATGATGATGATGAAGTTGATCAGCTTGAAGTAAAAAATCCTCATGATCATATAAAGTGCTTGGAATATTTGTACTACTTTAATTTACAATCTAAGCTAAAAGATATGCAATCTCCTAGAGTTTTTAACACCCATTTGCCCTACAGTGCCTTGCCAGAATCGATCAAGAACTCCGAGTGTAAGATCGTTTACATAGCTCGAAACCCTAAGGACACTTTAGTTTCGATATGGCATTTCTTCAACCAAATTTTACCACCCAATACGGAGCCATATCCGTTAGAAAAGGCCTACGATTCCTTTGTTAAAGGGGTTCATCTATTTGGGCCATTTCACGATCATGTTTTAGAGTACTGGCAGGAGAGCTTAAAGAATCCGAACAAGCTATTGTTCTTGAAATATGAAGACCTAAAAAGAGATCCCAAAGGAGAAGTGAGGAAGCTGGCTTCATTTCTTGGTCGGCCATTTGGTGATGAAGATAATGATGAGGTGGATAAGGTGCTGTGGAGATCGAGTTTTGAGAGGCTTAAGAATTTGGAGGTTAACAAAAATGGAAAGCTTTCAGATTCTGGAGTGCCAAACAGTTCCTTTTTCAGACTGGGCAACGTGGGGGACTGGCAGAATTGTTTGACGGATGAGATGAAGCAGGGTTTGGATGAAATTACATGCAAGAAATTCGAGGGAACCGGCCTTGATTTTCATTAGTGTGTCGTGATTCCATTGGTTGGTTACATTTACAACAGATGTATAAAAGAATTTATTTATTAATTTATTTTTTCCCCTTTTTTAAACAGTTTAAAGAAGATCTGTTGGTGTTAATCCCATTGGAAATTATCGATGAATGGTTGTTGGCCGATGAATTTTTATTTTAAATCTAATAAATAATACTTTTATAACATTACAGTGATTTCATTTGCTATGCTATCTGCCATTTTATTAAATTTTTTTGAATTACGATGGTTATTGGTTCATGTTATATATCAAAGTTTCACAAACAAAACGGTTCCTTTCTGATAAGGTACAGAACCGAAGTACTTATGTTTGAGAATGCAAATGAATTTTCGGATGATGATTTATTCTAATCTTTTTTTTTTCCGTAATTTTTTGGGGCGGGATTTTTTATCTAGTCATGTGCCCTGCTCAGATTGGCTGAAATATGGGTTCAGTTCGGAGAGTAAGAACCACGAGCTAACTGAATGGTGTGGTCTACAAGCCTGTCGATGGATGGGTTCAGAGAATAAAGACCACAAGCACCATCAGGCGATGTCATGGCCTAATGGTTCTTGTGATGTAGCTTAATTTGACCTGCTTTGATTGATGCATTATGAACTTAACAATATTATGGACCATCTTGTTAATATTGGCGTAGGAGTGGATTGTAGCAGCAAATAATGAAAAATGAAGGTAACGGACACTGGATTGGGATTCTCTCTACGATATTTACCCGAACAATATTAACTTAAGTGATTGATAATTAATAAATTAAAAAATAAAAAAACTAATAAATTAAAAAAATAAAAATAATTAAATATTATTTATATTCTAAATTGCAGGAAAATTTTAAAAGCTTAGGAGAATATCTTAATCCATGGATTTACCCTATAGTTTTAGATAATATAAGAAAGTAATACAGCGATAAATCTAGATGAAATCATAATTTTAAAGATTACTGTAACGGTGAATTCCAGGGCAATGGAGCTCAAGAGAATGCGATTGAGATGAATGAAAGGTAGTTATGTGACTAGCTGTTTATATTGCAGAAAAGTGCACCACCAGATGGAAACTAATAATTTTTTCTATGCAAGGTAAATGAAGTCTCTTAAAAAATTGCCATCTCAATTTGCTCTTGAATTACAAATATAATAATACAATAAAATTATCTATTTAATTACATAATAGTGCTAAGATAAAAAGTAAAGTTTTATACGAGAATAGAGCTGGAGCTTTTTTGGTGTGTGCAATAAGTAGGTAAGATTTTTGTAATTAAATTATGTCTTTTTGGTAATTTTACTTGTGGACATTTTAATAATAAAATTGTTTATTCAAAAGTGGGTACGAAGAGTATTTTCATGAGTACAAAAAATCTTATCCGAATTGTAATACCCTTATAATACATGTATTTTAAAATCCCTCAAAAATTGACATACTCTTTTTCTATACAGAAAATCTCCAAACTTAAACAAGAGCAAGAACTTCAAAAGATTTTAAACATTTGACAACATTATCATTCATTCGAGATCCATAATAAGTCTTAAGCAAGAGATGGAGAGAAAACTTTTTGTTTTTCAAATATTTTGTTATTATGGGCTTAACACCCCTAAGCAGGCTTAGCTATGAATCTCTAGTTATATATATATATTAGCTCTTCCAATGTAAAATTTCACTTTGAAACTTAAGAAGAAGAAAGCAGTCATAAGTTTATTCAGCCTTGTAGATTAGACCTTTTAGACCCTTATAAATTGTATAATGTAAATACTTATGCCTCCTCCATAAAGTCTGTTATTCCTTTTAGAAAACTCAAATTAATGTCTGTATATAAGTCCTCAGAAGTTCTAGTCCAGTCTATTTTCTCTTACTTCAAAGCAATCTATCTCTCTATTCTCGCTGTACAAGATGTTAGGAGATATAGAAAGGAAGGTTATAAAGACTTGCACCTTGGAGCAATCAGAATACGGCTCCAACCCCTATTTTTTGTAGGCAAAAATGTTACATGCTTCTTAGCCATTCTCAATGCAAGATGGCAAATCTTTGAAAAGGCCTTGATTTTTGCAGTTGAAGTATGACTCAATTAGGGGCATATTGTTATCCAGGTGATGAAACTAAACTTTACCCTTGATCTTCATAAAACCTTCCTTCCACAAACCATAAAAATCATGATCCAGTTAAATGGATTAGCCATGAAACTAGATGAATTAGTCCTTGCCATCCATCACTCTATGACCTTCAAAGACTAACCCCACATGTTCTCTATGAGTCATTCAAATGTGCCAAAAACCAGATTTGTTGCTAGAGAAGGCAGAATTATCCAATCCAAAATTGTCAAATAAAACCAGTTAATCTTCCCACCATAATGGATAAATGAATATGTATAAAACAACAAATTCCTTCAGATCCATGAGACTCCTCAAGTTGAAAGAATAACTGATGGCAGAATATCAATTTTTTTTCTCAAATAAACAAGGCCTACATAGCCCTGTGAAAGATACCAAATTGAAAGAAGGCATCCAAGAGCTTGTCCTTACATGCCCAGGAGATCGTATTCAACCAAATTTATAGGACCAATCATAATAATTAGCACTCCCTCAATTGAAGATGAATTGTAAGAATAATATCTGGCGAGGTTGCAGCAACCAAATGGATCATCTAGAAAATAGATCCTACGGAGTTTGGCCGTATAGAAAAAGCTACAAATTGGAGTAATATTAATGCTTTGGAGCAAAATAAAGCATTAGAAGAAATTATTACTTAGCAACAGCAATTGACAGTACAAATAAAAGAATTGGGAAAGCAGATAAAGGGATCTCAAAAGGTCCATAGAATGATACTAAACAATTGTCAGATCTTCAAGAAATTCCTAAAAGAATTTCTATGCTTGTTTCAACTAGAGCTGATAGCTATGAAGAAAGAATAAGGACCTTTCAATGCTATCAAAGATAGTATGGGAAGAAATATAGTGATATCTCTTGGAAAAATGACTAGCCTTCCAAACCTACTCACATATGGGAAGAAAGTTATAATAGAAATAACCTAAAAGCATTTTGGAGAAGCTATGAAATGCCACTTGTCCAACCATGGCTTATTTAGCTACTAGATGGGAAACTAATAACTCAAATGGCTCAAGCGAATTTTCCTCTTCCCATATGTCAATAATGATAGAAGGAAGACCTCGTAATCCTGTAATCCTATTTATGTAGATATTAGGAGATTTCCACAATCAACCTTCGAAATAGGACAAAACTCGAGAGCTACATTTGAAACTGGACAACAATCACGAGTTCCTTCTTCAGCTAGACGACAACCCACCAGGAACAACAACAAGATCAGCTGATGGAAGAACAGGCAGAAAAATGAAAAAAACTAGAGTATAAATCCCATATGTTGAAAGACAGGCATGCTTACATAGAACAAATGATGGCATGGTATGAAGGAGAGATACAACGAGCTCCACATCTCACCAAACGAGCTGCAATAATGAGACTGGTTGCAAGATTCGTTGGATCATTAAGAAGGTGGTGGTGTATCCAACTTACTCCAACACAAAAAGAGTGTATGCTCAACCAAGACGATCCTTGTAAAATAGTTCTTAACAACTTGATCTTCGATTTCATAGGAACGGGTGCTCGAGAGAATGAAATAGCAAAAAAGCAGTTCCTGCAGAATAAATGTTGTGATACTTGGGAGCTTGAAGAATACTATATGGAGCAAGATAGAGAAAATGCATTACTAGCACTTGACTTGCAACCTCAAGCATCCGATATATCTTCTGATTCAGAAGAATCCTCAATAGAAGAATAAGAAGAACATGTGCTTAATCTCTCAGAAGAATAACATGTTGATCTTATGATGCAAGTAGGACCCATGTTTAATTGACTTTAACAGATTTCAGCTAGGCACAATTATACAAAATGGCAAGAGAGCTAATCCAGAATCATTGTCAAAATCAGGAGCTTAAAAAGCATATGAAGCAGATAGAAAAGACCTCTCTGGCAAAATATTATGTTGATAAACCCAATAAATATGGGTGTCGCGACATAACTACTTCATGTTCCTGCTAGCAAAAACACCAAAGAAAACAGAAAAAGCCATGGAAGCCCTATAATGGATCAAAACACCATTTTGTAAAAAGATGAAGTTTCCCTAAAAGGTTAAGCAGATGCTTTATATATGGAAAAAAATGGACATTATGCTAAGCAGTGTAAGTCTAAAATGAAAGTTCTTACAAAGCTCCTTTAGATGATTGAAGATCCACAATTTTGTGATGATTACTATGACTGGTCTGATGAACCTGAAAATGCATTACTGGCAATTGACTTGCAACTTTAAGCATCTGATACATCTTCTGATTCGAAGGAATCCTCAACAGAAAAAGAAGAAGAAGAAGAGCAGATGTTTAACCTCTCAGAAGAACAACTTGTTGATTTTATGATGCAAGTAGGACCCATGTTCCGACCATATGTCAAAGTGGTCATCCCTCTTCTAAATAATGACCATATAGCTCTCACTGCTTTATTGATACTAGAGCAGTTTCCTCTATCATTCATGGGAGTTGTTTACCAAAACGATAACATGTCCTAACACAAGTGAGCTTTACAGCTGCAAGTGGAGAATAATTTTATAGTCATAGTACACCAAACCTATTGAATTTTTACCATTCGGCAAGAGACACAGTTTCTTTACTTCAGCAGGTGAAGGTTTGTTACTGGGAATAGATTTCTTAAGCCTCATTGCCCTATTCACGTTTTATCTTGAAAGGCTTGCCTACACAATCGCCAACCCTGTTGATAAAAAATCTCATTCTTTTTCGATCCCATGGGTTGAACAACAATCAATTTTGGGAGAGGTGATAAAAGGAAAATCCAAAAAACCCTAGTCCAGAAGTTTAAAGTCTAGCATAAAAAGCTTTTAGAATGCTGTGCAAATATCCCATATAAGTTTTGGTCTAATGAGAAATATTTTGTTTCTCTTCCACATAAAGAAGGTTGGATAATGCATCACCAAACAACCTCACATTCAGGAATGCCACATAATAAGGAACTGTGCAAATAAGAAATCCAATCATTATTGGACGTGAAGCTTATTAGGCCTTCCAAGTCCCTATTGAGCCAACCCAACATTTTATGTTAACAAGTATTCAGAGCACGTTCGAGGAAAGAAGAGATTACTCATTAACAACAAAAAGCTAAATGAGTGTCTCCAAGATATAAAGTATCAAATACCAAAGAAAACTAATCTCTTAAAGAAAATAGCATATGCCAAAGTCTATTCCAAATTGGATATAAAATCAGGATTTTGGCATATAGGCATATAGGCATAAGAGATGAAGACGGGCACAAAACAGCTTTTGTAGTACAACATAGACATTATGGGTGGAATGTTATGCCTTTTGGACTAAAAAATGTTCATTCAAAATTCTAACATAGAATGGATGAAGTCTATAAATCTATTTCAGATTTCTATTTAGTCTACATTGATGATGCTCTGATATTTAGCAAAAATAAAGATGAGCATGCCCAACACTTGTTTCAATTTAAAGATTTGATGTACATATACGATTTGGCATTGTCAGAATCAAAAGTGAAAATTAAATTTTAAGAAATTGATTTTTTGGGACTTCACATCAAGAATGGACATATTATTCCACATCCACACATTGTAGAGAAAATATCTTAATTCTTTGATAAGCTGTCAAGCAGAAAGCAAATTTAATAGTTTTTAGAATTATCAATTATGCAACGGACCATATCCAGGACTTTACCAAACTGACAAGTCAGATTTCTAGACACTAAAAAAATGGAGCTTTATTGTGGTCGGCAGAAGCAACAAAAACAGTAAAAAAAATTAAAGATGAGATGTTAATCACTCCCACCTTTAAAGATTTTAGATAAGGGACACCTTATCCTACAAACAAATGCTAGTGACCATTATTAGGGAGTTATATGGATTGAATAATCCAATACAAATAAGACAGTCTGTGGTTATAAACCAGGGCAGTTTAGTGAAGCTCAGCACCACCACCCATCTTCAAAAAAAGAGGTTTTAGCAGTAATCAAAGGCATCAAGAAATTGAAATTCTTCATTTCTCTTACTCCCTTTGCAATAGAACATATTACAAATACATCCAAGGACTACTGAGGAGAAAAGAAGGAGAAAGTTTGGCTGGGTAGATTGGGTGGCCATTTTTGTCAAATGAATGGATAGGTAATTTCTCTTTAGGAGTAGAAACAGACTGGATCATGGTTGTGAAGGATAGCCGAGGTAGAGTCTGTTCTTGCTCAGAGGCTTGTGGTTGTTTGAAGGTCATTCTGACCGTTCCATCATTTCTTTTTTCAAACATAGCCTGAGAAGTTTGAATAGGCTGAGAATTTTTGTGGAATTGCTCGTAGTTTGTGAGCTATTCCAAAGGCATAAGCTTTAGAAGATCAGGTTTGGAGATTTGCCTAGGGATTTGGATGATTGTGGGAATAATGTCTGTGTCAGCCAAAATCATGACTGTGTCTGTAGAGGTGTAAGGAGTAGGAAGATCAAGAGCATGATTTTTGAGACGGTAAACCAACTGATGGTGTAAGGTAACCATTTTGGAAGTGACTATCTGTTCAGCTCCCTAGAGTTGGATCTGAACTTTCAGAGCAGTTGACAAGTTTACATCTTTTAGAGACAAATTGAAGTTTGGGTAGAAAGTAAGCAAAGCGCTACCGGCATGGAGAGTTGTAAGAACAGTGCCTATGACAGCATATTGGTAGTCTTTAAAACGAGTATCTAGAAGTGCTAGACGAGCAGTAACAGGAAGACTTTTACGGCCATGTAAGGTAAGAATGAGACGGATATCACCTAGATGTAGATTAGTATAACCTTCTCGTTTCCAAGAGGTTATGAGCTCAGGAGGAATCTCTAAGGTGACATATTGTTCTGCTAAGGTAGACTGAAGGGTACACTGATCCAGTTTGAAGGACTGTATGTATTCTTTTGGTGTTGGACGCCTAGTAGAGATGAAGGTACGAATATTACAGACAAGAGACGTATTTCGTTTATATAAGGAATAGGGACTTATTAGCGGTATAGAAGATTCACTAATTTGTGCAGACTCGGGAATATAAGAATATTCTACTAGATTCTCTATTTTAGATGCTACTGACTTTGAACACGACGGAGGTAACGATAAAGTAGATGATAACGTAATAGCAGTAGTAAATGTAGGTGTGGTTGCAGAAGTTGAAGCCATTGTTGGAAGTTTCTCTCTCAACACGTCTAAGACAAACTCTCTAAGAATAACCATATACCACCCGCAGGAAGGACAAAACAGTGGCTCTGATACCAACTAGGGTGTCATATACCACCAAATCTGTTAGTACGTGGCGTTGTTAAACCAGAGCAATGATACACAAAGTATCATTTGGACCAGTAGCCCGCATGCTCGGGTATTCCAGTCGATATACGAAACGATTTAGTGAACAATAACAAGACTTAACACTGATATGTTCACAACAGTCTTACCACTAACCCTTCTTATTCACCTAAACAGCCATCCTTGGCACAAATGGTGACTTCAGAACTGGGCTTAACTGCTAGAATCTGAGAGGTTAAGCCACAAAGAGACAGTTCACAACGTTCTGATACACAGGATCCTCAAAGAGGCAAGTGTAGAGCATACTTGTTGATCAATGATAGAAGATGAACGATGGGGAGTTCCTATTGAGATGTCAAAGAGAGTTGAGAGAGATGAGAGAAACTTAGAAGGCCATGGAATTTTAAAACTGCATATATTATTAATTCAACTATTATCTTACAAAAGACTCAAACTTCCCTTATATAATGGGAAGAGAGAATATTACAGCTAGAAAGCAGACGATGCTTTTTATGATAAAAGCGAAAGATGCTAAAGCAAAAAAGGCTTTGCAAAAGCAACTTTAGGAAAAGTAAAAGCACACTTACACACACGCACACTTAATTATTACAATACGATAAAAAGGAAGCTAGCCTGAAAAGCAAAAGCAAATAGTATAATGATAAGACAAGACCCTTATCATTTGCACAAGTGAATGACAGCTTTAACGATTGATGGGACTGGCTGGTGTCATTGGTGAGTCACCATCTGAGGCGCTGCTTTCTTCTGTAGTATCATGGTAGACAAGCTGGAAATGTCCACTGTTTAGTGACTGATAGTGCACGGGCATCTTGCCTTTTGTCTTGGATGGATCAGGAGGATCGCAGCAAGAGCGTTGTACGGGATAACCCAGTGAATTGAACTTGCTGGAAGAAGGTGTGTTGAACATACTAGACGAAGGTGCTTCTGTACAAGTGAGGTGAGGAGTCTCTGAACTTGGAGGAGTGAAAAGAGATAGGAACTCTTCCCACGGATCTTGGGAGTCTTGCCAGAGAACATTTGTGTAGTCAGGCCTTTCTTCCTTGATGACAATACCTTGAGCTGGAGGAGAACCATTAGTACTGTGAGTAGGTTGTCGGCCTGGAGTAGGGATAAACAACATCTTATATTGTGGACCAAGGGAGGTATGATGAATCAGACTTTCTGGTAAAGTGTAATGGTTAAGTTCATACAAGAACCGTTTTAACTCAGAAATGACTGGTGGATGGTAAAGAAGAGGAAATGTACTGGGAAATGTATTCCATTCATACAACTGATTTTGAGTCCAGAAGAGACGAGTGACAGGATGTTGAAAGTAAGGACGATGGACAATGAATACTGACACATACTGGGAGGCTTCATTGAGAGGGAGGTGATGAAGATATGGTGGAGGCTGATTTTTTCAAGTTCACGACGCCACCATGGTAGAGGAGAGAACCATTCTAGAAATGTCACAAAAGGGATGTGGCATTCTCAGGATTATTTAGATGATCTTGAAGGGAAAGAAGAGGAAGAGTGAGAGTAGTAGCATAAAGTACCATGAGGCACCACATGTACCACATTTCATCTTCAGTGAGACCTTTATGAGGCTGGACAAATAAACCTGTGAGGAAAACACAGTCAGGATGGAAAGACAGAAAACTTTCAGGACGGAGACTCTGGACATTAAACAAATAATAGAAAATGAATTTCTGGGCGCAGTTTTGGATTTGGTTGAGACTGGAGAAAGTTGTTTGAGGAGGAAATGCTCGAATGGTGAGAGCATGATTCATGTAAGGATGAGTGGATGGTGAAGTATGAGGAGATACCATTGTTATGACAGGAAAAGATATATGGGAGGAGATATGAAGAACAGAGGATGAAGGAGGTCTGGTGAAGAGATCAGGGACTAAGTTCTGATCGCCTTTTATATGCTGGACTTTGAAATCATATTTGGAAAACCATGTCTTAAGACTCAAAAGTCTTTTGTCTGGGAGCGATTTATTTTTTAAGTCTAAAATCTTTGGAAAAGATGAATTGTCAAGTCTGACGAGAAAGTTTGGGCTGATGAGATGGAATTCAAACTTCTTTATCCCACATTTGACAGCCAGGATTTCTTTGTAGATGACATGATAGTTCTTTTCTGCGTCAAAGAATTGTTCGCTTGCATGAGCACAAAAAGATTCTTTTCCATTGATTTCTTCTAGGAGAATAGCACCTCAGAAGTGGTCACTAACATTAGTCTATAAAATCCTCTTTCCTGTAGAAGGAATTTTGAGTGGTGGAGGATTTTGAGCAATGCTTTTGAGTTGCTAGACAGCTGTAGTCTGAGACGGACCCCAAAGTGAAGCAGTCTTTTTGAGCATGAGGGATAGCCGTGAGGTGTAGATGGAGACTTTAGGAATAAAGTCGCGAAGGTAATTGATGATACCTAGGAATTGCTGTATCTGCTTTTTGGTGAGATTATCATCAGGGAAGTAGAGTAATTCTTGAGCAATATGAGGACCGGGATGGTAATGACTATCAGAGATGACCATACCAAGGAAATTGATTGATGTCTGGCCTATAGAACTTTTCTTGTCAGACAACATGATACCATGAGTTTGGAGGATATCATGGAATTGGGTCAGGAGTGTTTCATGGGCTTTGTGATCAGAGGAGAACAAAAGAATTCCATCGATATAAATCAATAAACTGTAGAGAATAGCCTCAAAAATGCGGATCATAGCCTTTTGGAATAAAGATGGGGCAACTTTAAACCCAAATGGCATGACTCGCCATTGGTAATGGGCATTAGGTATACAGAAGGCTGTTTTTGGTCTGTCTTCTGGATGAACACCTAACTGCCAGAAACCGGCTTTCAAATCAAACTTAGAAAAGATTTTGGCGTTCTGAAGATAGACAAACAGATATTGGATTTTAGGAAGAGGGAATTTATCATCCCTTAGGAAACAGTTAAGTGGCTGGTAGTCTGTGACTAATCTTTTCTTGCCACGAAGTTTTTCAGACCTTTTTTTAACATAGAAGGCTTGACAGGCCCAAGTAGAAGTTGTAGGCTCAATGAGGCCTTGTTCAAGGAGTTGGGCACATTCTTGTTGGGCTAAAGTGAGATCTGAGGGACTCATTCCCGGATGGGTTGCTTTTGTTGGATTCAAATCTTCATTAAGCTTGAAGGGTAGCTTAACAAAGAATTCAGCGTTTTTCCACAGAGGAAAAGGATGCTGAAACTGTGTGTGGGACTCTGAACAGAACTGTAACAGCTTTTGGGAAATTGGCTGATAAGATGGTGCGGCATCTGATAAGGAATATAGATGGAGAATATCCGTATAAGCCTTATATTGTTTCTTGAACAGAATACCGTCAGCAGTAATGTGTAGTTTGTTGACCTTGGAAAGAATATCAAACCCAATAAGGAGGTCTTTGTTGGGAAGGTCGGAACCAATGAGTTTGGTCTAAATGGTACAGTTGGAGAAAAGTTGAACACCAATGGGTTGTTTGGTAATCAACTGTGTTTTAAAAAGATGGCCATCTGCTGCTTGGAAATATTCTTGATGAGCAGTCTAAAGATGTGATGGAAGAATAGAGGTATGGAGCATACTTCTTTGGGAACCAGTATCGATGAAACCAATAGCTAGAATTGGTCTTTCATATTTGGCAGGAAGTATGTGGATTTTGATAGAAGGGATCATCGGCTGAGTGAGTAAAACAGAAAGAGATTGTAAGGTTGGTTGGATAGTATGGACAATGTCATATTCTTCGACAACACTGTCTTCACTATCAGATGAAGCCAAGGCAAAGGCTGTGTCTTGATCTGCATAGTCTTGTTCTGAGCAAAGGTATTCAATGTCATCATTAGGAGAACGAGATGACTGTAAATGTTGAACAAGTCGGGCAGATTTAACAGGCTTATTAGGACAGTCTTTGGCAAAATGACATTTCTTCTTACAAAGAAAGCATCGGCTATTTTTTACTGAACAGGATTGTGAAGGGTCTTTTCTTTTAAAATATCGGTAGGATTTGTGGGCTTTGTGTTTGGTTTTGTGTTTGGGGAAGTGTTTAGATTTTTTTGGGGAACAATGACATTTCTTCTCATCTTTGCATTTAATCTTCAGATAAGGTTTCTTACATGCACTCTTGAGCGGCTGGTTGTTTTTCATCAGGTCCTTAAAGAACTCCTTTCTTTCACAAATACGCTCTAAACAAAAAAGAGCGAGCTGGTATATTTTTCACAGAGAAAGGTTGTCAACATTCAAGTGATGTGTCTGCATCTGTGCTTGGAGGTCGGTCTGGAGCTCTTTAGGAAGAGAAGCAATAAACACATGCTTTAAAGTAGAATCATTGAACCCACCAAGTTTATAGAACAAGGTTGACATCCACTTGAAGTGATAGTCTAAGTCTTTCTGCTGTAAAGAACAACACTTCATCTGCATGTAGTCTTTTCTAGTGATTTCTAATGCTGTTATAGATTCATCAATAAAGGTTTCATAAATGAGTCCAAGGACATTAGCAGCATTAGGGAATTGGACAATCTATAGCTGTCTGTAATCACCAAGACTGTCAAACCAATCACGAAGAGAACCCAGAAATCTGGATGTGAATTCTCTGAGTACTGATTGTAGATTGGCATCTGGTCTTGTTAATTGGACATCAAGCCAGGCAAAAAACTCTTGTATATAAGCTAGCCATTTCACTCGAGGAATATCATCAAAGGTGAACCAGGGACCATTGGAGGGTATGGTTGAGCCTAGTGGTTGAACAGGAGGAGGCATAGGAGGGAGATCCTCAAAGTTGATAGGATCTTCAATGGATTCTTCAGGAGGAGTCATGGGTGCATCAGGGTTGGAATTTACCATGAGAAGGCGAGAGACATCAGCATAGTCCTTTTTAGAATCAGAGGAAGTTTCTGATGGAATGGTGGATGCCACTATACTGGAAGATAGGAAGATTCAGCAAAAGAATGTTCTTCAATATAATCTTCTTCAAGAGGAAGATTTGAAGAAAGCATATGTGTAGTGTATGGATCTGTTGGATGTTTATCTTTCTGAAGTGAAGGAGGTGTTTCAGTAGGAGGAATAGGTTCTGAAATAGTAAGAGGAGGCATTGACACTGTTTTTGGAAGTTGAGTGTATGCTGGTGACTGAGGAGAGTGGGTATACTGTGGTGGTTGAGTATACGAGGAGGAAGCTTGGGTTGTCTGTTGTGCCGGGGTAGGTTTAGGTTTGGGAAAATATGTTGGTGTAGGAGGTTGAGTTGGTTTTTGAAACAACTTGTAGGCCATTCCAAATACTTTGGAATAATCAGTAGGTTGTTTGGTTGTTGGAGGATTGTAGAAAGGTTGGTATTGACTGAACATAGGTGTATAGTGAGGTAACTGATTTGTAGGTGGGAACAAAAGAGGTTGTCGATCAGCTTCAATCTTAGAAAGCTCAGATTTAAACTTTCTAATTTCAGCTTCTTTTTGGGTAGACTCGGGACCCCAATAACTGTGTTGTATCATCTGTCTGAGCTAAGTATCAAGCTGTTGAATCCGATTTTTAAGACCAAGATGAATATGTTCTAGTCGGGAAGCCAGATTATCAACTTTAGATGATGTGGTCTGGATCTGTTCAGTAATAGTTCCAATTTTAGAATTGATTCTCTGAAGGACATTGTTCTGAGCTAAGGCATTCTGGGTTTGCCAGTTTAAGACAGTTTCAAAGGGTCTTGGTTCTTCAGGTTGGCCATTTGAATGACATTGTTCTGATCTAAGGCATTCTGGGTTTGCCAGTTTAAGACAGTTTCAAAGGGTCTTGGTTCTTCAGGTTGACCATTTGAAGTTATAGCTGAAGGGACATAAGGTCAGGAGACAGTGGATGTTTGAGGATCCACAGTTTTTTCAAGTGCTGGAAACTGAGATGCATACGCCGGAGAAATCGGGGTAAACATATAACAAGCAGGAATGAATTGAGGTGTTGGCAAAAGTGGAGGTAAATCAGATCTGCAAGGAGGAGCATAGGATTGCTCGGATCTGATAATTTTCAAGGCTTTATTGTATATAGGCAAAGGAGGAGCAGGCTTTGGAGGTTCCGAAGGAGGAGAAGATGGAGATTTACAGGGAGAGTTAGGATGGATGATTTTCTTCTTTCTTCAGCAACGTCTGGATTGATTATCATCTTCATCCTCTAAATCTTAATCATACCGGCAAGTACATTTGGGATCACACATGCCAGAACCAGAAGCATCCCATATAACGTGACCATCAAGTTTGGTTGGGTAGATTGGGTGGCCATCTTTGTCAAAGGAATGGATAGGTAATCTCTCTTGAGGAGTAGAAACAGACTGGATCATTGCTGTGAAGGACAGCCGAGGTAGAGTCTGTTCTTGCTCAGAGGCTTGTGGCTGTTTGAAGGTCATTCTGACCATTCCATCATTTCTTTTTTCAAACATAGCCTGAGAAGTTTGAATGAGCTGAGAATTTTGGTGGAATTGCTCGTAATTCGTGAGCCATTCCAAAGGCATAAACTTTAGAAGATCAGGTTTGGAGATTTGCCTAGGAATTTAGATGATTGTGGGAATAGTACCTGTGTCAACCAGAATCATAACTGTGTCTGTAGAAATGTAAGGAGTAGGAAGATCAAGAGCATAATTTTTGAGACGGTAAACCAACTGATGGTGTAAGGTAGCCATTTTGGAAGTGACTATCTGTTCAGCTCCCTAGAGTTGGATCTGAACTTTCAGAGCAGTTGACAAGTTTACATCTTTTAGAGACTTAGTTTGGGTAGAAAGTAAGCAAAGCGCTACCGGCATGGAAAGTTGTAAGAACAGTGCCTATGACAGCATGTTGGTAGTCTTTAAAACGAGTATCTAGAAGTGCTAGACGAGCAGTAACAGGAAGACTTTTACGGCCATGTAAAGTAAGGATGAGACGGATACCACCTAGATGTAAATTAGTATAACCTTCTCGTTTCCAAGAGGTTATGAGCTCATGAGGAATCTCTAACGTGACATATTGTTCTGCTAAGGTAGACTGAAGGGCACACTGATCCAGTTTGGAGGACTGTATGTATTCTTTTGGTGTTGGACACCTAATAGAGATGAGGGTACGAATACTACGGACAAGAGACGTATTTCGTTTATACAAGGAATAGGGACTTATTAGCGGCATAGAAGACTCACTAATTTGTGCAGACTCGGAAATATAAGAATATTCTACTAGATTCTCTATTTTAGATGCTACTGACTTTGAACACGACGGAGGTAATGATAAAGTAGATGATAACGTAACAAGATAGTAGATGTAGGTGTGGTTGCAGAAGTTGAAGCCATGGTTGGAAGTTTCTCTCTCAACACGTCTAAGACAAACTCTCTAAGAATAACCATATACCACCAGCAGGAAGGACAAAACAGTGGCTCTGATACCAACTAGGGTGTCATATATCACCAAATCTGTTAGTACGTGGCGTTGTTAAACCAGATTTTCTTTCAAGACCACTCATGGCATTATCAGCAACTTGGAGTAATCACCCAGCAAACTGACACCTATAGAATGGAATAATTTACCAATCACAGTGTACTCAATGCCACCAGGAACAAGTTGGAGATTGACTTAAGAATGGTTCAATACCTTGCTCTTAAGGTATTTTGGAGCTTCACCTTCACTAGTGAAACACTATTTTTTAACATGCTTCCTCCAAAGATAAAGCCCCGATGTTTTGTCATGCAGGAAGAGGTGTTAAGGCAAGTGCAGGGAACAATTTGATGGGAGTGAAGTGAAAAGAACAGTGAGGACTTCCTCAAAATCCTTAAAATCCTTTGACTTCACGAGATTAGGAACTTCATCCACTAAATACTTTGCAACACCAACCCAATTCTCATGCTTGCAGCTCTGCAATAAGTTAAGTATATCCTTAGTCAGTATACCTGTCACTTACCCAGCAAGCTCTGATGACATGAAATGGAGAGTTTAGGCACTTCTGCAAAATATCGAACACAGGCCTCCAAAGAAAAAAGATAGAACACTCTTATACTACAAACTATTTGATTTATTTCCAAACATAGACCAGATGAATGAATTTGTATTTCAAGCCAATGTCTACTTCCATCATGTGATCGATGAGGATACAAATGGAGGACATTTGTGATATGACGATATGCCAGAAGCATATTATGCATTTTGGTTATTGACTAACCTGTATCCAATGGCTATATTGTTTCAACCCTATATCATCCACAGAAGCAGAAGATATGCTTATGGAAGATGGTTTGGCAAACCTTTTGTACCAATTTTTGAGGATCCCCTTACACTTATGCTATCAATGGCTATCAGATATTTCAAACTACTATTGTCATAGTAAAATTAAGAGATATCTGGGGACATAATAAGCCACCTCTAGTTCGAGTGGTAGATTATAATCATCAGCAAGATGACAACCATCTTATGTGGAATGGATGCTTGCATGCACGAAGAGCATTAGCAAAAATTTATAACATGGAGCCATTATACAACACTCACAGTTCGGTCTCCCTTACTACTGTAATAGCACCTGATCTTTTCTATAAATAAGAAATAATAAATTGAGTACTTCATGAGGATGAACCTTATGAGTTTGAGACAAGGGAATACTATCATGAGTGGCTTCGAAGCAATGAAAGAGAATGAGAGATCACACTTCCATGGATTCCACCTCCATAGGAAGAAGAACCAGCATGATGGCCACATCATAGAGAAGAATAGCTAGAGATATGAACCTACCATAACCAGAGAAAATGGATGAAGATAACCTCATTGAACAATAACTTGCCAGATGGAAAAACGAACAACTCCACCGTGCAAACCCTGCATGCTCAACATATAAAAGTGGTCCAGACTAACGGAAGATGCTGGCAGACCCACATAGCAAAAGCATTAATGATTCATTTCAATAATAAGTGACAAGAATGTGAGTCACGTGTAAGATTCTTTAGAGATAATAATAAATATATGTAACATAAAAATAATGGTATGTTGTAAGGCAATATTCCTTAACGACAAGAATAAACTAAAGTAGTGATGAGTCATAGTTGTAAAGTAGATTCTTTATGATAAAGCTTGTAATAGGAGATTCCCTTCGAGCCTATAAAAGAGACTCTTTAGTAGTATATGCGACATCGAGTTTTGAAATGAGTCTTGTATTGTAAAAATCCTCGGGTGAAATATTGTATTATTTTCTTTGTAATAACACGTGTTGTTGTTCTTCCATAAAGTATAATCTTAATTTGGTATCAGAGCCTATACTCCCAAAATGAGTGTTCTAGTTTCCTACAAATCTTTTGTAATAATGTATATTCTATGGTTGCTGCTAAGATGGAACTTCCACATCAGAAATATTATAGAAGCCTAGAAAGTTGAGTTCTTCAAATCAAGTTATTCTAGTCAAGTGATCTATAACTTGAATTCCTTAAAGTTAGAATGGCGCCCATTTGTTAAGGCTGGGAGAACCGTGTGTTGAGGGCTTATCTTAAAACCATAGGGATTCTGTTATTTATCCTCCTAGGTATTAAGATCCGTGTGTCTAGGGCAATCTAGGACCATGGACACCCACGATATAGCCAAGTTTAGAGAACAAGCTTTTAGTATATAGGCTTTCTCTTCTTTTCCAAGTACCAACTCTTCTATTGTAAACTTTCACCTTGAAACTCAAGAAGAAGAAAACAGTCATAATCTTAATTAAGATTATATTTTATGGAAGAGCAAGAAGAAGTTTTATTGCAAAGAGAAGAATACAATATTTCACCCGAAAATCCTTACAATACAAGACTCACTCCAAAACTCAATGCCTCATACACTACTAGAGTGTCCCTTTTATAGGCTCCAAGGGAATCTCCTATTACAAGCTTTATTATAAGAAATCTACTTTACAACTATAATTCATCATTACTTTAGCTCATCCTTCTCACTAAGGAATATTGCTTTACAATACACCATTACTTTATGTTACATCATACTTTACTATTAAAAAATCTTACATGTGACTTACACACTTGTCACTTATTAAATCACTAACGCTTTCGCTGCAAGAGTCCACCAACGTCTTCTGTTAGTCCGTTCCACTTTGATCTATTGACCATGGAGGGTTTCCACAGTGGAGTCGTTCTTCTTCCCATCTGGCTCGTAAGGTTCATCCTCATGAAGTACTTCATTCCTTATTTCTTCTTTATAGAAATGACTAAGTGTTGTTACAGTAATAGGAGAGATTGGATTATGAGTGGTGTATAATGGCTCCATGTTGTAAATTTTTTCTAATGCTCTTTATGCATGCAAGCATCCATTTCGTATAATATGGTTGTCATTCTGCTGATGATTATGATCTACCACTTGAACCAGAGGCGGCTTATCACGTCTCTAGATATCTCTTAATTTTACTATGACAATAGTAGTTTGAGATATCTGATAACCATTGATCAGCATCAGTGTAAAGGGATCCTTAAAAATTGGTACAAAAAGTTTGTCAAACCATCTTCCATATATGTATCTTCCACTCCTATGGATGATATAGAGTTGAAACAATATAGCCATTGGATATAGGTTGATCAATAACCAAAATGCATAATATGTTTCTGGCATAGCATTACATATCACAACATGTCTCCAATTTGTATCTTCATCGATCACATGATGGAAGTAGGCATTGGCTTGAAATACAAATTCATTCATTTGATCTATGTTTGGAAATGGATCAAACAGTCCGTAGTGCTGGAGTTTTCCGTCTTTTTTCTTTGGAGGCCCGTGATCGATATTCTACAAAAGTTCCCAAACTCTCCATTTAATGTCATCAGAGCTTGTTGAGTAAGTGAGATGATTTGTTACCCTATCAAGAATTTGATCTTTGATATCCAAGAGAAGTCTTTTCATTAGTTCAAAAGGGTTGTAGCAAAATCGAGTATTGAATCATTGTGAAGGTAATCTCCTACTTGCTCCTGGTGGCGTTGAGTACACTGTGATTGGTAGATTATTCTGTTCTATGGGCAACCATTTGCTGGGTGATTTACTACTTTAAATTGTTGATAATACTAGAGTGGTCTTGAAAGAAAATTTGCAATTGTATTGGATTCTCCTTTAATGTTTTTACTTTAAATTTGAATCTCAAAGGAGACTCAGACCAGCGTGCAAATTGTGGATCTGAAATTTCTCCTTCTTTTCTCCTGAGTAGCCATTGGAGATATTTGTAATCTATTTCTATTACAAAGAGAAAAGAAGAAAAGAAGAATTAGAATTTCTTAATGCCTTTGATTATTGCCAAGACCTCTTTGATTGAAGATGGATAGTGGTGTTGAGTTTCGCTAAATTGCCCTGATTTATAGCCACAGACCCTCCTGTTTCCATTGGATTTTTCAATCAATATAGCTCTCAATAATAGTCACTAACATCTGTTTGCAAATTAAGGTGTGCCTTATCTGAAATCATTAAAGATGGGAGTGATTGACATCTCACCTTTAATTCCTTTACTGTTTTTGTTGCTTCTGCCAACCACAGCAAAGCTTCCTTTTTTAAGTATCTAAAAATCTGACTTGTCAGTTTGGTAAGATCATGAATATCGTCAACTACATAATTAATAATTCACAAAAATTACTGAATCTGCTTTCTGCTTAACAGCTGATCAATGAATTGAGATACTTTCTTTGCAATATGTGGTTGTTGAATAATATGTCAATTCTTGATGTGAGTCCTAAAAAAACAATTTCCTCGAGTGCAATTTTCATTTTTTATTCTGATAATGTCAAACCATACTTGTACATCAAATTTTTAAATTGCAACACGTGTTGGGCATGCTCATCTTCATTGTTGCTAAAGATCATAACATCAGCAATGTAGACCAGACAAAAATCTAAAAGGATTTGCAGGCTTCATCCATTATGTGTTGGAAATTTGAATGAGCATTTTTTAGTCTAAAATGCATGACATTCCACTCAAAGTATCCATATAGTACTATAGAAATTGTTTTCTGCTTGTCTTCCTCTCTTATGCCTATCTGCCAAAATCCTGATCTCATGTCGAAGGTAAAATAGACTTTAGCATATGCTATTTTCTTTAAAAGATGAGCTCTTCTTGGTACAGGATACCTTATATCGTGGAGAAACTCAGCTAGCTTTCTGTAGTCAATGATTAATCTCTTCTTCCCTCGAACTTGCTCCGAATGCTTGTTAATATAAAATGTTGGACCAACCCAATAAGACTTGAAAGACCTAATAAGCTTCAAGTCTAATAATGATCTAATATAATACAATTAGAATTCTGATAATATTTATAATCAAAGATCGATCAAAACTCTTTTTAATAATTTTTTTATCACATAATCCAACGTTTGACCTTTACTTAATATTAGAAAAATATCTAATCTAATCCCAAATGACAGAAAGACAAAGATAGACAAATAGACTCTTATAAAATTTTATGGGGAGGAAAATCGAGTCCCAACCACTCCATGCACTCAACCTTGAGTATACGGGTAGCCCATAGACAGCTATGGATCACTGTTTTACTTGGACTTTCTCAAATAAAACTTCAAGATGTAGCCAAGCACCGAATCAGACACTTGAGTTCCAACTTTTGTTAAGGATTGATTTTAGGCTAAAACATCCATTTATACATATATTGTAATTACTAGAAATAATTTTCAAAAATAATTAAACCAAATATGTCTTAATACACAAGCGATTATTATTATTATTAAGGAAATCAATAACATTGTAGCAAAATTATGAATGAGCATGGAAAATGATTACCTCACAATAATAAATAAATATATTCACAGAGGAAAAGTCTCGAACAAAAACTTGAACTCCATATTCTCCATGACGAGAAAAGCGTCGACAAAAAATTAAAAAGGCACTGATGATCCAAGAATTGACTCAGATAATGAAGAGACAAGCCTAATACAATAGAAAAGACATGGTGATGCATTGCATTTACCAACTGTAATTGGATTATATTTAATAATATTATGTATAACATATACAAAGGATTTGGTAGAAGAGCAAATGGGAGATTGATTAGGGGGGAAAAAAGTGAAGAGAGAGAGAGAGAGAGAGAGAGAGAGAAGAAGAAGAAGAGAAAAAGGCAATGGGCCTTTGCCTTGGCATTGCTCTTTTAACACTCCACTCTAAGCTCCACCATCCATTTTAATTTAACCAGAAGAAAAAGGAAAATTGAAGTGGAAAAGAAAAGCAACACAACTACAATACTACAACTATACACAAGAAGAAGCAGGCTGTGAAAGGACCTTATTCCCCCCACCACACACAAGCTCCCTCCATTCTTTGGCATTCCTGAAAATAAAAATAATTTTTGTCAGAACCATATAACTGGTAATGGCACTTTCGTGTCATCAGTAGTTTAATCTTCGATGTTTCATTATACATCCCTTAATCTTTCTCTTCTCCATCATATTGCGTGAGATTCCTCATTTTAATATCCCTATTAATGTGCCATTTATAACCTGTTATTGTTTAATTTTCTAATCTAATGTTTTCAGTATTTGTTTGACAAGAATATAAGGTTCCTATATCTTCATGTTAATGTTTCCCAACATATCAGTAATATCCAGATTGTTTCCTTAATTTAATTATATATAAAATAAATTAAAAATAAAATAGCTATGGAAGCATTTTTGTGGATAACACTTTAGTTAATGGG
Organism: Murraya paniculata; assembly: GCA_030449075.1. Taxonomy (NCBI): domain Eukaryota; kingdom Viridiplantae; phylum Streptophyta; class Magnoliopsida; order Sapindales; family Rutaceae; genus Murraya; species Murraya paniculata. The sequence goes on along the minus strand of JAEVFN010000111.1, from coordinate 165,159 downwards.
TTTTCTACAAAAGCACTTACCAAACAGTTCTATAAAAATGCTTTAGAAACACAAGTTATACTACCATACAACAAATGGGTTGTACAGTCTCGTCCACTTTTCGTTACAAGTCTCAAATTTTTTTGTTAAACATCCCAAATATTTTTGTTACAAATTCTAAAATTTTTTATTGCATAAGTTGAAGTTGGAACCTATAACAAAAATAATTTTAAAATTTATTACAAAATAATGCAAAATTTGTAACGGAAAGTGAGAGGGGTTGTTACTCATATAAACTGTAAACGTGATTATCATAATAGCTGTATCCTAGAAACACACTTATAAACAAGATTCCTTGCAGACTAAAACTATTTGGTGGGACTCGCATATTGCATAGAAATGGATCCAAAGCTTCAAAATTGACCAGCTAGTCGCATAATTTTGGCAATTTGGAACACAAACAATGTGCCTGTCCAAAAAGCTATGCCTAATCTAAACCTAATGGTGGCCCAGCTCTTATCATATTTTTACAATTGCATAATTCCTTTTGACTTAAATCTAAAAGCTTTAGCAATTAAAGCTAGTTCACAAGATTAGAACAAAGCTACGGTCATCCTTGTGTAAGTTGTTGCTTATCATCTCTATAATAATGAAAAATATGGCTTATTTGTAACATATAATATTGTGTTACTTCCAAAGCATGCTAAAATGGAAATAAAAAATTTTGCCTTCTCATGAATTTAGAGTTTTTACTTTAATAATTTTACTTTAAAAAAATTCTCCAAATTCATAAAAAGACAAATTTTTTATTATTGTTTTGTCATGCTTTCATTTAAATATCATTTCTTGTAATATTATTATATTACTAGCATTCAAATGTGATTATATATATATATATATATATATTTAACCAATTACGTCAGATGTTACCAATACAACATTATATATTACAAGTATAACGTTGAATGTTATACAATGTAATATCATTGTCAAATTTCTTTTAGTAACATACAATGTCACACTTGTAACATATAACATTATAACAATAACATTTGACATTAATCAGTCGCTTATATTTTGTTGTCAACTGATCAATTGTGCTCTATTAATATACCATTATAAGTTAAAAAAATAATGCTATACATTACCAAAAACCAAAAGCATTTACCCATTACGAGTCTAAATATATTTTAGTACCATATAACGTCATATTTGTAACATATAATATTATATTAGTAATATTCATTATCAACAAAATATATTATTTTTATCACTAATTAATATCAAATATTACATCATGAAGTTATATGATACTAAAACATACATTAGGAAAAATAACTTATATTAACCTATTCTTTCGGTCAAATGTATATGTGACATGTGGTCAAATGTATATGTGACATGTGAAGTATCGACAAACAATTAGATAAGCAAAGAAATCTAGTATTTGCATAGGGTTAGAACAAGCAACAAGCAGCCAAAGAAAGGAGGGAAAAAAAATCCTCAACTAGGTACCAAAACAGCTTCAACCCGATTAATTAAATTGAAAGATCCGGATTTTCAGGTATTATAATCTCCTCAAACCTTAAACATCACAAATAATAACCTCATAAAAAATTATTTGAATTTAAATTTAAAAAAATCAAGAAAGTGAAAAATCCAATTATTAAAAAGTAGGATCTATCTATTCACACTAATTAGCTCAACTACAATGCTTACCAAAAAGTAATTGATCTAATTATGAATTAAAGTGTAAAAAAAATAAAAGGGCACTAATAATGAGCTTACCTAGAAATGGTGTCAATTCAATCTCTGAAAATAACTTTAGATGCGATCTTCATCAATGGCTTTAAGCAATCCGGCGAGAACTTCCTGGCAAAAAAATAAGAGTAACTCGAATTGGATTGCCTCAGAGTGTGAATAAGCTCCGGCGAGACCTCGCCGGAGTTGTAAGTATGAGGATGGCCGTCGACGCTGTCAGTCCAGTTCACTCTTGTCAGCGTATAATGACTGCAACCTTCTGGATCCTTCATCGACAATAATGTCGGAAAGTAATGCTCCTCGGGATAACACGAATGAATATTCAGACACGGAATTTTAAATTTCTTCCACAGCTTTCGATCCTTAAGCACGAGCAATGCGTGTCGTTTCGCCAGGATGAAAAACTGAGATCCGACTCTGAACTTCTCGAACGGGACCTCCGGCAGCATCACGTGCTGGCCACGCGCGCCGTACCGCTCGGCTAGGTTCGGATCTCGCGAGAGGATCTCGATGAAGCTCTTGTGTTTGGATTGCGTCGAGAAGGCGTTCAGCACTCTGATCGAGTTCCCGAAGAGGGAGCGGTAGACGAATCGGAAAGAGTGGAGGGGAATGCAAGATTGGGAGACGAGTGCGAAGTACAGATTCAACGGATCGTCGAGGATGGCGTTGGCCATGAGCCTACGCGCGGCGGAAATGAGTGTGGGCGACGCGCGCTCGGTTCTCTTGGCCGGGATGAACCGGCTCTGGAAGAGCTTGTGAGTGTCCGAGAGTTTGGCGGATGGATCGGCGTGGACGTAGATGTTGTAGAGGCGTTCGTTGCCGGAGAAGAATTGGGACCACAAGGGGGCGAAGACGAGATCGGAGTTTGTGAGGAAGAGGAAGGCGATTTTGGGCCTAGCGTTTGAGAAGGAGAGATGGGAGACTTTGGAAGAGGAGGCGCGTGAGGAGGACGCCGAGAGAGTGGCGTTGCGGAAGAGAGAGAGGTCGTCGAGGTCGTCGGCGAGGGAAATGTGCGACGCCGGCGCGTGTTTGAGGGGGAGGATCTGAGATCCGTACAAGAAGAAGAGGAGAGATAGAGAAATGAACAGAGCGAATGAGTAGAAATACGGAGATGGCGGCATTGCCGCCGTTGCAAAAGCTTAGATTTGGATTGATGAGACAATAGTGAGGACTGCGAGAGAGTAAAGAAAACGGAGTGTGTCTGAGTGTGAAGAAAAGCCTTTGCTCTCTGTTCAGTGCGTTTGTTTCATTAAAAGGATTTGGAAGGCGAAGACAATACGATCTGAAGTGGTGGGGACACAGATCTTGACGCTGGTATTAATATTCACCTTCTTGCTTCTTATCTCTGTCAATTTGACTAAAATGCCCTGGAAAAAAGCAGAAGAAAACTTTAATTTACTGCCGGAGGGTATTGTACGAATGAAGAGTTTTGTTTCCCTTTGTTCATGTGGTGGTTTCTCTTGCTATAAAAGAACTTGTTAGCTTTTTTGTTTTTGGAAGAAAATAGTGCGTGTAACCGAAGCTCTAACTTGGATACCATTTTATGACTGTCTCGGTATGCCAACAAGTAACAACAACTCAACAAGTGGGTCTTTATCACGGGACTTTTAAGGGTACAACACACGCGTTTTATACACACTTAACAACTGTTTCATTCATAATCGCACCTTTTGTTTCGTTTCTTTCTTTTTTTTCTCTTTTTTCTCTTGATTGGATTTTTTATTTTTAATTTGAAAAAAAAAAGAAAGAAAGAAAGAAAGAGTTCAAAAGCATCTCGATTGGGTATACAATTAAGAAGGAAAATACGTCTTGAAAGCATACGGCTTTAATAAAATGATTTTGGTGTGTGTGTTTTTATTTGTTTATTTAAAGCAGATGTTGGTGTATTGGTATAACAATAAGATAGAATGCACCGACAACATACTCACAAATAAATAAAATATCTTCTACGGGGAGCATCAACGCTACACGCCTATACCCGTGAGCACTAAAATTTTTATATTCTCCAAGCAATTGAAATAATATATTATTTTTTTCCTTTGACCTGCTTTTGTCTAATTACAAGCGTTATATGTTTTTTAAAACAGTGATATGCATATTACTATAAAAATTCTGATGATATTTATAATTAAAATCTTACGGATGGTCTAGATTAAGTTTATTATGGCATAACTCAAATTTTTGCCCTTACATTAAAGAAAACTATATTTCATTCATATTAATAGAAGAGATAGCTATCCCCACTTAATTATAGTATAGCTCAGATTTCTACTTTCACATTAAAAAAATCTACTCTAATCTCATAAGAAAGATGACTATCACTACATAATTTTAAATTTTAAAAGAGGAATAAAATCTCAAAATATGGCTTAGATTGAAATCCATACCTTCAAAGTTCTTGAAGGGCATCGGTAATGGGCAAGGAGCCCAATGACTACAAGTGTTATGTGGTAAGGACACATTTTACATTTTAATTTGTTAATGCTTTGGGTTATTTAAACTTATCAAAATATTCAATAAAGAGTGGTGATATTTTCACCCTACAAATTTTATAAACCGCCCCCACATCTGTAATAATGTTTTATTCCATTTCAGTCGAATGAAATTTGTATCATCAATGAATGTTATTGAGGTAATTCGGAACCTTAGACTACGAGGTAGGTACTTGGAACTAAAAGATTGGATTTATACCCTTATTATTTTCTCATTGTGTTGCTTAGATGACAAGCTATCCATCTTGTGCTCGGGCGATACAGGTTTGTCACTGTTAGTTGTGGAGTCTGAGTGTAAGTTTCGCCAGCCAATCAAGTTCTCATGTAGAAATCCTCCCCGTTATCTTTGACATATCCACTAACGAATGGCGCGACACCATCTGCTGACTTTTGAGTCCAACTTGCTGGAATCAATCATTCAGCATATATGCTTGCTGGCAAAATTAACAATTAAATCTTCTGGTTCTGCAATTAACGACAAATATGGATTGTAAAATTTCGATTTTTTAAAATTTTCTGAAAACATCCTTCAAAGTTCTAAATGCATTTCACTTCAAAAAAAAAAAATAAACTTAAAATATAAAAACCATAAATTAAAAAGAAAAAAAAACCATAACGTTTTAACAAGTCTCCTTCCTATCTTTTCAAAAACACCACCGAGCACCCACCACCATTGCCAAATGCCACCAACAGCAAACTACTCCAAGAGCCCACCATCTTCTGTGTTTTTTTGGTGCCCCCCGAATATGTTACATGTTTTTGTTTTGATAAGCAAATATGTTACATGTTGTGTTACTTCTTATTATTATTATTATTTTTTAGAAGTATAAAAAAGTAATCACTGAGTTTGGTACAGCATGGGCTCGGTCCCGGCCGAAACTCGGCTCCACAAAACAAGGGCCGGGCATTTTACGGGCCCAAGCTCTGTAAGTTATTCAACGGTAACCGACCCGACCCACTAAAATACTTTTTTGACATCATCAAATAAGTTATTAGGTAAAAAAATTTTAAAGTGTAATGTGTCGGGTGCGCTTGGGGGGGCGGGGAGCATTTAGCATCCCTCATTACCAGAGGCTGCGTTGCGCTAGCCAACATAATTACACGTGAAGTCTAAGTGCAACTGCCGCATCAGTCTTTTTTATTTTTCATGAACTTTATTATAATAATAAATAAATATAATTTTTTAATTTAATATAATATTAATTTTTATTTTCTTTTGTTTTTACATTATAATTATTAATATAAATTAATAAATTTATAGTTTATTATTCAATAATATCATATTATATTTTTTTTATTATATTAAAAATATAACTAAATAATGTATTGTTTAATTATATTATGATAACTAATATATAAAATTGATTATTATTTAACAATTTAATATAAATAATGATATATAATGAAATAATATATGAAAATATAATATAATATTACATTATTTAATTATATTACAGTAATAAAGTTGTAAAAATTAATTATTTTTAAATAATTTAATATAACTAATAATAGATACTTTCAAATATTAATAAGTTTGAATAATATTAATTTAAAATTAATAGTAGCCCCCAAGGGCGTGGTCAGATTGGTAACAGCCTGAAATTTGTAAGAGCTGACCACCTAAGTCTGAGTTTTTGAGGAGGTAAAAGGAAAATAAAAATTATTTGGACTTGTTCCACTCCCTTACCTTTTAAAAAAAATAATAGTAATATAAATAATGATATAAAATATTATTACATATATTATAGCTTATGTTACATCAATCCTAATATTACATTACAACTTACTACACCTTACTACAATACGTCATACAGCTAATGCAATACAATATAATATATCAAACGCACTCTTACTGCAAAAGAGATGGCAATTCGGTGATAATTTCCAATAACATATTTGGTTAATAAAAAAAAATGAAAACTTCTTATCTTAACAATTTGATCATTATATTTAACAGATATCAAAACAGCATAAGAGCACCCGGTTCCAAAATTAATATTAATGTGGAAAGGCTACCAAATATATGTTTGCCTTTAATTAGGTACATAGGGCACCTGGGTGCCAGGCAGTCAGAACAATAGACTCCCAAAGCTTTTAACTCAAAAAAGGAGGCTACAATTTCAATAATTAATATTTCCAAAGAAATAAAAAATTCAGGGAATTAGTTAAAATTCAATATTTGTTTTCCCACGAATGCATGCAAATGAGCAAATTTTGCCATATATAGATGATGTGCGATCCAGTCAAGAACTTTGTATGGAGCGTAATTTGAGTTCTGCCTTTAACTTGTCCCAAATGAGTACTATATTCGCTGGATTAATTGTTGCCATAAAATGATTCATTATTCTTTTGAAGGTAATGTCGTCATGGACAAAACTGCCCAATTTGGGTGCAGGTTTCTCTTCTATAATCTGGTGGAGCATCTCTCTTCCGGAATTTAGGGGTAGCAAAATCAAAATTAATTTTTTTTAGTCTCTATATCTCATAGGTAAAATCTAAATTAATGTTTAGTCTCTATACCTCTTCTAGATTTGACCAACGAGCCATGCCAGACCAACATGATCCATTTGGAGTAGACCCACGAGAGCACGTGTGTCGACATGGCATAGTCCAATGAGTTTGTTCAGATGTGCTTTGCCGAAATTTTGGAAGGTTGGCCTAGCATGAGACATAGGCCGTGCTCTGCCGGCCAACCCACTATTTTTTTTAAAATTATTTTGCTTTTACTTAAAAAATAGAATTAAACTTTCAATTATAATGGGACTCGAACTCATATTCATTATAAATTTATTTTAAGAATGGAACTCGAATTCAAGCTTATTATTTTGTCTTCAGCCATTGATCCAAAGCACTTTAAGGTTCATTTCATTCTCTATTTCTCTTCTAGAGATGACTAATGAGTCATGTCAGACCAACATGATCTATTTGGAGTAAGCCCACCAGGGCACGTGGGTCAACATGGCATAGTCCATTGAGTTTATTGAGAGACATGAGGCGTGCTTGCGGGCCAGGCCACTATTTTTTTTCAAATTATTTTGCTTTTACTTAAAAAAAGAATTAAACTTTCACTTATAATGGGACTCGAACTCATGTCATTATAAATTTACTTTAAGAATGGGACTCAAATACAAGCTTATTATTTTGTCTTCAGCCATTGATCTAAAGCACTTTCATGTTCATTTCATGTAAATATAAATCGATTTTTAAAACATCAATCATCTAAATTCCTATATTATGTTATGCAATACTAATTAGATAAATATAATATTTCTAGTAAATTTTTTTTGAATTGCATTAAATAATTGATTAGAAATGTATTTCAAAAATTTATTACATTTGACTAACATAAAACCAACAATAATAAGATAAATTTAATAAAACAATATTACACTAAATGATAATACAAATTCAATTCAAATTTAAATGGTAATACAAATTCAATTTAAATTTAATTAATGACTTAAAATTAATTTACAACTTAAAAGAACACATCATTAATTAATAATAAAAATTCAATTATGTTAAAATATTATTAGATTTAATGTTGTTCATTTCAAATTTATTTTTTAAAATAATATGCAGTAGTATAATTCAAATAAAATTTAGTTATAAAACTTGAAATTTGATCGTGCTATGCTTTAAGGTCTACGTGTCTAAAAATATAGGCCCAGCTTGGCCCATGTTCGTGCCGTGCCATGCTAAGTGCCTTGATGAAGCATAGTCATATTGCGCCGTGCTATAAAGATGTGTCGTGCCTATGCCATCCTACTTGTTGGCCATATTTGATCTCTTCCAAGATTTGAATTTGGGTAGCCAATAGAAAAAATTGCTCAAAACCATTTGGTCGAGCTCATGAGACGACTTACATGTCATTAATTATTTTTCAACTTATTTATTTAATTAGATCTTACAATCTCTATCAAATCTCTCATTGTAGGGAAGATTATTATGTCCCCAATTCTAATTAATTTTTTCAAACTCCCAAAGGCATGGCTGAATGATTTTTGGGCAGTCTTATTTAACTGGTCATCTGAATTCAAATTTTAAAAAGGATAAGGGATTAAAATTAAATTTGAATTTTGTACACTCCTTCCCTTTAAAAAGAAATAATTTTTTCAAATCAACAACTACTTGCATGCTTTCTCAAATGTTCTAAACCTTTTAGGCCATAATGAAATAACTAAATGATAAAAAAAAAAAGTTGTTGGTGTTTTAGGCATGATAATTATTACTACAAGTATCCTAATTATTGCTACCAGTACGATTTTCTCCAATGACCAAGCAAGAACAAAAGGCTAACATCAAAATCTGTTAAGAGGTACATATGCATAGTGATTAAAGAACGATCGACAATTAATATATACTTATATAGAGCTAACAAGGATGGTGTAACCCTTTTCTTGTTGGCTTGATTATGAAGTATCAACGGTAGGAGAAATTGGAGGCTACTACGCAACCATGCCCACTTTTTCCGTAGTTACTCTCAAGCCAATCCCTTTCCATCACTAATATAATTAACTTGTATTTAATAAAGTTTGTTTTTAGTTGATTTTGGGTATATGAAAATGAGGGAAACAAAACTGAACTAAGAACAATAAATTTGTTTTTTTGTTGGGGAGCTGGGGTACCTCGCTGGGTCGGTAGTGTGTGGGCTGTTGTAGTTTATTATCGTGAGGAAGGAAAAAGATGAGAGTGGTGGATGCGGAGGAACGTCGGGGTCTGAACTTCGAATGCTCGCTTAGTCGCCTTAGGCCTGCGAAACAAGGAAAAGAAGGTCAGAGGTGGAGCCGGGGGTGGCCGGCGACCACACTCTGACGCTCAAGTCAGAGTTGGGGTATCTCAGGTAAGAGAGCTTGTCAGCCCTCTGTAATGGCGGCTGAAGGTAGAAAAAACCTCAGCCTCCTTTGTGTGTGTGTTGGTTATGCTTACAATGAGAAATAAAGTTTGAGTATTTATAAGGGGTACCCCGGTTACCGTGCCACCTGGCGTCATTTTATTGGCGTCCCTCGTGGTCGTTATCGGATGTTTTGTCATCTTTTACTCGTGTGACTACTGGAATATCCGGAAATATGCTTGGAGAACAAGTCTGAGGCGTGTGTTTATTTTTGGTGTAGGCGAGTGGTCCCGCATACTCCTGCCAAGGTGGTTAAGATTTTGCAGGCGCAGCAGGGGTGGTCGGGTGGTCCCTGCTGTCCTTGTAAGAGATTTCGGCCTGCTTGCAGACGTAGCAGGCTGCTGTCCCCTCCTCCTCAGCACAATATTCCTTCGTTGATTCTTCATTTTCCGCTAAAATCCATTGGTCCCTTTCTAGAAAAAGCATCTCCTTTGTACCTAACTCTCTGATGATCCTTTTACCTTTGATGGAGATACTCGGGTACCCCAAGTACCCTGGGTACCCCAGGTACCCCAGGTACCTTCATGATCTCAGGCTTGTCCATAAAATTTTATTTTGACACGTGATATTTTATCTGCTCATTTCTTCCCCAAACAACACCCCCCTAGTTTCTTTGTTGGCGAAAATAATTGAGGCAAAAAGAAACTCTGAAGGTAGTTAATATGTGGCGGTACTCGTTCCCTCTTTTTGAATTTTGAAAAGAGTCAGACTCTTTCTGCAGACGTTTCGTACTTCTTCTGATGAAAGTCTCACTTCTTGTCAGTCATCTTTCCTCCTACCATTAATATTGGCCCTTATTTTCTCTTCCTTCATGAAAGAAAACCAAAAAGTTAAACCACCTCTTCCTCTGCTCCGTTTTTTTTTTCTTTTCTTCGCCATTTTTCTTCTACTATTTTTCCTTTCCTCCTTTCGGTCTTTCCTCTCATTCTTTTTCCTCTCTTTTTCCTTTTGCTTCCTTCGGTGGTTCTCGCGGCGGTTGGAGTTGGGCCTGGTGGACCTGCTGTGCCCGACGCGAAGCTCCCTCGGCGTTCGACGGCATCAGATCTGGGCGGTGAAGTCTCTTGGCGTGCGACGGTGTCGGATTCGGGTGGTGAAGCTTCCCCGTCGTCGGATCTCAGTCGGCGGAGCTTTCTTCGCGCGCGGCGGCGTCAGATCCGGTTGGTGAGGCTTCCTCGGCGTTGGGTCTTGGCCGGTGGGGTGTCCTTGACACGCGGCGGCGTTGGATCCGGTTGGTGCCTCACGGTGGCCACCGTGTTGCTTTGTCTTCCTGATTTTTTTTTTTTTTAGCTTATTTGTAAATGCTGATCTTGATTTTGATTTTCGCCCTTCCTGTTCGGTGATTGCAGCCATATTTACTCAAACTCATTCTTTGCCGGCCGAATCCTCATCAACTCAGCGGCTTCTCAGGTACCATTCTTCCTTCTGTTTATTTTATTCCGAAAATGTGGTTGGCTGGTTGATTGGTTGGTTGGTGTGTTGCAAAGAGTTTATGCTCTCATTTTCATGTGTGTATTTTGGATTTTGCGAACTGTGGTGTATGTTTTGGGGTGGATGTGGAATGAAGTTACGGGGTTTGCGGGTTTTTGATGTGGAGGTTCCTTTTTTCTTATTTGTGTTGTGTGTTTAGGAAAGAGTAATGGGAAAGAAGATTATTGGGTCAAAAGGTCGTGGCGTGGTTAAAAGGTCGGACAAGGGTACTCCCTCCCCTGAGCTTCCTTATGTCTCTATTAGTGACGACAACGGGTCCCCTTTGGGTAGTCCTAGGAGTAACAGCCCTAGATTATCCCGGACTGATCCTGGACACGGACCCAAACCTAAAGGCCAGAAAACGGTTGCCCAAACCCGTAGGAAGACTAGAGCCAAAAACCCCCGAGCCAAGTCCCCTCCCTCTGCTGATATCCCCAGGCCTCCCCCTATCCCTCATTCTGAGCCTCGCAAGCTTCACTCGATAGGGGGTAGGAAAGCAACTCCTGAGGACTTAGAGAGGATTAGAGCTAGGTACAGCATACCTTCATGCGTCCAACTCCGTATCCCCTGTAGAGGAGAGTGTCCTGAGCGTCCCCAATCAGATGGCATAGCCTTGCATATTGACCTTTTCGACTTAGGTCTTCGACTGCCCCTCCATCCCTTTTTTAGGAGAGTGTTCAGTGATATGAGGATTGCCCCTGGGCAGTTGTCTCTTCCTGGTTGGAGGTTGCTCACAGGCCTCGAGGTGCTGTGGGCTGAGGTGTTTGGGGAGGATATTTCCTGTAGGGAGTTGAAGGGGCTTTATCAGTTAAAGAAACCTGTTGGCCTTTCCACTGCTTATTTTGCCACTTGGGGGGTCCATGGTAATTTGGTAAATGCGGATCCCTTTCTAAAAAAGGGTTACAGGTACGGCTGGTTTGTGGCCGATGGTGAGCGGGGGAGGGATATCTTGGCCGATGGTATGGAGATGCAGGTCCGGAACTCTTTTAATGAAGATAGTATGTGTTTCCTTCCTTCTTCCCTCCCTGTACTTTTTCTCCTTTCTTCCTTATTGTTCTTATTCTGGGCTTGCTCCTCTTGTTTTTTTTTTTTTTTTTTGGAAACTTTGCAGATATTACTTGGACCAAAGGAGCGTGCCCTGTTCAAGAGGTGGGAAGGGAGGTAAGCAGGTTTGTAGAGAGGTTTCGAGCTTTACAAAGCGACAAGGACTTGCTGAGTGTGGTCCGATTGGTGAGAGCTGGTTTAATCGGTGAGGGTCTTTCATCTTCTCTATGTGGTGATTCATGTATGGCCTTGTGGTACTTCTGGGGTACCCCGCCTTCGCGTGTCTAGCGGAGTACCTTACCGTCACTTGGGCTTTTCACTTTTTCCCCATTCTTTCTCTCTTTTTTTTTTTTTTTTGTTGATCTCCTCTTATTATTCATGCATGGTAACTCTCAGATATGGATCCTCTTCATGAAGATTTCGATGCCTTCTTCAATCGTCTGAGCGGTAGTTCCTCGGGTACCCAAGGTGCCTCCTCAAAAGGCACCCGGCCTCCCCTCATTCCGAGTACCAAAGCCAGGCCACAGAGCTCTTCCCTCAGAGGAACATCTTCTACTCGTAAGAGGAAATTTAGCTCTCTGTTTACTGTGTCTGGAGATCTTGTGGAAGGGGAGCTTGATCCAATTGCGAACAAAACGCTATCTCATTTGAAGGATTGTTTCCTTCATACTTCCGAGTGCGTTTCTCCGGACATAGCGTTAGAAGCGGACAAGCTCGATTTAAGTGAGCGCTATAGCCGAGCACTCAAGGCTTGCCATGATGTGAGTACTTTTCCTTCCTTCTCCCACCTCTTGCTTTTCTCTTTGTCTTAATGGCGTCTTTCTCTCTGCTTTTGCTCTCTTTTTTTTGTTGTAGGCGGCCTTTTATCTTAGCCACGGTCTTCGGGACTTCAGCGGCATCTCAGGCGCACAAATGGAGGCTGAGAAGCTGAGGGGGGAGCTCAGGCAAAGTCGTTCTCGTGAGGAGAAACTTGCTGAAGAAGTTAGGGCTTTGAAGGGGCGCTTGGATGATCTTTCCCGAGATAACTCCCGCATCTCTAAGGATCTTGAAGAGGCGGAGGCTCAGAATGAGGAGTTGTTGTCTCGCCAGAGAGACATGGTTGACAAAGCTTTCACTCACATTATGACGGAGGTTTGGAGTGCCGACCCAGGGCTGGAGGTACCCCGTGTGGAAAAACGGGTGAACAAGGCGGCCATCCTGAAAGCGGTTGAAGAAAGAAAGGGGTTGAGGGCTTCTTCTTCCCAGAGTCCAGAGAGGTCTTTCGGGGTACCCCAGGTACCCCCTACTGAGCTACCTCCAGAAGTTGCAGCCACTGAGGGACGTTCTTCCGCAACATCGGCGAATCCTACTGAGCCCGCTGTGGAGAGAAGTGGTGGGGATGACCATCCCTTCTTGGATTGATATTGCTTTGGTGTAGTTTGACTGTTATTCACATGAGACTTTTGTGATAAACTCAACTGGGTACCTCAGGTACCCCCTTTTTTTTATGTTTGTATTTCTGTAGTGGGGTACCCCGGGTACCTCTTCTTTTGATAGTTGTTCCGGGTGAGGACATTATCCTGATCTCTTTTGAAAAAATTATGCAAACAGCAGTGACTGCTCGTTTACTCTCTTTTTTTTTGTTTGGGCATTCAGCTCTCGTGATTGCCGCTTATTTTGGACTTGCTTTATTTTTTACTTGGTTTAAGTAAAACGAATGGAGGTGTGGATGTGTGCATACCTTGAGGGAGGCTCATGTTTGTTTAGGTATGCCGGTGTACTCCATCCTTGGGGTGCTGACCTTGAGTAGATCTTCATGATCCAGGTAGGTCAGACTCCTCGGGTACCTTACTTATCCTCTAATTGAAACTGGCTGGCGCATATATGATAATGAATATGAGTGGCGAAAATTGAATCGTGGCCATATTTCGTAATTAATGGAGAATGCAAATTATCCTATCTTGATATCATAGAAGTATCTTTTTTTTTTTTTTGGAGCTGTAAGAACTGAAAATTTCTATTGATCTCGTAGGGTACCCGGGGTACCTTTCATGGCGAACTACGTTGTAAACGTAAAAATGGAGAATATAGGAAATAGATAAAGTAAGTGGCGAGAATTAAGACACTGTCCTCCACTCAGTAGTACTTTCTCAGCATTGTAGCATTCCAGGGGTGCTTCACAATTGTCCCGTCCATATGGAGTAGCCTGTACGCTCCCGATCCTATCGGCTTGTCGACAAGATACGGGCCTTCCCAATTTGCTCCGAAAGAGCCATCAGAGGGTACCCGAGTGTTCTGAGTTACCCTTCGCAGAACCAAATCTCCCTTCTTAAATGACCTGGGTCGCACTTTCTTATCATATAGATCTGAAATTCGATGTTGGTACGCTGCGACCCTCAGTTCTGCTTTAGCCCTTCTCTCTGCCACGAGGTCCAGACCGGATGCAATCAAAGAAGCATTCTCGGTTTCATCGAAGTACGCAGTCCTGTGAGAAGGTTCCCCTATCTCTGCTGGAATTACTGCATCAGTCCCGTAGGCGAGGGAAAAAGGGGTTTCTTCGGTGGAGGTGTTCTGAGTTGTGCGGTAAGCCCAAAGAACGCCGGGTAGCTCGTCTACCCAAGCTCCCTTCCTTTCTTCAAGTTTCTTCTTCAGGATACCTTTGATAATTTTATTGACAGCTTCCACCTGCCCATTAGATTGTGGATGGGCTGGAGAGGCAAATCGATTTGCTATTCCAAGCTCCGAGCAAAAACTTCGAAATTTCTCATTGTCGAATTGCTTCCCGTTGTCGCTAATTATGGCATTTGGAATACCATACCTGCAAATGAGATTCTTCCAGATAAACTCGGTGGTTTTCCTTTCCGTGATACTTGCTAATGGTTCCGCCTCTACCCATTTTGTGAAGTAATCAACCGCCACAATTGCGTATTTGAACTGCCCTCTCCCGGTTGGCAGTGGGCCAATGAGATCCACCCCCCACATGGCAAAAGGCCAAGGGGAAGATATGATCGTTAACTTCTCTGGGGGAAGGTGGGGTACCTTAGCAAATTTCTGGCACTTATCACAACTCCTAACCATATTCCTTGCATCCTCCCGCATCGTAGGCCAGTAATACCCTTGGCGAAGGGCGTTTTGTGCCAAAGATTGTCCCCCATAGTGATTGCCACAAACTCCTTCGTGTGTCTCCTTCATGACGTACTCAGCTTGATTGTTTCCTAAACACTTTAAGTAAGGGAGGGTGAACCCTCTTCTGTATAGGGTATCCTGAATGAGACAATATCGCGATGCTTTATACTTCAGCCTTCTTGCTTCGCCCTTGTCCGAGGGTAGGTTCCCGTTCCTTAAGTACTTTATAATAGGCTCCATCCAAGGTACCCTAGTGGACATCGATTCTACTTCAACCGGCTCTGGTGGACGAATACTGGGGGTAGGTACATACTCGGTAGCGATAGTACCCGCTGATTGGGTTGCTCCGAGGGATGCCATCTTGGCGAGATTATCAGCTTCACAATTATCCGCCCGCGGCACCTTTTCGATCTTGACATCAGCAAACTGGGACATCAACTCTCTGGTTTTCTCGAGGTACCCCTTCATGTTTTCTTCTTTAGCTTGGTACTCCGAGGTGATTTGGCTTACCACCAGCTGAGAGTCGCTTTTGATGTGGACCTTTTTTGCTCCTAAGGTCTTAGACACCCTTAGCCCGGCTATTATGGCTTCATATTCGGCCTCATTATTCGAAGCCTTGAATCCGAATTGTAAGGCATAGTACAGCTTCACTTTTTCCGGATCGATGATGATCACCCCGGCGCCACTCCCATGTGAGTTAGAGGAGCCGTCTACATATATTTCCCAAACATGCTCCCCTTCTGCCACTAGTGTGGTCTCGTTCGGGTACCCCGGGATCCCTTCATCCCCCGAGCCGCTGGCAAACTCAGCAATGAAGTCGGCAACGGCTTGCGCTTTGATAGCTGAGCGAGGCTTGTAAATAATGTCAAACTCACTTAACTCAAGGGACCATCGGAGAAGTCTTCCAGACATGTCCAATTTCTGGAGGATTTGTCGAAGAGGAAGATTCGTGATGACGGCAATCGTGTGGGCCTGGAAATACGGCCGTAGCTTTCTTGCAGAGATTACTAGAGCCAAAACTAACTTTTCGGAGGCCGGGTACCTTTTTTCTACGTCCACCATAGCCCTGCTGGTGTAGTATATAGGCCTTTGTACCCCCTCATCCTCTCTGAGTAAAACTGAACTGGTGGCATGTTCGGAGACGGCAAGGTACAACAAAAGGGTTTCACCAGGCTCGGGCTTTGCGAGTAGTGGCGGATTAACAAGGTACTCCTTCAGTTTCTGGAAAGCCTCTTCACACTCGGTCGTCCAGTGGAGCTTCTTACCCGCCTTTAAAGCTTTGAAAAAAGGCTTGCATCGATCGGTGGCTTTGGAAATAAAGCGGCTGAGGGCGGCTATCCGGCCTGCCAAACTTTGGACTTCTTTGATGGTGCTGGGCGATTTCATGTCTAATACTGCACGAATTTTATCGGGGTTGGCCTCAATCCCCCGCTGCTGTACCATGAATCCAAGGAATTTACCGGAGGTAACCCCGAATGCACACTTCTCCGGATTCAGGCGCATTTGATGCTTCCTCAACATATTGAAGGTGTCCCTGAGGTGCCCCGTGTGATCACAGGCGTTCACAGACTTTGTGATCATATCATCTATATATACCTCCATCGTGCGCCCGATCTGATCCTTAAAGATCTTGTTCACCAGCCGTTGATAAGTGGCACCGGCGTTTTTCAAGCCGAACGGCATTACCTTGTAACAATATAATCCGCGATTGGTGATGAAGGCTGTTTTTTCTTGATCAGGACCATGCATCGGGATTTGATTGTAGCCGGAGAAGGCGTCCATGAAGCTGAGCATCTCATGTCCGGCTGTGGCGTCCACGAGCTGGTCTACTCGAGAAAGCGGAAAGCTATCCTTGGGGCAAGACTTGTTCAAATCCGTGAAGTCCACACACATGCGCCATTTGCCATTGGCCTTTTTTACTAGAACAACATTTGACACCCAGTCGGGGTACACTGCCTCCCGAATGAACCCAGCCGATAGTAGACGATCGACCTCCTGTTCAATAGCATCGTAACGTTCTTGGTTGAAAGTTCGGCGTTTTTGCTTAACCGGCTTGTGGTGTGGATTGATATTGAGCCGGTGACAAGAGATGGAAGGCGGGATGCCCGGCATATCAGCATGGGACCAGGCGAACACATCAAGACTTTCCTTCAAAAAATGGACAAGCTGCTCCCGGTGTTGGTCGGGGAGATTCGAGCCGACTTTAACTATCTTTGTTGGGTCATTTTCACAGATTTGAACGGAAATAAGCTCTTCTGCAGGTGTTCCCCGCTTGTCTTCTGTCAGCACCCGGGGGTCCAGGGGGGCTTCCACCTCCCCAATTGATCCGGAAGCATGATGATGAGGTACCCCGGGTACCCCCTTTGCTGGAAAATCCGTCTCCATAGGATCGATCTCCTGCTGCTCCTGGGAACCAGTAGGTCGCGGGTCTTTCTCACGGTCAGCTCTCCGTTGTACATTAAATGCTTGCTTGGGTAGGCTAAGTAATGACCCTGCACTCAGGGGGTACCCCTCTTGGAGCTTATTAGAGGTAATCTGATAATTCATCTTAGAAACTACCGAATAGCACCTTCGAGCGGACTGCTAATCTCCCTTGATGGTGATAACCTCCCCGTCAGTAGGAATCTTCATGGTGAGATAGTGCATGGAGACGGCTGCTTTTGTTGCGGCTAGGAATGGCCTTCCGAGGATGATATTATAAGCACCTGGGTGATCCACCACAAGAAAATCAATCATGTGAATGACACGATGGGGTACCTTACCAATAGTGACGGGCAAAGTGATGATACCTTTAGGGATGACCATGTCCCCTGCAAACCCGATGAGTGGAGTATCATATAGAGTAATCCTTGGTGATCTGATCAGCAACTGATCCAAGGCGCTCTTGAAGATAATATCCACGGAGCTGCCAGTATCCACGAGTGTCCTTGCTACTCTGACGCTAGCCACTTTCAGAGTTATGACTAAGGCGTCATCATGAGGATATGAGATACCCTCTGCATCTTTCTCTGTGAAAAGGATCGAAATCGGATGCTCGGGTACCTGAGGTACCTTGGCGAAACTTTGATCAGCGAGGTTGACATCCTTGCATGTATGAATACCCGGGGATAACGACCTACTGTAACGCTTGATGGCCCGTCACGATTCGCCGGCTAGAGTAGGTCCGCCCGCGATCATTCGAACATAAACTCCTTTCTTGGATCCTTGGGGTACCTCGGTCTCCGGACTAGAGTCCGCCACTTGCTTTCCTTTATCGAGCTCTCGAGACTTCCTCGCCTCACGCATATCGGCCACAAACTCCTTGAGGTACCCATTCAGAATTAGTGACTCGATTTCCTCCCTCAAACTGAAGCATTCAGCAGTGCTATGCCCGAAATCCTCGTGGAACTCACAGTATTTTAGACTACGCTTCATGTTGGGGTACTTCCGTATAGGCTTAGGTGGGCGGAGCATGCCAGTATTTCGGATCTGATAAAATATTTGCTCTGGAGACTGATTCAGAGGGTGAAAAGAATCATACCGGGGTTTTTCCTGAGGCTCCCGCCGTTCTGTTGGAGGCGGCTTAGTTGGTGGGGGTACCCGAGGCACCCTGGGTATACCAAAACTCTTTCCGCGCAAAGGAGCGCGGGCGGGGCTGGGTAGCCGAGGTACCCTTACTTGGGCAGCTTCTGACTTCTTTGGTTTTTCTTTGTTCTTTGCGGCTTCCACTTTGTCTTCCTATCGTTTCAGATAACACTTCTCCTCCATTGCTATTTGCTGCAAAGCCCGAGAGCGAGCTTCACCATATGAGAGTGGGCGATGTTTTTGAAATGATCGCCACAATTTCCCCAAACGCAAATTCTTTTCGAAGTGGGTGAGAGTTTGTTGGTGACCAAATGCTCCGATACGCAACACTTCTTGGTGGAACCTAGTTACGTAATCTGCCAAAGTCTCGGATTCTCCTTGCTTAATGAAGGCCAGCTTAGAAATTGTGCTTTCTTGTGAGGAAGCATAAGAAAATTCTTGGGTGAAGCTTGCCAGGAGTTGGTCTAGTGAGGATACACTACCTCCTTTTAGTGATCGGAACCAAGATTTGGCGGGACCGGTGAGCGTATGTGGAAACATCCGGCACATTGCATTGTTGTCTACCCCTTTAATCAACATTTGGTCGCGATATAACTCGGCGTGCTCTACGGGATCTGAGGTACCCGCATATTGAGGTATTGGAGGCATGGTGAATGTCTTTGGCAAAGCCGCTGTTCGGATCTCCATGGTGAATGGCGAACTATAAGTTGCTGGCGCTGGAACACTGGCGATATTCTGCTTCTCAGAGAGGAGCTTCATTTGAGCCTCGAGGTACTCCACCTTCTCCACAAACTCTTGGGGTACCCCGGGTGCCCCCGAGGACGCTGCTGCTGTTTGGGAGGCTCTTTTGGCATTCAGTTTATGCCGGAGATCTCCTCGAGTTTTGAGTTTACGCTTGGTACCCCGGCTACTACGAGAGTAGCAAGAGGCGGTGGAGCGTTCCTCTCTAGAACCGCTGGTGTGAAATTTTGATCGGGTACCCGATAGTCCGTGTTTCGGCTTACTACCCTCCGGTATGTCGGACCGTAGTATGATCTGCTTATCACCTCGCGGGGGTGGAATATCTTGAGTCGTAGGTGGGGCAGCCGGTTCGGGTACCCGGGATCCCACAGCCCTAAGGATTGCGTGGGCTAGATCTTCGAAGTGCTTATGAGAAACGGGTTCTTCACCGATATGGATACCCGTTGATTGCTTGACAGATTTGCCTTTGTCAACGTGAGATACCCTTCGTGTTGAGTCACCCCTTTCATCACCACTGGGGTTCTCCGATACATCATGACCTAGCATTATGTCATCGGTGGGTACATCGGGTGCCATGGTTGTGTGGGCACACGTATCGACCAGCTTAGTACCGTGAGGAGGCTTTTTGCGCGCTCTCCACAGACGGCGCCAATTGTTTTTAGTTGATTTTGGGTATATGAAAATGAGGGAAACAAAACCGAACTAAGAACAATAAATTTGTTTTTTTTGTTGGGGAGCTGGGGTACCTCGCTGGGTCGGTAGTGTGTGGGCTGTTGTAGTTTATTATCGTGAGGAAGGAAAAAGATGAGAGTGGTGGATGCGGAGGAACGTCGGGGTCTGAACTTCGAATGCTCGCTTAGCTGCCTTAGGCCTGCGAAACAAGGAAAAGAAGGTCAGAGGTGGAGCCGGGGGTGGCCGGCGACCACACTCCGACGCTCAAGTCAGAGTTGGGGTA
Organism: Murraya paniculata; assembly: GCA_030449075.1. Classification (NCBI taxonomy): domain Eukaryota; kingdom Viridiplantae; phylum Streptophyta; class Magnoliopsida; order Sapindales; family Rutaceae; genus Murraya; species Murraya paniculata. The sequence continues at coordinate 145,157 of JAEVFN010000111.1, read as the reverse complement.
TCTCAGGTAAGAGAGCTTGTCAGCCCTCTGTAATGGCGGCTGAAGGTAGAAGAAAACCTCAGCCTCCTTTGTGTGTGTGTTGGTTATGCTTACAATGAGAAATAAAGTTTGAGTATTTATAAGGGGTACCCCGGTTACCGTGCCACCTGGCGTCATTTTATTGGCGTCCCTCGTGGTCGTTATCGGATGTTTTGTCATCTTTTACTCGTGTGACTACTGGGATATCCGAAAATATGCTTGGAGAACAAGTCTGAGGCGCGTGTTTATTTTCGGTGTAGGCGAGTGGTCCCGCATACTCCTGCCAAGGTGGTTAAGATTTTGCAGGCGCAGCAGGGGTGGTCGGGTGGTCCCTGCTGTCCTTGTAAGAGATTTCGGCCTGCTTGCAGGCGTAGCAGGCTGTTGTCCCCTCCTCCTCAGCACAATATTCCTTCGTTGATTCTTCATTTTCCGCTAAAATCCATTGGTCCCTTTCTAGAAAAAGCATCTCCTTTGTACCTAACTCTCTGATGATCCTTTTACCTTTGATGGAGATACTCGGGTACCCCAAGTACCCCGGGTACCCCAGGTACCCCAGGTACCTTCATGATCTCAGGCTTGTCCATAAAATTTTATTTTGACACGTGATATTTTATCTGCTCATTTCTTCCCCAAACAAAGTTATTTTTAGTTTTCCGTTCCGTCAATTGATGTTAGTTTTGTTTATATTCAATCAAAGTTTCCTCATTTCATTGACAATTACATCCTATGTTTACTATGTACCTTCATTTTAATAATGGGATAATAACAACATCAAATTCCCCAAGTTTTTATAATTAAAACATAGTTAAGGCATAGCCATCATTTTTATGAAGCTGCTCCTTATTATATTGCCCAGATGTAACGATAGAAGATATGCTAAGACCTCCTCAATAGTTCTATTATAGTGTAACCAACAATATGACTAGAACGAATTAAATATACTTTTACATATTTAGAAAAACTCTTACTAATGAGAAGATTTTTTGTGCTCCTTATCTACTTATGTATTCGTATTATTGTAATTGGTTGAAGCATACATATACAAAGAGTAAACAAGAAAGAAACAATACTTTGGATGTACCGAAGAATTTTCCCTTCGTCACATATGCACGTGAAGGGATTGGAAAAATTTCTTAGACATGACCATACTCGACTAATGGATAGTTTTTCTAATAAAACAAGTAATCCACAGTATTAATTCAGTACTTTTTTTTTTCTTTAACTGAATCATGCCGAAACAAGGAAATGTAGTCAATTTTTAATTTTTTTTTCAAGGAAACTAAATCCAAAGTCACCGAAAATCGATAATTGGGGGTGTTTGAATACGCATGTACCTTTGCCTTTTTATATCAAAGTTCAATTAATGACATATGTAAGTAGGGATGGCAAAAAAGACCGACCCGAATTTTGGTCCGATTGACCCGGCCCGAATTTTTAGGGTTTTGACCCGAATTTAAGGGTCAAAATTCGGGCTCGGGCTTAACAAAAAAAGGCCCGATCATTTTCGGGTCGGGTTCGGGCCTTAGTCGACCCGACCCGAATACTTAATAATAATAATAATAAATATGTTTTTATTTGAATTTTGTATTTTTATTTGAATTAGACATTTTTTTTTTTTATTTATGTTTAGTTATTTATATGATTTTATGGTTGAATTATTTATTAAAGTAATTTTATGTTTAATTTTAATATATTAGGGAATAAATTTAAATTATTTAAATTATTTAAATATTAAAAAAATTTAAAATATATATATTTGGTCGGGCTCGGGCTTTGTCCGAGCCCAACCCGGGCCCGATTAGGGTCGGGCCAAGTCCGACCCGAAAAATAAAAATTTGGGCTTTTATCGGGCTCGGGCTTTCCGACCCGACAAATTGCCAAGCCTATATGTAAGTTGGTTATTTCGGCTGGTTAGGGATTGATTTGGCATAAAATATACAAAATATATCTTTATTTGTAAAAGCACGTAAAACATAAGGACCTGGATATTATAACCCATATTAATGAAAATTGACTGACTCTTACCAAGTGCCCCTATTTGTATTAATTGCAATTATGTTGATTATTTTACCGATAAAAATTGATCAAGACGATATTATCTGGCTTGGATAGCACTCTACAGTAATACATGAACAGCATCTAGTATGACCAATGTTGGACCTAAACCAAACAAGAAGATGACTTAGATCCCCCAAGACCCGCTCCTTTCCTTTCTTGAAACCTCAAAAACAACTTGCTAACACCCAAGCCAAAAAATGATACCCAATAACGTTGCAATCTAAACAAAGGTTTGAGAACAGAGAAGAGAAAAAACACACAACCACAAATTGACACCAAGATTTATAGTGGTTCGGCAATTTAATCTAGCATACATCCACTGTGAAGGAAAAAGAAGTTTACTATCAGACTTGAACAAGATACAATCTAGATACAATAATCCTCTGAGAATGTTACATTCTGTTTTATAACCCTCCCTAAAGAAGCCTAAAATATCTGGTCTCTGCATCCCACCAGCAGCTGTTTTCTGGGCTTCATTTTCCAGAATCTTCATTCCTCTGTTTTTCCTGCTTGAATAACAGCTTTAACAACCTTCCAAAAATCCCTGATAAAACGTGTCAAGCTGCCATTACATCTTGAGCAAGAAACTTCATGCTGCGGTGCCGTTTTGAGTAAGTGATGCACGTGTTGTTTCACGTGTATCACTTACTTGAGCAGCTGACAATTCCAAAACGTCATCCAGCTCTTTTAACCTCAACAACTGACATGTCACCAGCAAGCATGGAATGCGTTTGACTTGTCGTATGTTGTGGAAACCTGAGATTTGAGCTTCACCTTTAACAACCAAATTTTCAATTTGTTGCTGAATCCGTTAGCTGCTAGCAAAATTATCTCAATCCTTCTGTCACCTAAATTAATTATTAACTAACCCTCTGTTTGTTTCTTACTATATACACACACATCCTCTTGTCTCTTTCTCTTCATCCAATCATCTTTGTGTCGTTTGAACTATAATTAATACTCTGGTATCAGTTTCCATAGTTCAGCATCTCTATCTAATAGAGCTTCATTGTAGCTAGTGGGATCTTGCACATGTCCATCTGAGATAGCTGTGTAAGTTTCTCCCAATAACATGTACTATGCTGGTAATCTAGTTACTCTCCCACTACAAGGAGGTTCTATAGGTGATCGTTGTTCAGGGATAGTGTTTTGATGTTCATATTGTTGCTCTTCTTCCTGCTGATTAACAGGTACCGAAATCTAAGCATCAATATGATCCTCTGATCATTCTTCCAATATTGCCTTACTCTTAGGTTTGAAGTTATTCATATAGTCTTCCTCAAAAGAAGTGAAATGTGTACTCATAATTACTTTTCTATCTTGAGGACTATAAAATAAACTTCCCTTTGTTCCTTTGAGATACCCAACAAACATACAAACCTCAGAACGTGAATCCATTTTCTTAGCCTTTGGTTTCAGCACATGCGCTGGTGAACCCCAAATATAGATATGTTTCAAACTTGGTTTACGACCTGACCATAATTCTATTGGGGTTTTAAGCACCGACTTAGATGGAACTAAGTTCAATAAGTATACTGCTTTTTCTAACGTTAGTCCCCAAAATGAGATAGGCAATGTGGAATAACTAAGCATAGATCTCACCATATCCAAAGGAGTTCTATTTCTTTTTTCAGCTACACCATTTTGTTGTGGTGTTCTTGGAGCTGTTAATTAAGATATAATCTAATTTTCAACCAGATACTCTTTGAACTCTCCTGAGAGATATTCACCACCTCGATCGGATCGAAGTTTTTTTATATTCTTACCTAATTGCTTTTCTGTCTCAGTCCTATACTCTTTGAATTTTTCAAGAGCTTCAGACTTATGATGCATTAAATAAACATAACCGTATCTTGAATAATCATCAGTAAATGTGATGAAATACTCATAACCACCTCAAACTTGTACAATGATTGGTCCACATACATCTGTATGTACCAATTCAAGTGGTACTGTTGCACGAATTTCTTTAGCCGAAAAAGGCTTTTTGGTCATTTTTCCTTCTAAACAAGATTCACAAAGTGGCAATGATTCATTTTCCAATGGACCTAAAAACCAATCTATGATCATTCTCTGTATCCTATTTAGATTTATATGACCCAAATGCAAATGCCAGAGATAACATTGGTTGGAAGAAATTTTTCTTTTCTTAGATAGGTGCATATGCTCGTTATTTTCAATCACTGTGTCATGCTTAGAATGGATCAAAGGACTTAAGTGATATAAATTATCCTTCAATGTACCAGAACACACTAGTCTATCATCTTTCAAGATAAAAATAGAGGAATTAAATTTATGGTATACCCCTGTTTAGATAAATAAACTACAGAAATTAAATTCCTCTTAATATCTGGAACATAAAGACAATTATTCAAAACTAAAGTCTCATTATTAAAATATAATAAAACAGATCAAGTCTTCACTACTAACACGAATTGGCATGTCTCTAACTGCAACTTGACGCTTCCTTCACTTAGTTTCCTGGTTTCCTGAAACTAGAAAAGTGAATTACAAATATGATTAGTTACTCCAGAATCCAAGACCCAGATGTCAACAGGATTTTGAGCTAAACAGGTCTCTATGACTAAAAGATTTCTCATATTTGATTTCACAACCTTAGGGCAATCTTTTTTCCAATGACCTTTCTGTCTACACTTGAAGCACTTGCCTTTCGGCTTGCAATCTTTCTTAGTAGACTCTTTCTTTTTCCCAGCTTTCTTCTTCTACCTTTTGGTTTAGGCATAGAAGAAATACCTTTTTAAGTGAGGTTAATGCTTCCTTGAGATTTTTCAGCAAGATAAATCTCTTCAGTTGAATGAAGTTCGTTCATTAATTCTATTAAGGTCATATTTCTTTTATTCATATTATAATTGACGTTAAACTCCTTGAATGTTTCAGGTAGAGATTCTAGCACCATGTCAATCTTTGAATTATCATCGATCTGTGCACCCTGAATCTCAGTCTCATTTAAATAGTCTATCATTTTCAGGACATGATCACGAACTCTTGTACCCTTTCCCATCTTGGAGTTCATAACACCTTTCAGCGCCGCTTGTTTCGTAGAGCGAGTACTCTGCCCAAACATCTCTTGGAGACTTTCCATTATTTCAGTAGCTGTCTCCATGTTCTGATGTTTGGTTTGCAAAATATTAGAAATCGAGGCTAAAATGTAGCATTTTGCCATTTCATTAGCTTTTTGCCACTTTACATAAAGCCTCATCTGATTTCTATTAGCGTCTTCTGCTAGTTCGGGAGGGCATGGCTGGGTTAAGATATATTTGTAATTTTTAGCAGTTAGGACTATAAATAGATTTCGTTTCCAATCTATATAGTTCTCGCCAGTGAGTTTGTTTTGACTCAAAATAATGGTGAGTGGGCTTAGGGAAGACATATTCTGAAAAATAAAACATTCATGCATAAATATTTTTTAAACAAGTAATACTCACAATAAAAATCTAAAATGCAAAAAACCATAAATGCATTTTATTTTATTGTAACGATAATCTAGTACCGCTTTGGCAAGCTATCCGTTAGGTAAGTCATGCATACACTTACTAGACCTAATTAACCATTAGATTATTTACTTTCATGTCGAAACATGATAAATAATTATCGTTATCTTTTAGGGCCAAAATTTGTTAACAGAGCTTCGTTAGGAAGGTTAATAACAAATTATTGTTGAATGTATAACCATTGTTTCAATTTACGTATCTTTCATATCATGCAGCCACCGTTAGGGTGATCAACAGATTAAAAAATATTTTGATCTTATCTATAGAGAAGTTCATCAAATAAAATATTTAATATATATACCCTCCATAGGGTGCATCACCGTATCATGAAGTCGAGGTATATATATAATTTTATTATTGAACTAATAATGGAGCCCGTGGGAAAAATCATCTTGAATTTTCCCTCTCCCACTCAATATTTTAAAGTTGGTTTTTCCTTTTGAACAATATATATATTATATCCTATATTGTTAATTGCATGCTCCCTAAAATAATATTATCTAGATGAAATATAATAATATTATTGAGCACATGCAAATGTCAAACAATATATATCTATATTCATAGTCTATAAATGCCATCTATTCTGATGCATAGAGTGGCACTTCATATTCTATATGATATGTTCTCATAGCATGTTATCAACCAAACATAGCATATAGATTAAAATAATTAAACAATTTCAATTCATGGTTTTCCTAAGGAAAAATTGACTTAATCTATAAATCTAATATCTATTGGGCTTCAAGTGAATGTCCATCTTCTTTCTTCCTTGTACTTGTTCTTTTCCATATCCATTGGCTTGGACACTTTTGGGCCATTAAATTCATCCTTGGTTTAATTTTTAAAATTTATCCTTGGTTCAATTTTTAAAATTAAACTTGGGCCATTTTTAAATAAAATTTTTATTGGGTCTTATTTTGAAAATAAAATATTTATATAAAAATATAGACCCAATTAATAAAATTAAGCCTAATTTTTTAAAAAAAATTCTTGAGCCAAATAAATTTCATTATTGATCTACCAAATTTTCTATTTATATGACCCAATTTAGAAATTCCAAAATAGGCTTGGGACCAATATAAATAAATTTGGACAAATAATTACTATTGGGCTTATCAAATTTCTATTTATATTATCCAATTGATAACCAATAATAAGTTGGATCCAATATAAATAAATTTGAATTTTTCTGCCCAAAACCCAAATACTTTGTCTAAACCGTAAAATAGTGAAACCATAGGGTGCCATGGGATATAAACCCAAAACCCTAAATCACATTTTCTTTCGCCGCCGACAAATGATATTGCACTGAAATGCAATAAAATTTCAAACTTTAGCAGAAAACATAAATTACTAAAATTATAGGATATCTAATGAAAAAATCCAACAGAAACCCTCATTCCCTTTATGCTTTTCGCTGCCAATTCCAGAGGCTGCCGTTTTTGCTGCTTCTTGCGGCATCATCCTCTTGTTTTCCTTTTCCTGAGCTGTTGGTTATTTTATAATAAAATAATATTTACAAAAAAATCCTATATCATTAATAATTTACAAAAAATCTAAAAATAATGAAATAAAATAATTAAGAGAGAAACATAGTGAAAATTGATCACCTCTTTTATTACAATTTTAAAAAATTAATATAAAGAAATTTTTAATCATGAATTGAGACAATTATTAATATACTTCAATAAATATATTCATTCATATAATAAAATAATATATAAAAAATAGTGTCACTAGTCTTATACACATGATACAAGAGATTGATTTCATACAATAACTCTATATATTAATATGAGATAGCTCTGATACCAATTGTTGGTTTAAAAAATTAGTTTTGCAGCAAAAAATAATTGAATTGCATTTCTCATATACTATATACAATTATCATAATTTAGAATTCGTACCTTTATTTTTTTCGTAGAAGTAATATAGGCTCCCAAATTATGATCTATACCACCAAAATTATTAGATCACGATCCTTACCCAACGATCTTCCAGGTTATGACTCAAGTTTGATCTACACTTAACATGCGAGTGCATTTATCACTACTGTAAGTAACTAGTAAGAGAAAATTTTTTCTCTCAAGATTAGAGAGAAAAACTCAATTTTCTCTAATCTATATATTATGGCTATTTTTTTTTATTTCTAGAAAATAAGCCTTTTTATATTCCCATTGGTGGAAACCCTAGGCTCCTTTTTTAAAAACCAAGAGTGGCGTTTACTTATTCTTGTTATAGAGGCATATATTGTAAAATAACACAAAGTCCCTTATACATAAGTATATTAAATGGAGCCTCCCACCAAATAATATATTTACACTTTTAACCTAAATTGTTAGTTATCTTGCTTATCAGTCCAATAATGGTGTAATCAATTAAATGAGCTAACCTGGGGATCATATGGGTCCATACAATAGTTGCTACAATAATTAGGCATGTAATTAAATTAACCTGATTATTTAATTCCAAATCTACTCCACTAAAAGATTAGAACTGACCTCCATAATTGTATGCTATTTAGGATAGTGTTTCTCGAATAATGATTCGATCCATGTCACATTGATTTCTTTACTGAACATTCCTTTGTACCACATCGTTAATTGAATCGATATCTCAACTGTCCAACCAATTTCATTAAAAAATGTTTCTTGACACTCACTGGCTTTCTCTAATGATCATTTTCAGCATACTAATTATGTTGACACACTCTGGTCAGAAAATTATATGATCAAGTACCAAAAACCCGTCAAGAAATGTGTTGTACAAATTCTAAATTGTTAATCTATAATCTCACTGCTCATAATTGTTTCTACCAAGATACCGAATAATTTTGACTACAAATGTATGTCGCGCCTATTGGTAGTTCAAATGAAATGAGACATGTTAAGAAGGCTTTGTTTCCTTTTATTTGATTTTATGATAATATATCAATCACCTCTTGAACTACAATTTCTTCTCATTCCGACTTGACATGTATTAAGGCGCCGACATGTCATCCTGATAATTTCTTAACCTAGTAGACAAGAAAAATATTTCTAATAATATGAAAAAAGGGAGAAGGTTTTGGCGTTTCTAGAGCATTTACTACTTGCCATGTATGTGAATTATTATGATTGGTTAAAACTTACACATGATAAGTGATGAACGAAAAATGAGCAATTACGAATGGCAAATACATGTGTTTTCTTATTTTATTAATATTTTGATATTATAAAAATAATTAGAATAGTTTGCTTTTAATTTTTTTTTTTTAGGAATCAAGCATTTTCGTTATATATGTTTATATGGATAATTTTTTTTTTCACTTAAAAGTTGTGGCTCAATATGTTTAAAATAAAAAGCCTAGGCATGGTTAATTTTACTGGCTCATGGGGGCTAATTCCATGAATTTATATTTCAATTGGTACAATTTTTTACATAAAACTTATTCAAGTAGAGTTTTTACTATTTAAGTTTTCATAATAGTAGAACTTTTATTAAAATAAATTTTTGTTGTTAGGTTGTCAATGAGAGAATTTTGATAAAAATTATAAAATTATATTAACAGATAAGTTTTTCAAAATTATTTCATGAAATTAATGAAATGAGGATATATATAGTCATTTAGAAAATTCAACTGTTTAGAAAGCTCTAGCCTCCACTCCAAAAAAATCAAAATTTATGCTTTGAATTGTAAGTGCATGTTTAATATGACTTATTTGATAACCATATGTATTTATTTAAACCTATAAACTCTTTTAAAATTTTCGTTATTGTTTTGTTTGTTTGATTTTATTTTTTAATAGAGTTTTTTAATATTAAATGAGTTATTTTGCCTCTTTTAGTAAAAAGTTCAAATTTTCGACTTTCGAGAGTAAAGGTTGTAAAGTATTTTTTTAAAATATTAAAGTATTATTTATTTATTTGACAATCTAATTTCATTCATTTCATAACAACACTTTAAATTACTTGCATATTAAAATAATTTTATAATTTTTAACAAAAACTTTCGTTGACAACTAAATAATTAATTTTTTTTTGGTAAAAACTGTACTAATACAAATTTAACTTAAATAAATTCTGTTTGAAATGTTATACCAAATAAAGCCTAAAGACAAAATAATTTATTTAAGCTTAAAAACTTTACTCGAAATATAATCAAACAACACTGTAAAAATTTTGAAAAGCACTTTTAAAATTAAATAAATACTTATATTGCAATTAGATAAGGGAAATCAAGCACACAATTAATGATGGCTAATTATGAACACGATACATATTTTTCTTCGAGTAATGCTAAGGGAAGAGAAAGATGAGAAAAGAATGAGAGAATTCAGTTGTTTCTCTCTCTACCCACTCACTCTCTCTCTACCTATTTTTTCATTATTTCTCTCATCTTCTCTCAATTTTCTCTCCACGAAGCATTTTTCTTTTTTTTCACCCTTAACGATTCTTTTCTCATGGGTGGGTCAACCTTCAGATTTAGTGGCATGAGCTTGGATTCGCCCCTAATTAAGATAGTGTGTACATATGTATGATGTGTAAGAAAATTAATGGAGCAGATAATTTTTTTTTATTTTACTTATTTACTTACTTTGGGGAAAAAATAGGTGGGGTAAAGCTTGAAACAATTTTTTTAGTCTCTTAGGGCCTGTTCGGTATTGTTTCTGAATTTGTATTTTTTGAAAATAAAAATGAGAATGAAAATGATGTTTTGCAGTTGCTGTATTTCGAGTTCAAGTATGCGTCTGGTATAATTTTCTGTATCCTGTATTTTAAAATTAAAAACAGTAATATGCGTTCGGTAGACACAATTGAAAATTATAAAAACAGTGAATATGTGTTCGGTAGTATTATTTTCAAAAACAGTTTTCACTGAATATTTACGTGATACTCATAATTACAAAATAATTATTTAACCAATACATACACAAACATTCCATAAATAATTTAAATAAAATAATTTTAATAGATGATAATAAAGTTTTAGTATTAGCATTAACAAAAAAAAGTTTTACATCGTTATTGTTTTTACATTATAATTAAAATATATGTTACAACACACATGATTTAAACAAAATAATTACAAAAAATTACATAATAGACATAATACATTACGTGTGTAATCATGCCACATAGAAGTTGCAATTCTATCTCTTGTAGCATTCATTTCTACAACACTTGCTGGAGATAAATCACCCTTTTTAACATGGTCATGCACGATACGAATAAAAGTCGATTCAGTCTTGCTAGACCAATTAGCCTTATTCTCATCATCAACATCATGTGGATCTATATCTTGTTACAAAAAAAAAAAGAAAAAAATAACATATATCAAATATTAATCAAATTAAAAAAAAAAATTACTCCTAAACATACTTAACTTAAACAAACTAACATACACCATATGCACATACAGAAGATAAAAGCTTACTACCCCAAAGTGAAACGGATAACGAGCATCAATCACATGTGGAGAAGAAATAGTTTCCAGGAACAATGCTAATAGAGTCACTACCAATTTTCCTCCCCAACTTAAACTTGCCACCAATTACAGGGTCCATTCTCATTTTCCCGTCAGCAAACATAAAAACAACTAACTCAATCTAACTTTATTTAACCCAAATTTATGCTCAATTTGACAATGATAGTAAAAAATTCCAATACCCACCAAGCAGTTGTATCCAAAAAATTAGAAAAAATAAAAATGAAATAACAGATTTCCTAAATTAACACCCGCATGTCAAATTAGAAAAAAAATAAAATCAAATAGAAAAAGTGAAGAATAATACCAGCGAGGGATGGAGCAAAGATGAAGCCAAGAGAGTGGCTGTAGCAAGTGAGCAGAGATGCAGCAAAGACGAAGCAGAGACGACTGTTGTAGTAGTTGAGATCGCGGATATGGAGCAAAGAAGCCGCTACAGGGGTCGAGATTGAACGGAGATGGAGCAGTGAAGCGGCTGCAGGGGTCAAGATTGAACGGAGATGGAGCGGTGAAGCGGCTGTAGTGGCCGAGATCAAGCGGAGGTGGAGCAAAGTAGCGGCTGCAGTGGCCGAGATTGAGCTTAGATGGAGTAGAGAAGCAGCTGCAGTGGCCAAGATCCAGCTGAGATGGAGCAGAGAAGCGGCTGCAGTGGTCGAGATCCAGCGAAGATGGAGCAGAGAAGCGGCTGCAGTGGGCGAGATTGAGCTGAGATGGAGCAAAGAAGAAGCTGCAGTGGCCGAGATCCAGCTGAGATGGAGCAGAGAAGCGGCTGTAGTGGCCGAGATCCAGCGGAGATGGAGTAGAGAAGCGGCTGTTATGGTCGAGATTCAGCGGAGATGGAGTAGAGAAGCGGCTGCAGTAGTTAGATTGGGATAGATGTTGAACGATAAAGAGAGAGGCTGATGTTGATGGAGATAACGAGAGAGATCTGATGTTGAACGAGAGAGATAGATGTTGAGTTTTGTTCTAGAGTTTGTTTTTTAGTTTAACTTGTAATTCATTGAAAAACAACTTTAACACGTTTTTAATTTTATTATAGGTTAAGTGAATCTGAATCCTTTGTTTTATAATTTGTTTTTAGAATAAAGTCCACCGAACATGTATTGGACTTGTATTTCTAAAACAAAAATGAAAATATAGGTTGGAAAAGGGTACCGAACGGGCCCTTACTTTCCTCGTTTTTGAATTCGATGATCTGCTAAGAAGTTGATTGAAAAAACCACATGAGCAGTCCCTGAGAGAAAATTATTTATTTGTTTGAATTTAGTTTGGTCAGAAAAGTCTACAAAAAAATTTAAAATGTATAGAAAATAATTTGTACAAATACATTGACCTACTAACTTCAATTATCAAATTTATTTTTGCAGAAAATAGTCTAAAAAATATTTAAATATCCAATTAAATATAATTGAGCATTTCATCAATGTGTTTGTATATTATTAATTTCATTTATTTAGTAAAAAAACTAGTTATTATAATAATTTAATTTAGCAAGGTTAGAATTAGAAGGGGCAATATATGGATACAACACGGATTTTTTAAATTCATGTTGATATAAATTGACATGATTAATAAATAGGTTGATATAAATTAACATGATTAATAAATGAATTTGTATGACATGAGTAATAATCATGTTGTAGCTGTATTGGACTATTTTAACATGCTTTTTCTTTATGACACAAATATAATATTATTTTAAAAATAATTACTAAATTAATTATTTGTGTCATATCCATATTGTGTCATGAATTTATTCATGTCGTACTTAATTTCATGTTAACTTATTTATGAGCTATTTTTTAAAAAAATTGACATATTTGTTATATTTTACATTAATTTTTAATTTTTAATAAATGTGTTAATAACAAGAGTAGCATAATTAACAGACTAATCTTATCCATGTTTTGATGTTTCGACACGATTAATAAATGAGACCTTATTTGCTTTAATTTAACATGACCCAAACACAACACAATAGCAGGACTTGCCACCCCTAGTTAAAATACTAGTATTTCGAAATACTATATTGTATTATATTGTACTAAACTATAATGCAATCTTATGATTGGTATAGTATAGAATTTATTATATAAAATAATTTTTTTTATTTTAAATATTTATATTGAATTAATAATTTAAGATTCATTAATATTTTTTTATTATTTATATTCAATTGATAATTTAAATTTTTATAATTAATATAAATAATTTTCACTGCCGGCCACCGCCGTATTTTGGTATCATTTGAACTTTATTTTGATACCATTAGAATTCTAGTCATCGAAGCTGCTCAACGATATCGTAAATTTATGGCAATTAAAATATTTTTTATCGATAATAGTTGTCTCATTGTATAGTTCGAACAATAAAAGTTCTAATAAAAGTAATTTTAGTAAAAAATATGGTGTTATACGGCAGCCACCGGCGGCCAGCCGTCCTTCGAATTGTCACCAACAGTTCATATTTATTTTTAGTTTTTAATATTTTAATTAAAGAAATTAAAAAAAAAAAACACTAATGTGAATAGCACTGTTTGAAAAAAAAAAGCCAACCTTCTCCTCGAAGTTTGCTTAATGAGGCAACAGCTGCATTGCAACCTTAAAGTTTTACCAAATATAAGATTGGATTTCATTAAATAATACGATACCATATACAGTAGGTCCCAAACACGCCCCTAGTAAATAAGGTTGGGAAGTAATTTGGGGTTCAAATAAGGCCCCAGGCTTTCGCTTTATGTAAGTAAATACGAAGCACTCTTTTAAAATAATAATAACAACAAGAAGCTCAACCTCTGCGACGTCGTTTCTTAAAGTCAACATCAGATGATGGCTTTATTCAAGTTGCTGACGACTCCTTCCGGCGCTTTGCCCAGAAACTCGCACCACATACACACACAATTTCTTGTGCTTTACCTTTTTTATTTTTCTTTTTCTGTTTTTTTTTTTTAATTTTTTTAAGTAAAATAATTCAAACATTATAGACCACAAGTATTGACCAAATTCAACGGCGCAGATCCCTTCCCCATACTAAGAAAATTTGATAATAACATACGAGCCCCGCTTTTATGTTTTCCCAAATAAGGATCTAGTTTAGGCATTTATAACAAAAAAGTCTGCTATTGCTATTGAAATGATCTGGCTAGTCAGTAATCACCCTTGTAATGTTATAATCAACATGAAAGTGTATTTAATCTTAAGATTTGAATAGTTCTAAATGTAACTCAAATATGAATATATTTGAATGTATGTGTTTTTTTTTACACCTCAAAAAAATATCCTAAAAACATTATTTTTTTTCATATTTATTCTTGTAATTTCATTAGAAAAAAAAGATATAGTTTTAGTATGGTAAAAGAAATCATGGTTTACCATAAAAGTAGCTCTTACATAAATTTATGCTAATAGTGACTTGTGTTGTGCCCTATAATACTCAAGGAATCTATTCATCTTTAAATAAAAAATAGTAGATTTTTAACTATCGGTAGTAAGGGGTTGAAGCCATTATCAAGTTGTTTAGAAGAATCAAGATAATAGAATTAGGGTCAAATGTAAATCAGCAAGCAGTAAGTCATTTGAAATGAAGCCCTCCACCTAGAAAATGGTTCAAAGTTAATTTAAATGTAACTATTAAAGCAGATCAGTAGCTTATAGGTTTGGAGATGGCTATTAAAGATTCAATTTGGAATTTTGTGGAAGGAGATACTAAAAGATCAAGTTACTATGATAATGCAGCTTATGCAGAAGTCGAAGCAGGAGAGCTAAGAATTTAAGTTGTTGATAATGCAGTGTGTCTACTATTGATTATAGAATTAGATTCCAAAGAAGTGGTGGATCCTTCTTTAAATAAGGAGGCTGCAAAATTGAGATTTTTTAAGAAAAATTGAAGTATTAGAATACTCCAAGAATGTATAATGTTATTGTTCATTATTTAGTTAAATTAACTTTAGCAAATGAAAACCTATTGTATGGTTGGATGTAATGCTAGTACAGATCATGTCTCTTTTTTTACAATTGAATTAATAAAAACTTTACTTTCCTATTATTATTATTATTATTAAAAAAACTCTTCATAGGTTTAGATTAAATGGTAAGTCAATTTTTTTGTGTTAAGATGTCGTGAGGGATGATTAGGGATGGCAATTTCCGGGTCTAGGTCCAGGTTTGGGCTTTCTGGATCTAGATTCGGATATAAATTTTTTATACTAAACTCGCATTTGAGCTCGGTTTTTTTTAATCCTGGTTCGGGCTGGGTTCAACCCGAAAAAATTCGAGTGTCCGGATTCTAGGTTTTGAACTTAAATTGCTAAATTAAAACAAAATTTAAAAAAAAACTTACCCTAAAGAAAATCAAACACAAATCACATGACATATATAGATTTTAAAACAAATACAATACAAATATAGAATCTAAAATTTAAAGTTTCAAAGTAATAACCATCCACAAATATAAATCCATAACATAAATCTACAACATTCAAATCTTCTATTTATATTAAATGATTTATAAAAAATTAATATTAAAATAAAAAAAATTCAGATTTGGGTTTCAGATTTACGGGTTTTAAAAATTTAATTCGAATTTCGAATAAAAATGAATTCGGTACGGGTTGAACTCGGCCCAGATTTTCTGGGTTCTGGCTGGGTCCGGGCCGGGTCTGGATTTGACTGTCATCCCTTGGGATGATGGACCTATCCCCTAAAAAATAGAAAATATGTCGATATATTATAAAATCTAAATAGTTATGGACTCAAATGTCATTACTCATCAGGAAAATTTATAAAGAGTTTCTGGATCCTTCCATCGGCTTACTTTACTCGTCAAACACTCAACATCAAAAGCCAAACCGCACACAGCTAACTCTAGCATCAACAAATCATCACCGTCCATTCTCTCTCCTATAAATCCAGATCCGACGTTTCTTTTTCTTTCTCTCTTTCTTTTCGCTCGCTCGCCGTCTCGTGTCTGCTCTGAAGATCTGGTTAGCTCTCTGCCTCTCTCTCTTGTCTTCTCTTTGACCGATCTTAAATTTAACAATACGATTATGATTATAATTATAATTTCTTGTTTTAATTAATGTTATTAGTCAGAAATTTTTAGTAAGAGAAGATGTTTGGAAGAGCGCCAAAGAAAAGCGATAACACAAAGTACTATGAGATTCTCGGAGTCTCAAAAAACGCTTCGCAAGATGATCTGAAGAAGGCTTATAGGAAAGCCGCCATCAAAAACCATCCTGACAAGGGCGGTGATCCTGAGAAGGTTTAATTTTTTTTTTAATAATTACGATTTTCTGTTGTTGTTTGTTTTCGTTTTTAATAACTGAGCATGCTTGTTTTGATTTCTCGTTTAATTCGATTTACAGTTTGAATTGTTTGCGTATGTGGATCAAATTGTTTAGATCTATTTTTCTTTTAAAGTTTGGATATTTACTGGATTGCCACTCGAGGATTAATTGAAACTGTGTTGTTAGGCTGGACTGCCGGAGCTCGGAACTTTGTTTTATTGGTCAAAATTGTTTTTTTTTTTGCGCCATATTTGTTAATTTAATTGATAGTGAGATTGCTAAACATGAGAAATTTTACTTGTTATTCAGTTTAAAGAGTTGGCACAAGCATATGAGGTTCTGAGTGACCCAGAGAAGCGTGAAATATATGATCAATACGGCGAGGATGCGCTTAAAGAGGGAATGGGTGGTGGTGGTGGTGCCCATGACCCATTCGACATATTCCAGTCCTTCTTCGGTGGCAGCCCATTTGGTGGTAAACTGCTTTTTTCCTTTATTTTTTTTTCAACCTCTTACAAATTCATAGCCTTTTAAGAGTCAAACTGATGGTAGTTATACTGAACTGAAAATACTTGTGGGCGGTAGGTGGAAGCAGCAGAGGAAGAAGGCAAAGGAGGGGAGAGGATGTAATCCATCCCCTCAAGGTTTCATTGGAGGATCTGTACAATGGTACATCTAAGAAGCTTTCGCTCTCCCGCAATGTAATCTGCACCAAGTGCAAAGGGTTAGTTTCAAAATATCTGCTTTGATGAATTGTTTATGGTGCAACAAGTGTTTTGCTGGGTTCACTTTTGTACTCACCCGTACTTACTAATAGTAATTTGGTGTGGTTTTGGTATGGTTATCTGCAGTAAGGGGTCTAAGTCAGGTGCATCAATGAAATGTTCTGGCTGCCAGGGATCTGGAATGAAAGTTTCAATAAGACACCTTGGCCCCTCTATGATTCAACAAATGCAGCATCCTTGCAATGAGTGCAAGGGTACTGGAGAAACAATCAATGACAAGGATCGCTGCCCACAGTGTAAGGGTGAGAAGGTCATTCAGGAGAAGAAAGTCTTGGAGGTTATTGTTGAGAAGGGGATGCAAAATGGACAGAAGATTACGTTCCCTGGAGAAGCTGATGAAGCGGTAAGGCAACGGATTTTGCTGTTATTTTTTCTTGTTAATGCTCTATGGGTTATATTTTCAATTACATTGAGTACTGCTTCAAGGTGTAGTTCCCTTAGTTGCTGACTGTATGTTTTGTCATTTTTTAAATTTGTGCAGCCCGACACTGTCACAGGTGACATTGTGTTTGTTCTACAACAGAAAGAGCACCCCAAATTTAAGCGAAAGGGTGATGACCTATTTGTTGAGCACACCCTGTCACTAACAGAAGCTCTCTGCGGCTTTCAATTTGTAATCACTCATTTGGATGGCCGGCAGCTCCTTATCAAATCCCAGCCTGGGGAAGTAGTCAAGCCTGGTAAGTACAACTGGATGGATGTTAGTCTGAATTTCCCAGCCTTTGTTGCTCAAATCTGAGTTTCTTGAATAATTTCTAGATTCTATAAATTGTTCGACTTCACCATTGGCAATGTTCTTTCAGATTTATGAGCTGATAGGATTTTCTACTTTTCTTGAGTCTTGACCTAACCTTGTAGTTATGCTGCTATTTGTTTTCTTCTTGTGCATTAACTTTTATTCCTATTACCAGTGTGACCGTCTATTTTTTTGGGCATCTTGAAGTGTTGTTTTCTGTTCCATGTTTTTAAGAATCTGAACAAAAAAGTTCAGTTATTTTCTGCTATTTGGAGTAGTGATATCTTGTCTTTTACAGCATTCTTTAACATATTTTTGTTTCTTTTCATCTCAGGAAACACTTTTAAGCAATATGTGCAAGTGATCATGGAAATAATATCTGTGAACAGGCTTTTAATAGCCTTATTGATGCAATTTAGCTAGTTTCTTTAGACACTGTTGTTGGAGGCTTCCTTAGATAGCTCTATTGATGGAATTTAGCTAGTTTCTTAAGACTGTTATTGAAGGCATCTTACATGTTGAATTATATGATGATATGATCTATTCTCGATTCAGGTGGAACTACATTAGAGATTTATTGATGTGATGGATTTCCCTCAATTCCTTTATGCTGAATAATTTATTGTGTTTGTTTCATGTTATTGTGTTATTCATGCATGCTACTGATCTTTTTTCTCTGCAATCAGACCAATTCAAGGCCATAAATGATGAAGGAATGCCTATGTATCAGAGGCCATTTATGAAGGGCAAACTGTACATTCATTTCACTGTTGACTTCCCTGAGTCACTGAGCCCAGACCAGTGCAAGATGCTGGAGACCGTACTACCTCCAAGGTCCTCAGTCCAGCTCACCGATATGGAACTGGATGAGTGTGAAGAAACAACCTTGCATGATGTGAACATCGAGGAGGAAATGCGAAGGAAGCAACAAGCAGCTCAGGAGGCATACGATGAAGATGATGATATGCACGGTGGTGCCCAGAGAGTGCAGTGTGCTCAGCAGTAATGATGTAGAAGAAAAGGGGTGGCCTGATTTCATATTTTTATTGTTTGGGAGAACAAGATTCTCAACATATTTATTTTCTGTTATAGGTTTTGGAGGTGCTAGTTTTGGTTTGTCTGTCTTTATTTTTATGTTTTTCTGATAACTGACTATGTAATGGAGTTCTAGCATTTGCACCTTCAGGCTCAATGCTCATAATTAATATTTTTCGCGTTACAATATTTCAGGGTGGTGTTAATCAGAAGTCCATATGCAAATGCTAAAATTATTTTTTATTTCTAAATTACACTTCTATGTGCAGTGAAAACCAATTTCTAATTCACCCAGTGAAAAAGAAATGAGAGAACAAAGAGCAGCTGATGAAAACACAGAAAGGGAGGCTCCTAAGCTTCGGAGTCTGTAAGACGAGCTCTTTGTTTGCGCCAAGCCTGCAGGTGCTTGGCTACTAGCAGCAGCAGGCATAGGCGACTCGGACACATTCCAGTCATCAGTTGAGGGTTCCGGCGATGAAAATGGTGCAAACAATGGGGTCAACAGTGGCGGTGCAAACAATGGGGTCAACAGTGGCTCCACTGGAGCTGCCGCCGGAGATGGAGCTGGTGGGAAATTGTCCTTATCATGAACAATAATGAAAATCTTTTGGCCTAAATCACAGTAATTTGAGAGGTTGCAGAGGTAGTAGAAAACACCTTGCTCATTCAATACAATTGTTGCAGGACCAGAATTCAGAACTTTGATGGGATTGTTGGCTTTGCAAGTTTGGTAGTCTAGTGCTGTAACTTGCATCAAGTTGTACAGTTCTGTCTCAAAATCAAAAACTGCAAAGAGATAAAAGTAATAAATCAATCAACGAAAGAGGGAATTCGAATTGTGCGAGAGACAGAAGACATCAAGTTAATTACCAATAGAGTCGCCAGTGCGGAAGAAATGAGATGAGGACCAATCATTGTAGAAACTTGGGGACGGCGGAATGGACCACACTGAACCTCCCACCCAATACCGTAAACCATATGAGCTACCAAAACATATTGCCGCAACCACCACAACAATTGAGGTTGCAAATGAGTAGTGTAAATTTATCATTATTGTTTGTTTAGCGAGCCCCCAGGACACGGCAGAGTTTTCATTCCAGTTAATAGAGTTTCAGAGGAAAGAAAATCAAGAGTCTTCTCTTCTATCCATAAAACAAAAATTAATACCATGCATGGAAATGTAACTGATCGTGTGCAAATGGAATGACTTCACACTACCACAAATCAACCAAGATTTAAGTATCATTATTTATGCGCATGCGTGAGTTAATAGAAAGATCGTGGGCCCGGCCCTCAAAGAAAAGAAATTGTGACCGTTGCCTGCTTTTAGTAAAGACAGTCTCTCAATCGTACACGTGTCCTCTCATCACGGGATTGACTAGATGTTATCATACTAGGTTATATCATCGGATTCCTCCCATTCCCCCACCTTACCATTTTCGAAATTTAAAATTGTGAAAAAAAAAAAAGAAAAAAAACTTTTCTAGCCGTTGAACTTGAAAAATGAGTCTTTCTCAAACCGAAAAGAAGGAACTCGTCTCAGCCTCAGCCTCAGCCTCTCTCGGCTTCACTTTAGCTTAAAGATTCTGTTGCCATCTTTGAATCTTTGTGAAAAATCTCTTGCTACCCACATCAGATTTTGCCTTTCAACACCCAAATCAGAAGAAAAAGAAGAAAGAAAAATGAAGGGAATGAAAGGAACGTTGCTAAAGAAACTCAAGACCATTAAACCAATTGGGTATCTGAAGCCTCATAGAATTCTTCAGGTCAATGCAGCAGATGGATTTTTTGAAACCTTTTCAAAGATTTCAAATGGGAAGTTTCAACAAACCCAGATGGAAAGTAAACAATCTGAGCAAGAGAAGAAGGTCAGTGAAAGGATTGAAGAAGTTGAAGAGCCTGATATCATTGATGTTGAGGAGCTTATGAAAGACCTTGAAGATGAAGATGAAGAAGAAGAAGAAGAAGAAGAAGCAGAAGAAATGGATCTTGATGATGGAATAAATGACAAAGAGAACATTGGGCCTACTACGATGCCGAAAGATTCAATTTCTTGCAATTTCAAGGAAAAAGTAGAATTTTCCAAGAAAGTACAGCCTTTAGCTGAGATTGATGTATCTTCTTTTAGGCGGCCGGACATGAATTCCGGCACCCTTTTTGATCCACATTTACTCGCCGCCTTCGAGGAAGCAGTGAACCAGCATATTAAATTGAGTCAAGAAGAGAGAAAAGCAAGATTTGAGCAAGAAAAGAACAGAGAAGAAACAGAGAGAGATGCAAGAATCGAGAAAGTTGATGTTGAAAAGATTGAAGAAGAAGAACAGCCTGAGCCACCATACAAAGCTCGCCGCATCCAAAAACAAGAAGAAGTAGAAGAAGAAGAAGAAAGGAACCCTTTATTGAATTTTGAACTCAAGTGTCCACCAGGAGGAGATGAGTCAGTGATTTTTTACACAACAACTCTTAGAGGAATAAGAAAAACATTTGAGGATTGCAGCAGTGTTAGGTTTCTCTTAGAGAGTTTTAAGGTGATATTTTTCGAGAGAGATGTGTCAATGCACATTGAATTCAGGGAAGAACTGTGGAAAGTTTTGGATTGTAAAGCAGTTCCTCCAAGGCTTTTCATTAAAGGAAGATACATTGGTGGAGCTGCTGAGGTTTTAACTTTGCATGAGCAAGGAAAGCTTAGGCCACTCTTCGATGGGATACCGATTGACCGATCTGATGGGCCGTGCGATTGCTGTGCCGGAGTCCGGTTTGTGCTTTGTTTCCGGTGCTGCGGCAGTCACAAGGTGGTTGCCGGTGATGGGTTGTCCAGTCAATGCCACGAGTGTAATGAAAATGGCTTAATTATGTGCCCCTATTGCTGTTGAAATTTACTGGCGTAATTTTCAGCTGTATCACTTGATAATGGATTCTTATTTGTATCTTGATTTTGGGTTGGTGGTGTTGTATTCATTCTTCCAATGCTTCTGTATGTAGAGTATATTGGGATAATTGCTTGCCATGGTTTCTGGAATAATGGAAATAGAGCTTTCCATATTCACCAGCAAATCTTATATGTATCTAGAAAAAAGCTTGCCCTCAACATTGAAAAAGATTTGACCAACTATGAACTTTTATGCATGAGATTCAGATCTGATCCAAAATATGAACTTGTTTCAAACAAGTATTCCAACAGCAAATTTTACTTCATGGAAATCAGTCTACACTTTACTTTACATTGACAACAGTTAGGCATCGTGAACTGGATATACATTTATTTCACTAATTCGTGGGGCTGATCAAGTCAGCAACGGGAATAGCGTGGAGGGGAAGAACCTACAAGGCAACTACCGAATTGTCTTCTGTGTCTATTCCTTTCACTCTCATCATTCATGCTCCGAGATTAAGAAAGGTATGAACATCTAACAACTATGGTTTTAATATCAACTTGGCAGAAAGAAACCAGATTTCACCCAGATGCTATATCTTTCCATCATTACATGCACTTCGAAGAAATAGTGAATCTTATTCCTTTTTCTATATGAGGAGCCCAAGATTAGCATTGGTTACTTCAACTTTTCTGGATTAACACAGATGGCTTCAACTTCCCTCGATGAAGTCAAGATACAAGTTGCTAGAGTCATGAAATGTGCTGAGCTCGGTTACATTCTCTGATGTCTTGATCCCTTTCTCCAGCTTTTGATCGAATTGCTAGGGAGGGGTGTACCGACGCCTTCAACCATTCTGAGGTGTTGGAAAACATATAAATTTCCACGGCAGATAAGTCCTGTAAATGATCTCGTTGATGCAAAACCTGAGCAAATACAACAGAGTGAGAAAACGAAAGAATTGGACAATAAATGTGCTGTTACTGCTTTTAGCATAAAAAGATTGCGGTTTATGAAGTCCATGTCCCACCTACGCTATTAGAATCAAAAGTTCTTAACCATGGAGAAATACAGTCGGTGAATGCTCTATTTCAAGGCAAATTTCGGATTGAGAAACGCGAGCTAGTGGAAATAAAAACAGAAGTCTCGGTTACTGGAATTAGACTTATTTTCAGTGCAACAATAACAGAGGAATGATACTCATGAAGATACTGCTTAAGAAAAAGAAAAATGTGAGGGACCAGGTCATTGAGAAGTGATAAAAATGTTTGCTTTGGGCAATTGTTATCTTTGCTGGTGTTGATGAGTCTCTCAACAAACTGCTTAATATGTAACTTAGACTTGCCTCAAGTCTATGTAGTATGTTGTGATCATACAATCAAACAGCCTAGAAATCATTTCAGAAGGATATACCAGGAAGTTAAATCCTGTGACCCATCCTCCTACGCACAGAAATCCAAAAATTCAGCCTTCATACTTCTTCAAGGAGAACCAAGCACCAAAATTAATGTGGGAAATCAGAAATAAGATTATAAAGTTGAGGCTTGATACAAATGGGAAGACTTTGCAATTACTGCTCTAATAGAGTCATCTTAAAAACTGTCCGTTGGCATGATCCTGAGAAACATCCAAAAAATCATTTCTGAACCAAGGGTCTGTAACTATTTCTAAACCTAATGGCTAGTGCCAGCTTACTTACTCATCCGTTGTTAGCAAAGAGCAAGTCAGCGCTGTGAGGGTTGAATGAGGTGAAAATTACAAATCCAATGACAAGCGCCTAAACATTAAATGTCACCAATCACATCTTCATTAAGACAGAGAATCAGATCACTAAAGGCAAACTGATTTCTCATTGACCAATTCAGAGAACCTTCCCTACGGATTTTCAAGTACAAAAGTTCAGCGCTGGCATCCGCAGGGTGGATAATGCTTGGCCTTGATGACCACAATCAAGTTCTACCAAGTAGATTCAGTAAAACAAATGTATTAGGACAAAACCTGCTACTTAAACATCACCAAAAAAGAAGAGGGAGAAAAAAATGGATAAGAAAGAAAAGACCTCCCCTGATCAAACTATTCATGAAGACATTCAGATACAGAATGTAGACCTCCACTACTTCAGAGATGTATTGGATAATGAACCTAAGTTTCTGGTTCTGAATTATGTGATCACAGGGCTAGCAATACATTATATAATGTAATAGGAAACAAGATGCTCCGAATTTTCCACTTTCATCCTGATACATAAATGATCCCAGCAATAACAAGAAAACCGTACGGAGAATGCCAGGCCTCTAATTTTCTAATATTTTGTCATGAACCTGATATTACTACCAGTGAACATCAAGTTTCCACTCCTTTGAGTTGGATTGTTAATAAGATAAAAATTAAGGCCATATTTCCACAACCTCATTCTCAAATATGGCCTTATTTTATAAATTTTGACAAAAATGGTGTTTGGTAAAATTTTTGAAAGATGCTTATTTTATAATCTTCTTCATTTTGACAGCAACTTTTAAAAGCAGATAGGGGTTACTTTTTATAAACAGCTTACTTAATAAGCCACCATAACTTTTTAAAGTTGCCATTATAACCTTAATATTTTAACAAAATGACAATTATATCTTATTTTCCATAAACCCTAAGATATATAAACAAAAGGTAATTTAAATTTAGGTATATTTTGGTAATTATACAATAAAATAGAACTTTCATAATAAAATTTATTAAACACATGTACTTTGCTTTACCAAAAGCCAATTTAGCTTATTTGATCCGCATAGCAGAAGTAGCTTATTTTATCAGCTACTGTAATCCCAAACTAGACCTAAGCTTGAAATAGCTGCCCAGCCAAATTTTGAACTAGCACACCAGCACAAGCAGAAGTTCAAGACATGTTGAAACAACTATCAATGAAGATGATGCACGTTTGCTTTGATCTTCACTCTACAATTATTAAAAGCCAGCTAACCCTCTTCTGTTATAGGAGATAAAACATGAAGCCAATCACAAAAGTGATCTAACATTTTTTTTTCCCCGCAAATATTAATTTCCAGAGTTTATGATATACACAGGAAATAAATTTTCTATATATGGTATTATTGAGAGACATGTACATATCTAATTATCATTCCTCAAAATTTCAAGAAAAATTATTCATCAACAGAATACCAACTGTTAAAAATAATTAACAAAACCTTTTATTGTTAATGAGGACAATCTAGATTTGCACCTCAATGTCTTAGAGTCGTGCATGTAAGTCTGATGAGTTGGTAGCCTGGGCAGAAACAGAGTTTTTATCACCTCCCACCACAGTGGAGTTTGGAACTCTACTGGTATCCTGAGAACATAGGTAAGACAATGACTGCACCCATGAAACTAAAGTGGGCTTGCGTGTAACATCATCAGATTCAGCAACCAACGAAAATAACTCATTTAGGACCAAATTCTGTCCATCTTTTGGCAACTTCATGATCAGCCGTGCCAACAACTTCATCAAGTTTGATACTACCTAAAATAGCAAGTAAATGCTAATATTAGTAAAATCATGCAACGGTTTAAGTAATTAGTGCATTAATTGTAACATTTGTATATTTAAATGGGTGTGGTGAAACACATATCTTTTTTTTTCTTGATCTCAAGAAAACCAACTTCTACATCCAAAACATTGTGGCAAGCAATGGAACAAACTATGTAAGCGAACAAACTTTCCACATGGAGAATGAAATGTAGGCAGGAGTTGTGGGGGAGGGGGTGCAGCATGGGCTGGGTGGGAAAAGGAGGGCACTGTTTAACAAGATAAATTAAGGTGTGTAAAGTAAAATTATTAGATAATTACTTGCCTGTATATCAACTAGGGAAATGAGCCGTAAAAGCAACTCTATGATTTCCTTACAAGGTTCCGACTCTCCTTGCCAGTTCTTCCATATATCAGCCTTGTAAGCAAACACTTCACCACAAAGCCTATCAGCTTTTACAACAAGACTGTTGATACAATAAAATGTGGCTGGACTTCCTGCAGGAAGATGTCGAACCAAGGCTGCAACCCCAGAAGCCATACCTTTAAAAGGAGTAGTGCCAGGATATTCCTATATTCAAATCCACATACAGAAAAAGGGAAAAAAAAAAGTTAATACCCATAATGTGATGATAAAGCCTCAGATTTCACTGATACAGTTTTCGGTTACTTCAGATACCGCTAAAGACCTCTCCATGTAATAGAAAACAAGTTGCTCCTTCAATAAGACTCTTTCATCTTGGTTAGAATCCTTCCCTGAAGAGATGAATCCCACAAACATAGAATGTGAAGCTCGAGATACCTTTTTATTTGGATGTCCCATATACCTGATTTCACATTGTAAGGAACCAAAACTTTCATACGTGCGTACACGAATTTACATAAATATTAGCTTCCTGATAAACTTAGTTTGCTAGAGGATACAAGAACATAGTAGGAGCTAACACCCGTCTGAAAATAGAAGCAGATACACGTTCAATGCAAGTTGGAATAACCCGTAAATAAAACAAGATGCGAGCAGTTTGTACCTCATCCTTGTACCAAATGTATTCCATCTTCTGCAAGATGGAAAAGTCTACAAGACAATAATTTCAGTATTATAAAAAATAACAATCTAATATGTGAAATGAAAAAGGAAAAAAAAGGGGGAATTCATTTTACATGCATAACCAGCACGTGATAAGATATCAAGTATAGCAAGAAGATGGTAACCAAATACTCAATCGACTACCTTGCCAATTTGTCAAGTCAGCATAAGAGGGCATGGATTCTACAAAAGAGAGACAAGCAGATTCGTTCTCCTGAACACTCACAACAACTCCTCGAATCGTGTCCATGTATTCTGAAAGGCGCATCCGACGGAAGTATTCTACACAAGAAAATGAAACTAATATTCGCACTGATGTTTCCATTTGAGTTTCAAGGGGGAATTTTGAATTCAGCCTGTGCTTCGTAACACTCAATGTAAAAAGTACAACCATAAGGAAAGCAGATTCAGCAATTTTCTCCAAGTCCCCAAGTAACTCGTCATCTCTACCACGAAGCAGCAAAGCCACCCGCCGGTGTCCCAAGTAAATATCTTGACAGTAATTCCATATAAGATTCTCCACTATACGCTTGCTCTCTTCATCCACTAAGGCATACTGATTGCAGAAAACACCAGCTATAACCCCAGCTTCCTTAAAAAGAACACTGTCTAGATGTTCTCTGACTTCATTACGCCTTAGTTGACTAGAACTGCTATGTAAGTATTCGTGAACCCTCATATACAAATTCTGTAAAGGAAAGATTTCTTTTAACAATGCCGAAGCAAGGCAAAGAAACAGAGGCCTATGTGAAGACAAGGAACCACTTCGAGCCAAGGCTAACGAAATACACTGCAGCAAAAGACTGCAAGTGATATCATCATCTGAAGTAGAAATCCCTCCAGCTTTTGAAATAAGATCTTGTGCTACAGATTCTATCAAATTTTCTGCAGAAATCCTCAGTCTGGATAGGATTCCCAGTCCCATACCACTTGTTGCAGATTTAGCGGAAGCTCTCAAGGCCCCTGCTGCACCCATTAGAAGAGCAAATGGAACATAGTTTTCCTTTGGTTTTTCTAAAATCTCTTGGGCAATAACTTCAATCTTTTGTGTATAATTTGATTTGATAAAACCGGATATAACCCATTCAATCAAATGCAAAATCATTAGCCCATGACAAACACTAGCATGAGGCCCATCTTCTCTCCCCCAAATTTCAAACAAAGAATTCAAGATTCTAACAAAATGAACATCCACAGTAGAAGATAGAGCATACCCTATCCCTGCCAGCATGTCTGGAAGAATTCCTTCAAATGAGCTAACCAATGGATACTCTCCTTCCAGTAGTCCACAAAGCAAGTGCAGGCAAGCCATTTTTGATTTTTCAGGCACATAAGTAGCAAAGGAAAAGGCCCCCAGAAGCAAAAGACCTTCAGCATAAAACAAAGGGCTCTTCTTTGCACTAAATTCAGCAACGAAAACATTAGTGAGGACCTCCACGGCTAAATCAATTAGTTCCGGTGAAGGTTTGAAGGATTTCCTGACCCAGATATAAAGAAGTCTGAGCAAGAGAGGATAGGATTCAGAAGGTAGATCAAGGTTTGGAGAAGAGATAATCGAGAGGAGAAGCTTTGCTTGGGGGTCAGCAACATGGAGGGAGGTTTGAGAGCTCAGGAGGGCTTTCAAAGACTGAAGATGATGGGGTTGGAATCTGTGGTTCTGTAGAGAGTCTCTAAGGTCAGTCCATGCTTGTATAATGGCTCGGGCAGATGATGACAAAGAAGTCAAAGATTCTCTGAAGGTAATCTCAGTTCTAGTGCCACTGCTGCTTCTGAGGCATTCTTCGAGGAAAATGGAATTAGTCTGTCTTGACATCGTAGTACTAGAAACTACAATTCCAACATTAAGCTTTTAATCAGATGGGCTATCTCAAGTCTCAACTACGACCTACTACTTTCTACAAAGCAATTGATTGATTGTGTCCGCGAAATTGAACCCTAGTTAGAATTTCACAAATTCTACGGCTTTTGACATCAAATTTAAAAATATGAACATTCTAAATTTCACCTCAAATCAGACTTCATCTAAAATTAAAAAAAAAAAAAAATCGATTTTCTCATCATTTTTTCTTTCACTTAAGTGTTATTAACTCCATGCCTGTAACTTCTATTTTCACAAATTGTGTGATTAACCAACAAAACCGTAGCATTAAGATATTTTGAAAAAAAAAAAAAACAAAAACTAAGAGAGCTCATTGCCTCTTATGATTTTAGTACTAACAATTCTCACTGTAAGCAAAGGAGACAAATGAAACGAAATACTCTTCAAAATTTTGAAAAAAAAAGAATAATAAAAAAATTACCAGGTAGCTCATCAATTATTATTATTATTAATCAAAGCCATGGGTTGCTTCCGCCATTGATAACCAGCTATTATCAAGTAAGCTGCTGAAGCTCTGCTTGACGTTTTCAAGCTCTTTTGGGCACAAAATACAAGGCCTTTTTTTTTTTTAACACAGGAAATTGTTAGTCGTGGCCAATTTAGTTCCGGGGAATAACATCTGGATCCCTATTTTGTTAGAGAATAACAAATCAGTCTATAGTTTTGATGTAATTTTCAACCGGATCCCTACAGTACAGGGCTATTGGCTACGGGCTACAGTCAAGACTTCAAGTTTTCTATTTTTACTAATATGCCCACCATTTCTCTCATTTGCATCGGAGTCCATCCAAATCCTTATTCTTCATATTTAATAGAGATAAATTCTATGAATTAATTTCTTCAATCTCACTTTTGGGGCTCTAGTCTTTAACCCTATCTATTGAACTTTGAAAAAGGTTAAAAATAATGAAGGTAGAAGGAATTATAACATCAATTATAGTGTTAATTAATTATTTTATATTTTTCTCTTACATCATAAAAGTGTTATAATTAATTTCTCCTCCTGATTAATTTTCTATTTAAATAACAGTGCCCTTAAATTTTTTTAGTCAAATATTTTGACAAAATGCCATTGTATTTTTACTTTCTATTATTATTATTATCACAATATCGTTTTATTTTTTGAGTTTTGTTAAATATTTTATACCATTGTCACCAAATTTATGGCAATAATTGACTTTAGGGGTGGGAAAATATCTGACCCGACCTGATCCTCGAAAAACATCAGGTTCGGATCGGGTTGTTAAGCAAACCCGATTGAATATATTTGTGCCAAGCCAATCGGGTTGTGATCGGTTCCAATCAAACCCGATCCAATATGAAACGATCGACTTGACACAAAATAAAAAAAAAAAACAATTCAGAAATACAAGTCAAAATTACAAAAAACAGCTAAACACTCACACACACCACATGGTCCACACACACAAACCATTACAAACAAAACAACCCTCAACAATAGCACAAGGCAGTGACAGCACAAGCACTCAAGCAGCAGTGAGCAACCCACTGCCAACCGGCACAAGCAGCAGCGAGCAACCCACTGCCAACCGGCACAAGCAACAGCGAGCAACCCACAACATCCCTCGCTCCGCTCTCAACCTAGAACCCACTGCCGACAACCACACGACCCACAAACAACCACACATAACCGTCCTCAAACAAACGAAATACAAACATACACAAGCTGCAGCCGCCCAATAGAAGTAGCAACCGCCGAGAGCGATGCCGACCGAAGGTGCTCCGCGACGATCGTGACCCCAATCTACTGATAGTACTAGATCTGTTGCACCACCACCTCCACGCCTCTCATCCTCCACCATCACCCGATCTGATTCAAGCTCCATTAACCAGATAAGTGGCAACCCGAATTTTGGCTCTTATGTTGGCTTTGAGTTTGAGTTTGAGTTTTGGTGGAAGCTTTTGATATCGTCAAGTGTCAACAGTAATGGTATATTACATTATATATTATATGTGAAAATGGAATGGTATATTGCATTTGATCCGATATCACCCGACCGGAAATAACCCGAATTAACCCGAACTTAATCCGAACCCGATCCGATCCGAACTTAACCCGATTTTTTAATCCAATCCGATCCGATTAAATCGGGTTATAGGTTTGGGTTGAGTTCAGATGAAATTTTATTCAACCCGACCAACTCGAAACTTGATCAGGTTGATCTGAACCCGACCCTAGCTCGATTTTGCCTGGGCCTAGTTGACTTTATTATTAATTAATAGCATATAATTTTTATAGCCCGATCAATGATTATTATTGATAAATTATCTGTAATATACCTTTATTATAAAAAATACTACAATATTTTTAAGTTCTATCATTCATCCATCCTAAATTTACAATATGTATCATTCATCTACTAAATCATTAGATTCCATTAGAAAATTAACAAAATTGTAGTAAATTAGACACTTTTTCCTCAAAACTCAATTGAACGTAAAAATTAGTCATATACCGTCCATTTATCCTATTATAAAAATACTACGACAATTTAAATTTGTTTAATTTTCTACTTTAAGTTTATAATTTGTATCAACCGTCCACAAAAACGTTAACACCATTAGAATATTTAACAAAATTCACATAAAATAACTATTTTACCCTTAGATTCAATGTATCTTTTTTTTATAATTATGAAATCATTTAAGGATTAGATTGATTGAGTGTTTATGAATTAGTATTTAGGGTAATTGGTGGATTTAGTTTAATTATGTAAATTTGTGAAAATGAATTGAGAAGACAAATGACAATTTGAAAAAAATAATGTTTTAAGCATATTTAATTGAATATTAGTTATAGAAAATAGTTTTTTATTTTTTATTTTATACTATTATTTTATTTTATGTTTAGCATGTTAAATATCTAAATTCTCAGCCGATTGATACAAATTACAAACTTAAGATAAAAAATCAAACAAACTCAAACTTTTGTAATATTTTTTAATAACAAGATAAATTTAAAGTGGATGGTTGATAATTTCTCTTTTATTTTTTGTTTAACTTCTTAAATATCTAAATTACCCTTGTGACATCATTACTTTCTAACAGAAGATAACAATTTCGTGGATGAATGATATAGTTTGTAAATTTAGAGTGAATTAACAGCACAAATTAAAAGTATTGTATTAGTTTTTATAACATGATAATTTAAGAGTACATGACTCATAATTTCCCCAATATATAAAACGCTACAATAGTTTACCTTTTTTACTTTTTTTTTTTTTTATTTTTTTCACGCAATCGAGTAATGACTAATGAGTGAGTTGAAAGCATGGTATGACTCTCTTTCTCTCTCTCTCTCTATATATTAATTTGAACTTTTTTTTAATAAAATAATAATTATAATTTGAATTTTTTTTTTGAAAAGAATTATAATTTGAATTTAAAACGTAAAATGATTATGATTTTGAAGAAATTACTAAGTACAATGAATAACCATCGTGTTCAGGGCGGCATCATCATCAGTATCCCACTTCAACTGGCTAACGCCATTTCCCAACAACAACATCATTTTCTTGCCCCTAAATACTATTGCATTTCCAGTCCCAGGTTCCCTTTTTTCTTCTTCTCTCTCATTTCTCTTTCTCTTTCTCCATTGCTTTGTAATATCTTTTGCTGCATCTTTCTTTTATCTGCTGATACAATTCTTATATACATATATTGCGGTTTTTGGAATAGGTGCTGCAGTGCTCAAAACAAAATGGAAAATCAAGACCTCTCAAAATTTACAATAAAGGGTGATCCACAATCATTGCAGAACAAAATTTCTCAAATTCGCATGGCGGGTCCCTCTAAACTCCAGGTTCTATTCCTTCTTTAACTTTTAATTTTACACAAAGAAAAGTTTATGTAATATTTTTAAGCATCGAAAGAATTTTTTTTTAATTATTGTGAATATCAGGTGATTGCAGATTTTGATGGAACCTTGACGCGATATTTCATCAATGGCAGCCGAGGACAGAGTATGTTTTTCGTAACTTATGTGGGCTAATTGTAAGTTTTTCAAATAAAGTAAAATTTTCAGTTTCTTATTACAAAATGTACAGGCAGTCATGGTCTTTTGCAGCAAGGAAATCCAGAGTATGATGCCAAGAGGCAGGCATTATACGAGTACTATCACCCATTAGAGTTCTCGCCTACCGTACCACTCGAAGAGAAAACAAAGCTCATGCAGGAGTGGTATGTCACCAACTCCATGATATGAGAGACTCTTGTGTGTCATGGCATTGCAAACTGCAACTGTAGTAGCATGTATGATCACTCTCAAGATTAAATTAACTGAAACTACTAACTTTTGCTATGTAGGTGGGGGAAAACCCATGGTCTTCTTATTGAGGGAGGCCTCACGTACGATGCAATAAAGAAGTCTGTCTCTAATGCCTTGATTGCTTTTAGGGAGGGTGTTGTAGAACTGTTTGAGTTTCTTGAGGTAAATCTCATCTATTTATGACAACTTTTTTTATGACAAAGATCAAGGAAACTAGAAAAATTGTTGACTGAGGTAATGGATGAGGCAATGGGAACCAAAACAACCTGCTATCTAAGTATCTAACCTCTGTCACAATCATCACTAGACCCGTCATCCTAAAATACAATTAACATATTAGCTCTCCAGCTGTTGAACTCTGTAAAGGCACAAGAGATCAATTAATTTTTTCTCCTTGGTAACCTTTCAGCCACTAAAATACATCTCACACCTGTCCAAGCAAAAGACGTTAGAAAAAAAAAACACACAAAAAAAAAAAAAAGACCACATGCCTTATGCCCTACTCTTAATCAGCATTTGATAGATTATCTAACCCCGGGCAATCTTAGTTATCGGTTTGAGCTGTTAGCTGGTATTTCTTTAGTCATTTAGATAGTAACTGGCGCTTTTTTAAGCTATGCTCAACACTCCTGAGGTGGGTCTAGCTTCCAACAAAATAACATTTTATGATTTGTGTTGAATGGTTCTGCTCTCAACATGTGTTAGTTCTTTATATAAGTTATAGCTCGATCTTCCTGTCCTTTTGGTTTTTAAATCAATTCTGGGTTACCTACTGATCCTATCCTTTCCAAAGTCTCTACCATATAGAATAACAGAGAGAATTCATTGACTCAGCTCCCAACCATGTTCGTATAGAAAAATCATTGTTCGCTATCACGCTATGACAACTTTCGAAGGATCAAATTCATTTCAAATTTTGTATAATTTTTGTTATGGGGTCTATAATGTGCAGGAAAGGAATGTTCCAGTTCTTATATTTTCAGCAGGGCTTGCAGACATCATTGAGGAGGTTAGGTTTAAAAAATTTTCTCTCTAGTGGCTTCATTTCACAGTATATACAGTTTGCTGGGTCTAATTTGTATCCCTCTGCTCATTGATCCCTTCTCAATTATATCAGGTTCTGAGGCAAAAAGTTCACAAATCTTTTAAAAATGTTAAGATCGTATCAAATCGGATGGTTTTCGACAAAGATGGTCACCTTGTATCATTTAAAGGTATCCTTTAATTTTGTCACCCGAAAGGAGAAGTTTTGATGAGATGTTACACTTCTAAACATTTGTTGTCACTGCTTCATGATGAAGTTGCATTAATTGGCTTTGAATGTTACCCTGGGTTTGTTTACTTTCTGCACCATGGTGTTTTTGTTCTCCTTTGGTTTAATTACTTCTATCATCCAGGCTCTGTAACCTAGTGTGTGGTCTCACTAACAAGTTTGTTGGGAAAAAAAAAATATTGCTTGATTGAACTAACAACCCTTTTTTTTGGCTTTAATGATGTCAAGAGTAGTTTATAGAGATATGATTATTGTAAATGGTTTTCACATTTCAATTTCGATAAATTCTGTTCGGGAAGAGTTGATGGGTGGATGTTCACTGGATATATGCGTACTATGTAACTGGGATCCGAAGTTCTCCATCCTATTATAACATAATCATGTTAGTAATTCAATTGTATTCCTTTTATGCAAATAAACTTCAGATCACTTTTGTCTTTCAGTGATAATGTGCGCTATGCAATAATTATCTTTGTTCTAAATTTTGCGTTTTAACTAATTTGTGTGCAGGGAAGACTATTCATAGTCTAAACAAAAATGAGCATGCTCTAGATATGGCAGCTCCTCTTCACAAACATTTTGGTGATACTGATGGCCCAAACTATGACAATGCCTCAGTGAAGAATAGGACCAATGTGCTGCTTCTTGGTGATCATACTGGAGATCTGGGAATGTCTGATGGCTTGAACTATGAAACTCGAATATCTGTGGGATTTCTGTAAGTTTTATTAAATTTAGTTAATTTTCATACTTCATATCTTATCCCATTGAAATGAGTTGTCAAACTACACAGGTTTTAATTCAGATTCTTTGGGGAAAAAAAATGGTTTCTTTTGTCTGACTTCAGCATCAAGTTTGTGTACTAATTAATTCCATCATTTTTTTTTCAACTGCTTTTGGATGTTTGTGCAATACTGTATTTGTTTTCAATATTGGTTTGGGATAATGCTGCTTGTCTGTCAAGCCCGAATAGATTGGATACTCCTTCTGGTCATGGAATAGTATCAGCTTTGGACTTTGTTTGTCTTCAGAAATCTTAAGAAAACTTATCCTAAACCAAGTTTGGGCAAGATTAGCCAAGCCCATCCGCTGCCTCACCATTAAAAAAACTTATGAAACACTCACTGCTTCAACTTATCTTCTCTATATACACATCCAACATTTGAAATCCCTGCTCTTAACTTGAGAACAGTAGAGTAGCTTGGACAATAGTCATTGTTTTGTCTAAAGAAGATAAAAGAAGAGAAGGAAGAAAACCAATTGCAATTCCTTATTGCACTTCTATTTGTTTAGCGTTTGCTCATCTTCATTTCTTCCTGCACTAAAAATGTATGTGCTTTGAAGCTTCCCTTTAACTCCATGTTGCAAAATAAAGAAACGGAGACTACTGTAATCATGATTCCAGAGGGATGCCGAGTTTGAAATAATACATTGATGCAAAACATTTGTTTTCCCTTCATTTCCTGCATTAGAAGA
This sequence comes from Murraya paniculata, assembly GCA_030449075.1. Lineage (NCBI taxonomy): Eukaryota > Viridiplantae > Streptophyta > Magnoliopsida > Sapindales > Rutaceae > Murraya > Murraya paniculata. The sequence goes on along the minus strand of JAEVFN010000111.1, from coordinate 109,866 downwards.
GATCCTTGTTGTGTTCTGCGTCTGGTTTGATATCCTTGTTTTGATAGATCATGGCTTCTGCTTACTTCCCACATAAGGTTAATGCTAGAATGTGATCCTTTTTAGTTGACCTACTTACTCATCCTTTTAACTGTTGTTTCAGGAATGACAACATTGAAAACAATCTTGATAGCTACCGCAATGGCTTTGATATTGTTTATTTGGTAAGTGGAACACAAACATGACTTCTTTCTTCCCCTCGTCTGATTCATTCAGAGATCCCTTAAGGGTCTTACGTATGCGTATATTATCTACTAGACTGGATCGTTAATATTATGGAATGAGTAAAGAAAGGATGATTTTGTCAAAGTACATTAACATTTTATGAGAAAAATTAGCTGAATTAGTTGTTTGAGATTCCTGGAAAGAACTAAATCATGTTATTATCGAGATTTGAATGCTAATTTCTTATGTAATGTATATTGGATACAGAATGATGCACCCATGTGGGGAGTAGTTGAGCTTGTCTCGCAGCTCTGTTCCACTGAAGCTTAAGTGCCACATCCATATATTACTTCGCTTTTCGCTCGGCTTCATTCAATTAGAGTTGGTTAATTACGCAAACTCAACCGCTCTGCCCAACTGGGTCTTTGCATTATTTCTATGACAATGGTTAGGCCAAGTTCTGCAAATAGTGCGCCTTCATATTATTTGAACAAAATAGTCAATTTAAGCTGATAAGCTTAATGGAGAAATCTCATACATTGCTCTATTTTGTGCTCTTTTGATATTTAGTGGAGTAGTTAAGCCTTCCCCTGTAATTTGCATATGGCCTTTAGGCAAGAGGGCTTTTGGCTTTTTCTACCTTTTCTACAAAATTCCCAAATCACTTAAGATATCCAAATTTGTAAAATAATTGTTGGATTACAACACATTATAGTCATACATTTATGGTTATATCTTAAGTTGCATGCATGCATAGCTGTATCTCACTGCGCAAAGTTTCTATTTAGATTGTTGTTATTGTGACCGGCTAATCTTCCAAACTATTACGTTCAGCTTCCCTAGGGAAAATGACGTGGATGACTGATACTGATAAAGCTATTTTAGTATTCTTATACCCAATCAATTTTTATTAGTCAACAGAATTTTAGTATTCTTATACAACCTCTTCTACTGATAGGTAGGGGTAATTAGAACTTTAATTTCCCTCCTATTTGTAGGTAGGGGTATAGGATTTTTTTCTTTTTTGGTAAGTCTCAATTTTCATTGGATTTTTTAAATTCTATATTTCTCAAAAATATAAAAAAAGTGCAGAAGATATTGTCAAAGCAAAGGAAGTAATACCTAGGGGTGGAAACAAACCAAACTGCTTCGAAATGTGTTGGTTTAGTTCGGTTTGCTCTGGTCAATTAGAGCTGAATGGTTCCGGAAATATGAACTGATTGGTTTTTGGTTTTGAACTGAACCAAACAAAAAACTGATATATTCAATGATAAAATTAGAAAAAGATAGAAAAATTTTTAATTTATATATATAATAATTTTTTTATTAGTATTTTTACATAAAGCATGAATGATTAGTGATTATAATTGCATTGAACTAAAAAAAAAAATCAAATTTAGGTGATATGTATAAGAATTTAGCTAATATAAAAGAAAAATTATTAAATTTTATGAACCAAATCATATAAAGCTGAACCAAATCGAGCTTAGAAACCGAACCAAAATAAGATTCAGTTGGGTTCCTAAATTTGATTCATAATTTTTTGAACCGATCTGGTTTGTTTTGGTTTTTGGGCAAAACCGAACCGAACTGATTTATGCTCGCCCCTACTAAAACATATTAATCCTATGTCAGAATAAAAATTGAGTATATTCATTTTACTATGCAGAGAAATGAAAGCATCGCCACATGAACCACTCAACTGAATAGGTTAGAATAATTGCAATTATTGGGTAATTATATAAATCTAAATCTATGCAGTCTCTGTGCAACAACAAACGATATTTGCATTGCTGATGTATCGGTTGTCACCTGTCCAGTTGAAAATTCAGCCTCTGAGGCTTCAGCAAGCGAGTGTAATGAAATTCTACTTGTAGCCGATGATGAAGAGGTATCGATGGCATTAATCCCTTCTTGATATAGTGTGCAATTCCCGAATGGAAATTGCGGCCAAGAAGCTTTTGATATACTCTTTGCACGACTCCTTGTCTCTGTACACGGTGCCTTCTTCCACACGGCAAACTACTGAAGTTCCCTCAGATGGATTTGTAGCAAGTGCAGCTTTGTCACTAGCCTTACTATTTCCTTCAAGTCTTTGAATTACAATAAATGCTTCATAATTTCTTGATGCATAACCAAAAGATGCCGATTGTGAAGATTATATTAGACTACAGTCCCGTGATTTTTTCCGCTTTGAGTTTTTCATGTAAAAATTTATGTCTCTTGTGGTTGGTTTATTACTTTGGATTGGGTTGGTTTATTTTTCTACCTATTTATTCGTGATACACATCATATTTTAATCACACAAAGAGAGAAAGAGTTTTGTTTCCGCTTAATTTGCAACTGCTTGTGAGTCCATTTCCCAACAGAGTGGTATCAGAGATTCAGGTTTTGTTGTTTTATTACTTGTGTGGTTGGGATGGAGGAGTCATCAGCATGCATGATTAAATTATAGTCATGAAATTATGGTATTTAGAAGTCTAGGATGGAGGATCTACTATACATGAAAGACTTATATGAGCCCATTGAAGGCGAAGAAGCTAGACTCGCCGATTTAAATGATAAGAAATAGGCACAATTAAACCAGAAAGCCGTGTGTACTATTAGATCATGGATTAATCAGAGTGTGTATCACCATGTGGCGAAGGAATCTAGGGTGATGTTTTTTGGAGAAAATTAGAGACGATTTATGAGCAGCCGACAACACAGAATAAAACCAATTTGATGAAAAGGCTGGTTAACTTGAAATACAATGAATGACACAATATAACTGAATACACTGATGAGTTTCAGTGCTTGGTTGATCAGCTAACTACTATGAAGATTATTTTAGATGATGAGTTACAAGCATTGTTGTTACTTAGTTCTTTACCAAATAGTTGGGAGACATTAGTAGTGTCAGTGAACAATTCAGCACCGAATAAGAAATTAACCTTGGATATGGTTATAGACAGGCTACGGAATGAAGAATTTAGAAGAAAAAACGTTGAAGCAATTCCCTTTGAGTTAGATGCACTTATTTCAGAAAAACAAGAAAGGCAGGGGAGAAGCCAAAACATAAATTTCCACCAGCAGAACAATGATAACCCCAAAGGAAGATCTAAGTCCCAAAGGAGAAACATCAAGTGTTTTCATTATCAGAAAATGGGTCACATTAAAAGGTAGTGTAGATTGTGAAAAAGAGAACATGCAAAAGAAAATGGTGATGCTTAAAAAAATGATAAAGAGAACACTGTAGCCATAGTTGATAGTGATATGGTTATTGTTTATGATGAGAGCTTTGTAAATCTCACTTGCCATACCAGTGATTGAGTGATTAATTTGGGTGCTTCGTTTCATGTTACTGTATATCGTGATTACTACACATCCTATGAAAATGGTGATTATGACCATGTTCGATGGGAAATAAGGGGGCATCTAAGATTGTGGTATAAGAGATATTTACCTGAAAACCAGCATTGACTTTAAGTTGTTGCTCAAAGATATCTGACATGTACTAGATATTCGCCTTAATTTAATCTCTACAGGCAAGCTTGATGATGATGATTATATTAACCAATTTGGTGAAGGAAAATTGAAGCTCACCAAAGGCTCCTTAGTGTTAGTTAAGGGGAAGAAAGTAAACACTCTTTATATGATAAAAGCTTAGATCAAGAAAGAAAATATGAATGTTGCTATAAAAGATTGTGATATTAAGACATGACATAAAAGGTTTGGTCACATTGGTGAGAAATGGTTAGAAACTCTTGCTAGAAAAGGATTTCTACCCAGCTTTGTAGGTATCTCCCTTAAAACTTGTGTTCATTGCTTAGTTAGAAAGACACATAGAGTAGCTTTTAAAAGCTTTTCTCCATCTAGAAAGTCGTAAATACTTGATTTGATTGACACTGATGTTTGCATGATGCAAAATATATCAATATGAGGTACACTTTTGTTTTGTAACTTGTATTGATGATTATTTTAAAAAAGTGTAGGCTTTTGCTTTGAAATCAAAAGACTAGGTACTTGATATGTTTAAGTTCTTCCATGCTTATGTTGAGAGAAGGACATGAAGAAAACTAAAATGTGTTAGGACAGACAATGGTGGTTAGTGCAGAGGACCATTTGAGCAATATTGTAGATCCCAAGGAATAAGACTTGAGAAGACTATACCGAAAATCCCTCAGTAGAACAGTGTTGCAGAAAGGATGAATAGAACAATTGAATAGAGGGTTAGGTGTGTGCTTTCTGATATTAAGCTTTTAAAATCTTTCTGGGCAAAGGCTATGCTTACTGCGATTGACTTGATTAACCTTTCTCCTTCGGCTCTATTAGATGGTGATGTGCCTGAGAGAGTTTGGACTGGGAAAGATGTTTCTTATAAACACTTGAGTGTTTTTAGTTGCAGAGCATATGTTCATATCCCTAAAGATGAGAGATCGAAGCTTGATGATAAAGCCAATGAATGCATTTTCTTAGGCTATGGGCATTAGGAATTTGGATAGAGATTATGGGATCCAATGGCAAGAAAACTGATCAGAAGTATAGATGTTGTGTTCTTTGAAGATCAGATAGTTAGTCTCAATCATCTCTAGAGATTCATATTATTCCAACTTCAGTTGCTTCACCTGTAGTTCATGATAATCATGGGGAAGTTGGAGAGGATAATAATAATGATCCAGTAGAACCAGCTGACCAAGCACCTCCAAAACCACCTGCACCACCAGTTGAGCCAGAATTAAGAAGATCTACTAGAGAATGGAGACCTTTCATTAGATATCCTCCACATGAGTATGTGATGCTTACTGATGGAGGGGAGCCAGAATGTTTTGAAGAAGCTATGTCTTACTAGCATAAAAGTGAGTGGGTTAAAGTCATGCAAGAGGAGATGAAATCCTTGAATGAGAACTGCACTTATGACTTAGTAAAGCTTCCTAAAGAAAATAAGGCACTGAAGAACAAATGGGTTTACAAGTTGAAGACTGAAAATAACTCACAACAGCAGTACAAGGCTAGATTAGTTGTGAAGAGTTTCGGTCAGAAGAAAGGTGTTGATTTTGAAGAAATTTTTTCTCCTGCAGTGAAGATGTCTTCTATCTGAGTTGTTTAAGGATTATCAACTAGCTTGAATTTGGAGATTGAACAGCTTGACAGAAAAATAGTTTTCTTACATGGTAACTTAGAGGAGAAAATATACATGGAGCAACCTGAAGGGTTTAATGTCAAAGGCAAAAAAAACCTTGTATGCAAGTTGAAAAAAAGCTTATATGGGCTGAAACAAGCACCAAGACAGTGGTACAAGAAGTTTGACTCTTTTATGGAGAATCATATTTTCAGCAAGACTATGTTTGACCATTGTGTTTTTATGAAGAAATTTGGCGATAATGATTTCATCATTTTTCTACTTTATGTGAATGACATGCTGATTGTTGGCCAGGATGCAAGTAAGATTGACAATCTGAAGAGAGAACTTAGCAAGTCTTTTGTATACCATGATTTGTAGAAGGCTAGATGTTGCTCATGCAATTGGTATAGTCAGTCGGTTTCTCTCTAATCTAGGCAAAGAGCATTGGATAGTAATGAAATGGATTCTCAGATATCTCAGAGGCACTTCCAAGACATGTTTATATTTTGGTGGTGATAAACCTATGTTACAATTGCATACAGATGCAGTATGGTAGGGGATGTTGAGTCTAGAAAATCTCTATCAGGATATTTGCTTACCTTTGCAGGGGGAGCAGTCTTATGGCAGTCCAGACTTCAGCAATGTGTTGCTTTGTCTACCACAGAAGTAGAGTATATTGCTATTACTGAAGGCTGCAAAGAAACCTTATAGATGAAGAATTTTTTACAAGAGTTGGGTGTGAAGTAAGATAGCTACGTTGTGTATTGCGACAGTCAGAGTACCATTCACTTGGCAAAGAATTCGACTTACCATTCGAAATCTAAGTATATTGATGTGAGATATCATTGGATAAGAAACGTGCTTGAAAAGAAACAGTTGCAGCTTGAGAAGATTCATACAATAGAGAATGGGTCAAATAAAATACAAAATCATTACCCAAGGAAAAGCTGAAAAGCTGTATGTAGAAAGCGGGCTGGTGGTGCCACCCATATGATCTGGAGGGGGAGATTTGTTAGGTCCATATTATTTGGGGGCCTAAAAGCCCAAAGTCAAAAAATGTTTGCTTGATATGCAATTAATATTAAGCTTTGTAGTTGGATGAAATTTGCTATGAAATTTGCCTATAAAAGCAAGTGAAAGCCGTCGCCCTAGTAACTTTTGTGCGTAAAGAAGAAGTGGTAGAGAGAGAAAAGATAGTAGAGGTCCTTAATTTAGGAATAGTAACTTTAATATCTGATTAGATGATTGGAAGACGAAATTAACTCTGTTTTCTTCCAAATTTTGAGGGTAAGCCCTCTACAATCATATTGGTCTTGATTTTTATTTTATCATCTCTTTGGCTATTTTTTGAGATACTCACTTATTAGAGAGATATATATTAAGCTGTTACTGTAAGCCAATGATATTGAGATTCTTGATATTATTAGCCTCTAGAATTATTTAGTAATCTAGAGAAGAATTTGTGTTGTAATCCCATTAATATAGTGGAAAATTATATTAGACTACAGTCCCGTGATTTTTCCCATTTTAGGTTTTTCACGTAAAAATCTGTGTCTCTTGTGGTTGGTTTATTACTTTGGATTGTGTTGATTTATTTTTCTGTCTATTTATTCGTGGTACACATCCTATTTTAATCACACAAAGAGAAAAACTATTTTAATCACACAAAGAGAAAAACTATTTTAATCACACGAAGAGAAAAATAATTTTATTTTCGCTTAATTTGCAACTGCTTGTGAGTCCCTTTCCCAACATTTCTTCCCTTTTTAAAGAGAAAAATAAGGTCGACACTTCAATTAAATAAGCAAGCCTAAGAACTAACGTCTCTTTGATTCTCACTTTCCTTTTTCCTTGTTGCTCTCCATATTTATTGTGATGAGCAAGGGAGTGGAGGCGTTCGTGATTTTCATTTATGAAAATAAATATTTTGGGTAAATGCTCATTCCCTAATAGTTTAAGTAAATTATCAGTTAGTTCTTGTATTTTCAAAATTCACCTATAAGGATTTTCTCATTTAGTGGCAGCATTTTGGGTCACGATATGTATATGACATAATTTTTTTTTATGTTCCATTTTAAATAAATTTGGCACAATTAATAGTCTTGTCATGTCGTGTCAATAAATTTATTCGTTTACAGCTTGTTTATCCATTTTTGCATCATAATCTTTTAATCATATCATAATCAGGTCATATGCTCATAATCATGTCATTGTGTTACTTATATTGTCATGTTAATTGGGTAATCATGCTGTAATTGTATGAAAACACAAAATTGACTTCTTTATTAATTGTGACAATATGTCGTGTTGTGACGATCTGTTTAACTAACAATCATATTTGTGGTTAAAAATTTTGATATGATTACTAAGTGGGTCGTATCTAACACCCTTATTGTCATTACTTTAATAGTTTTTGTATTTATCTTTTGAAAAAAATAGAATTTTCGTCTGATACAACTTACAATTCTAAAAGTTGGACACAATAGTTGAAAAACAAAGAATAATGAGGTAGATTTTAATGAAATATAGATATGCAACATTGACTTTTTAAATATTTTTTTTAAAGAATATAAGAACTAATAGGTAATTGGTTCAAACTATAGATATTAATTTATGAGCATTTACCTAAATATTTTTAAGTGATGATTAAGGGACAAGTTTTCAATCAAAGAGTATGGACACATGATAATACTTTATGACAAAAAGTGACTTATCATTTAAGCATAATAGCCATTTTAAAGAAATTTTTTTTATTTAATTGAGATACTTAAATATTGTGTCACTATTTGATTAGCTCAAATGATAGTTAATTATTAAGGTTTATCATTTCTTATTCAAATTGTGAAATTTTATAGATGATATATTAGTTGATATATAAATTTAAGTATCCCAATTGAGTATGTATAGCATCTCTTTTTTTCTGTTCAATATTTCATTAGATAGAGATAGAAATAGAGATACTCTAACTTAAGGAATAAGTTATTAGTAATATGCAATTCTTGTATTTAATTAATCATTATCTACTAGCTAGCGATTTTATTTATTTATTTGGTTTAATAAACCAGCAAGCAATGTCTCCCAAATTTCAATTACTTGAATAATTTCCAAAATTTAGTAGTGTTACACATCCTAAATTATTATCCCAAAAAAATTATCCCAAATGACGTGACATTCATTAATTGATTAGTGTGGATAATATAATTAATTCACTTGAATCTTGTAAAGAATTATCAACCAATCAATGAATGACATATCATTTGAGATTGAATTTAGAATGTCCATCATTATTCTTTCAAAAATAGTATTTTGACAATTATGTTATTTGAAATTCATTGTTACAATATGCAACTGTAACTCTAAGATTACATTTCAACAAATTTTGGATATAATTTCAAAATGTTGAACAACATGCAAAATTAAATAATTCAAGTGAAATTTAATTTCTTTCATTTTAATTAGGTTTGTCTTCTAGAACACTCATTTCACTCTAGCTTCACATAGCTAGCCAGAGCGGCCAGAAGACAATTATTTATTTGCGATTAAATTAAGAAAAAAGTACACCTACATCCTAAAGTTTGAAAAAATAGTTACGAAGCTCTCAAGTTTTTAATGAACACAAAACCCTCTTTCGGCCATAATACCCTTTGATTCTATATTAAAAAAAATGACCCCAATATTTTATAATAAATAGAAATATAACATTAAAATAAATGTAATGATATATTTTAAAATAATTTTAATTTTTAAAATTTTTTATATTTTACAATCTATTGGACATATTTTATTATATGAAAATAATTTTTAATAATAAATAGAAATATAATATTCAAGATAATTTAAATAAATAAATTTAACTTTAAATTATTTTAAATATTATGTAAAAAATAATTTCAATATTATTAATAGTAAGATATTTTGTTATCCTATATTATTAACGTTTGTTGATGCCGAAAGTATTTTTCCCTAGTTTGGCAATGAATTTAGTATGTGTTGATTTTGAGATATACAATAACCTAAAAGTTCAGATGTCTTTGATTTAATTTAATTTAATTAACTGATTCATAAATGTATAATGTATATGTAATTTGAGGATAATTGTACATGTTCAACATCAATTTGGCTAAAAAAGTTATGTTAATTAAGCTTCATATTAATAAAAAAAAATAATATTTTTGTGTCTGGAGTATTCTTGTAATCTTTAGGATGAGTAAAAATAGCATGAACTCTCTGGTAATCTTGTCTCCTCATGAACTCTTTGATGTGGCCGGAGGCTAGTAGTGTGCGAGTTTATGGTGAGCCCTCTTTTTGGTGCTCTTTTTTCGTTTTCTTGTTGGGTTTTTTCAGTTCTCTTTCTTCCATTTTTGTTTTTTTGTCTATTGTCATGGACACATCAGAATTAATTTGTATTTGTGTGAAGCTTTTATTGGATCTTTAATCCAGTATTATTAGATTCTTAATCTAAAGTTGGGCTTATATGTCAATAATTATGTGTTGCGAACTGTCATATAGGACCGATCTTAATTAAACGTGATCTATTAAGGTTTTCGATAATTTTGGCTATAACGTATCTAATAAGGTATGGGTGTGGGCTTTTAGTGTATATAGATTTAAAGGTAATTTCTATTTCTATAATTGGTTGAAATAGGAATACCTAAAGATAACATGAAAAGCTGTCTATATAAGTGGCTATGATCTCCTAGTCACATGTATTATTCTATTCTCTACTAACATCCCATTATTAGAGAGTGCAGAGAGAATTTTAAAGGATTATCTAAGGGACCGTGTTGATTTGGAAGACAAACCACACGACTCTAGAGAATAAGTAAGTATTATGGATTCAAGTATGCTTCCACGTATTCGCTCATTAATTTTTGGTGATATAACATGAATGTTCCTGAATTATAAGTGATAATTTTCACCAAAAGATTATTGTTTTAATAAGTGGTATCAGAGTTTTTTCATGTTGAATCATTGAGAATCGAATATTATTTTTTATTAATGATTAAAGTTTTATTTTTTTAAGGATAAAAAAATAATTCCTTAAAAAAATATATTTGATTTTGAAGATTTGGAAAATTCAGTTTTTCAATATTAAGGATTTAAGCTGGCTGTAGCCACTGCCAGCACCAGTGTTCAGGCAAGGCGCGGCCCAACAAGGAGATCAAGTAAAAGTGGCAGCCATCAAGAAACAAAAAAAAAAAAAAAGGAAAGGGGATGGCTTTCGGCCAGGCAAGGCATAGCCATGGGCCATGGGCTGCGCTAGCAAGCCAGCTACGGTCACCACCTAAAGCAAGAAGAAAAAAATATATATATAGGGTTAGGGTTGGTTTAGGATCCGAGTCGATTTGACTTCACTCGTTCTAACCCGATTAAAGAAATGGGTTGGTTTGGGATCCAGTTCGGGTCAACCCGAATCAATTCAGCCCCGAATCGGTCAGTAGTTGATCGATCAACCTTTGGCTGTTGACAGACTTTTAGGGGCGGGCATCAGATCAGATTCGGATAGATCCTTTCCGATCTGATTTGGTTCGGATTCAAATTTGAACCAAAATCTGATCAGATGTAATTTTTGCAATCTGATCAAATTTGATTTGAATAAGATCATATTCGGATCGATCTAAATCATTCGATTAGATCCTCACTATTGCTTAAAAATTATGAAATTAAAAAATTGAAAACATAAATTCCTAAACCTAATTCGTAAATCACCATTCACAGAAACAAGTAAACAATCAAACGAAACCCACCGCCGACCACAAAACAAGCCACTAAAAGTCTGAAACTAAACTCGCGAGTTCATGACCACACCACACCCGAATCCGCCTTGACCGTGTCCAGCTGAATCCAATTGAAATCGAATGAAACCCAACTGCGAGCAAAACAAATCAACCAAAATGCAATCGCGTCTTGATCACGTCCAGCTAAATTCAAATCCGAATATGAAACCTAGCCATGTCTTGATCACGCCCAGTCGGCTAGTTGCACGCTGGATGCTGATAATCCACTAATCTCGAGTAGCTGATAGCAACTTGTTCATGGTAATCCACTAACCTTAATGCATGGAAACTCCTAATGGTTTGTGTTCGAAACTTTGAATTTTATACTTATCATAGTTGTCTATATGATTTGTTTGTATATACGAGTATGTACTTTACTATTCCTAAATTTTTATGTTTTCTTTTTTCTTTTTTTTTAATGTATGATTATTTTTTGTAACATTAGTTGAGAAAAACATTAACATGTATTGGACTTGAGAAGTAAAGATATAGAGACAACTTTGTTTCTTAATCTATGAAAATTCATTATTTCATTCTCTCCACAGTTGGATTTTTTTTAAAATTTTTTTCATTATTTCATTCTCTGATAATTCATTATTTAAAGAGCTTTTCTAAATTTTATTAATTATTAATAAACTAAGAAACAATGTCGATTCATCAAAACTAATAATTGAACTTCATACCATAAGTTGCATTTCTTTTTATTCTTTTGAAAGATGAAAGGATTATACCTTGTGGTAGTAGGATACTTTTTGCAAGTTAATGCCATGATTTGCTTTATTTCCAAATAATGATTTTGATAAATGAATTTGTCTGACTAGGTTGACGAGATTATATTTAGTCAAAAGCCATATTTATTTTTTAGTTGGAAATTTATGAACAGGGCAATGATGATTGATATGGTTTTTGTATTTTAATATGGCTGGGCCTTCAAGATCAAATTTCAATGATGATGATGTAGTTCAAAGTGTACAAATAACCACAGAAGAAGGAAAGAGAAATAGAAAATGGAAGAAGCCAACTCAAAGACGATCAATGAAGAAAAGGTCCAAGACATGGAGTCATTTCACTTTACTTGAGGACAATCAGCATATAGGAAAATGCAACTATTGTGGCAAGATATGTCAATGCCATTCAAAGTATGATGGGACTAGCAATATAGGAACTCATTTAAAAGTATGTGAAGCATACTTTAACTTGAAGCAAAAGCAAGATGAAAGATAGCAGAAGTTGGCAGCTGAGAGTAGTGAAGGAAATGTAAGTAATATGGTTTTGGCCAAAGAATGGAGTCAAGAAGCTTGTAGAAGTTTAGTCACCAAAATGATTATTTGAGGTGAGTGTATTGTTGATAACAAAGGGTTTAAGCATTTCTGTAGTGTAAGTATTCCTCATTTTATTATGCCATCTAAAAGAACTACTAGTACAGAAGTTATGGAATTGTTCTCGAGAGAATCGGGAATTTTAAAGAGTTTGATAGCTCATTTTATTGATAGTGATTGGTGTTTACATAGGAAGATTATCAGTTTCAGTGTGATTGAAGACCATAAAGGGAAGACGATTGGCAAAAAAATTAAGGCTTGTTTGCTTGAATGGGAATAGAGGGGGTGTGTGCAATAACTGTTGATAATGCATCGAGCAATGATGTTGCTATTGATTATGTGAAGAACCAAATGCTATGTGGAAGAATGCTGATGCACTTGTGTTGCAGGATGATTACATGCATGTGTATTGTTGCGCGCATATCTTAAATTTAATTGTCACTAAAGGGTTTGAAAGAGTTGCATGCCTCAGTTGCCGGTATTCGGAATGCTGTGAAGTATGTGAGATCATCCACTTTAAAGTTGAAAGCATTTAAAAAGTGTGTGGATCATATGAAAGGCCCTAATAGAACTATAGTTTTTTAGATTATATTACTAGGTGGAATTCCACTTATTTGATGTTTATGATTGCTTTGAAATTTCATGCAGCATTTGAGAGGATGGGTGAAGTGGATAAACCTTATGAAGCATACTTTAAAGAGGAAGAAAACAGGCAAACCACTTGGGCCTAAAGATTGGGAAAATGTCAAACGAATTGTGAGGTTTTTAAAGATCTTTTATGATGCTACATTGATTTTTTTAGCCTCTTTGAGTGTGACTTCTAATTTTTGTTACGATACAATTGGCTTAGTTGAGAATTCATTAAATGCATTTGAAAAATACAACGATGTTTATGTGAATTTGATGGCTTTTAGTATGAGGGGAAAATATGACAAATATTAGGAATGCACAGAGAAAATTAACAAAAACTTGATTATTGCCTCAACACTTGATCCGCACTGCAAAATGGATTTTATTAAACATATTTTTGGTTTGATTTTTTTTTACGATAGTGCGAAGATTAAAGAAATGGTTGCATTGATGAAAGGCTTGTTGAATTCACTTTTTGATGCATATAGTGGATGGAACTGCCCACTACCATTGCATAGTGAGAGTTTTCATAGTGGCAGTGCCAGTGGTGGTGGTGGTAGGGGTTCTAGTTTTTCTGCACATCTTATAGATGACATAGACCTGCAACAATGATACATAATGGAACATGGTGATGACATTTTATGAGTTGCTTGCCCTTTCCTTGGATATGCTAAGAAAGTTTTCATTCAGAATGAGGGAAAGCTTGTGTCAATCGAGGTGGAAAGATACTTACTTGACCCGATTGAGGATCCTAACAATGATAAATTTAATGTTTTGCTATGTTGGAAGGTGAACAAGTCAAATTATCGAATATTAGAGAAAATAGCAAGAGATGTCCTTGCAATTCTAGTATCCATTATGGTGTTTAAGTCTACCTTTAACACTGGGGGGTCGCATTATTAATGAATATAGGAGTTCTTTGACTCCTACTATGATTGAAGCATTGATTTGTATTAAAAATTAGTTGCAATATGAACTTTTTGCCACTCCCATCTACGACCTTAATCAAGAGTTGAAAGATCATATATATCAAATGGAGTTATAAGATGGTAACATATCTGTTATATTACATTTTATATATAATACATTTCAAATTTATTATAATACATTTTTTATAAGTTATTATTTTTTTATGTACAATCACAATCTTCAACGATTACAATGGTGGATGCTAGTATTCGTCATGGTATTTGAATAGGTAACTCTTAAATTTAATAGATCTTTTAGTTTCAAGTTATTATATTTGTAATTGTTTTATTTTTGTTTTTAATTTTAAGCCAACTATAACATGATTTTTGTTTGCGATCTTATGCTAGGAAAGCTGAAGTTGGTAGTTGGAGAGCAAGAGTTAAGGACTTATCAAAGTGTGTTGTAAGTTTAATTTGACGTTGTTGTACTTTAGTTTGAAGAACTTGCATCTAATTCTTATTTCCTAAATGTTGGTAGATGATAATTTTTGTTTTGGTTTATTTTGTTGTTGGAGGGTAATATTTATTTTGTGACTTTGTGTTGTTTATTTGGAGACTTAGAGTAATATTTATTTTGTATCGTTTATTTGGAGACTTGGAACAATTTTTATTTTGCGTTGCTTATTTGGAAAAATATTTATGCAGCTAGCTTATAAGAGCACTATTATTTAAATGAAATGCTTTAACGGACATTATTCCTAAATTATCAAAACATATGCTTATGCAAGGGAGTGTTTGCACAAAATGAATGCATACAAACATATAAATGGTCCGTTAATTATAGATTTCATTACTTAATGTTTTCATTTTGATGGTTTACAATACTTGTGAATGGAAACTTTGCATCAGCTTGTTTACTTAGCATATTTCAATGCCATATTGTCAATGGACCAATTTGGTGATAACACTCAATTCAGCCTGCTTCTTTTTTTTTTTTTTTCAAATTACTCGTGCTTTAATTAATTATAGATTTCATAAATTTTTTGTGAGAATTGTCAAAAAGGTCCTAAATCCGAATTCATTTTGAATTAATCCGAATCTAAAATATAATTCGAAACCAAACTCATTCGATTCAATCCAAATCTAAAGTTATCTAAAATATTCATCTGATTCGATCGGATCGAATTTAAGGTTCAGATTGGAATCAGATAGATTTTTTTTTCCAATCTGAATTATTTGAAATTTGATCGGATTCATTCATATCTGAATCCGAAATTGCCCACCCAACCAAAATTTTTTTAAGGGTAATTTTTAGTGCAATTTTAAATTCAAATATTGACAATTTTTATATATATTTTGAGATGAATTAATTGAAGCATCCTATCACTAAAGTGACTTCTCTCTTGTGGAAATTAATTTCTTTTGGAATATAAACAGTTGTATATATTTCTATGAATATTGATCTACCCAAAGAAAGGTCCATATTTGACAGAGTTACATGTGCACCTGTGGTAATAACGCGTGATGATTATTCGATTTCACATGTGAATAATAAATTTTCCCAAAGGAAGATAAATTATTCGAGATGTTCTTATTATCTGTGTTTGATTACTATAGTAAGATAATACATACAAGTTAATATTTTGTGAAAAGATGAATATTAATGAAGTGTCTGGTATCTTAAGATGGGGTTTATCTTTCTTTGAATTTATTTTTATTTTAAGACTTATATGAGCTTGTTTTGTTTGTTGTTCTTTATTCAGCTATGACTTCTGCTAACATTATTGCCAACATCAATTCTATTCCTATGCCAAATGGTTGTAATTTTAAGTGGCAAAAGAACCTTTAATAGTTCTTGCAGTCATGAATCTCCACATTGCGTTAAGGGTTGATTCTCCTCTAGCTCTTATAGATAAGAGTACTTCTAATGTAACAGGGAAATAGAAAGATGAGAGAAATTAAATCGGATGCATATGATGATTATGAAGAAGGCCATTTCGGAAGCATTTAGAGGTACAATGTTTGAAATGGCAACTACAGCTAACGAGTTCATTGTAGAAATTGAACAGAGATTTGTCGTGAACGAAAAGGCTAAAATAGTTACGCTCTTGACAAGCCTGATTTCATTGAAATATATGAGTAAAGGCAATATCAAGGATTACATTATGAAGATATCTCATCTTTCGTCTAAGCTGAGATCACTTGAGCCTGAACTCTGTAAGGACTTGCTAGTGCATCTAGTTTTGATATCCTTACCAACACAATTGAACTAGTTTGAGGTGAGCTACAATTGTCAGAAAGAGACTTGGTTTATGAATGAGCTCATATTACACTGTGTTCATGAAGAAGCTATGTTGGAAAAAAGATAAGGCAGAAAGTGCTCACTCGGCCTCTATCTATAAGAGCAAGGACAAGGGCAAGAAAATGAAGAAAGATAAAGAAGCTGCAAATACAGCACCTTAAAAGAACCAACAAAAGAAACCGGCTGATCTGAAAGGTATTAGTTGCTTTTTTTGCACAGCTAAAAGGCATGATTTGGTTTGTTCTAAGGTTAATTTAACCTCTGTATCTAGAGACATGTAATTGATAGATTTTGGTGCAACCACTCACATCAATCTATCTATACAGGATTGCGTGAATTGCCAAAAGTCCAATGATGGTGAAAAATACATCTATGAAGGTGATGACCAGAAGGTTTAAATTGAAGCAATTAGAAAATTTAAATTACTATTAAAGATTGGATTTTATTTGGATCCTGATGAAACATTTATTGTTCTGTCATTTAGACGGAATTTGATTTCCATTTCTGCTTTAGACAAATTTAATTTTTCTTGTTCATTTGGGAATGGAAAATTCAGTTTGTTTCATAATTCAAAACTAGTTGGTTCGGTTCCTTATTAGGCAATGATAATATTTATTTGCTTGATATGATTACTTCATTTAATGAATACTTGCAATTCAGTACACGAGATATGAAGAGAAAATCAACCAACAAGAATTTGGCTGCGTTATGACATAAAAGATTAGGTCATATCTGCAGACAGAGAATATATAGACTTGAGTTAGATGAAATATTTAACCTCTTAGATTTTATAGATCTTGATATTTGTGTTAACTGTATTAAAGGAAAACCAACCAATAAAATCATATTCGAAACCAATAAGATTTTGAACATCTTAGAACTCATACATACGGATATTTATTGGTATTTTCCCACGGTTGCTTGGGATGGTAAATAATATTTTATGACATTCATGCATGATTTTTCTAAATCTAGCTACATATATCTTCCCCATGAAAAGTTACAATCCTTGGATATGTTTAAAAGTTTTCAGGTTGAAGTTGAGAACTAACTCGGTAAATAAATCAAAAGCATTAGATCTAATCGTAGTAGTGAATACTATAGCAGATATAATGGTTAAAGTTTACTAAGTTCCCAGAGGAATATGGTATCATCCCACAGTATACTATGCTGAGTTCGCCCACCATGAATGATGTTATGAAAGACAAAACATGACAGCTAAAGACATAGTAAGGAGTATGATTTGTCATATCCATTTGTAACAAATAGGTTCATACCTTCTGGCATTGAGACAAGATCCAATATATTATTATCTTTTATGGACTTCATCTCTTTATTCATGGCGTGAATCCATTTCTAAGAGTTATAACTTGTCATGGCTTGACAGAAATTGATTAGTTCATATTCCATCACTCCAATATCCACCTCATGTTCTTGGAGAAATACAATGTAGTCATCTAGCATTGCACTTCTCTTTTCTCTAATAGATTTCCTTGATGTATAGGTTCTTGAGGTGGTTGAGTTTTTTCTTTACAATAATTTCTTATATGAGGGTTCTTATATGAGGGTTCTCCATCATTATCTTAATCTATTGTGTCTTAAATAAGGCATGAATGAAATCTTGATAAATGCCAATAACACTTATCAGAATATCAACATATTACTCTTCAAAGACAAAGTTTCCCTATAAACTCAACATCTTAAAAAAATTGAGCATTTTTCGACTCAAAAATCATTTTATTCATGGGATCATAGAACCTATACCCCCTAGATCTTTTAGAATATCCAGTAAAATAGTAACTCACCGTCCTTGAGTCCAACTTTCTTCTCATTAGGCCTATAAGGCCTTGCCTCAGCTAGATATTCATAAACATACAAGTGCTTTAGACTAGACATCTTGCCCATCCAAAGTTTGTAAGGGGTTTTAACAGTCTCTTTAGTTGATACTCCGTTAAGGATATTTGTTGTAGTCTTAAATGCTTCTCTCCAAATGATTCTTAAAGCCAAAAGGGATTTAAAAGGTGACGTGGAGAGGTAAATAACACGTCTTGTTATAAAGGGCTTTACACATAAAGAATGTATTGACTATAAAGAGACTTTTTCTCCAATTTCTTGAAAGACTCTTCTAGAATAATAATGGCATTGTGGCACATTTTAATCTTGAGTTACATAGAATGAATGTGAAGACAATATTTCTAAATAATAACATTAATGAGATGATCTATATGGTGCAGCTAGAAAATTTCATGTTAGGAGACCCAAAGTGTATGGTTTGCAAATTTAAAAAATTTATGTATGGGCTCAAGCAAGCATCTCAATAATGTTATTTTAAGTTTCATCAAATGATCATCTCATTTGATTTTGAGATAAAATTGGTCGATAATTTTGCATATATCATAAGTTCTGTAAGAATAAGTATGTTTTTCTAGTGTTATATGTCGATGACATTTTTCTTGCCAGCAATGATATAGGCTTATTGCACAACCTAAGAGGTTTCTAACTAAGAATTTTGAGATGTGAGATGAAAGATCTTGGTGACGCATCTTTTATATCATAGATACATTGAGATCGCTCCTGAGGTATTTTTGGATTATCACAAAAGAGTTATATTGAAAAAATTCTAAAAAAATATGGCATGCAAGATTACAAAAAACGAAGTGATACCCCTATGACTAAGGGGATAAGTTTAGTCTCAATTAGTACCCTAAGAATGATTTTGAGAAAACGATACATAATATTCCTTATGAGTCAGTAATAGAGAGTCTGATGTATGCTAAAGTTTATACGTGACTAGATTGCGTACATTACTAGGATATTGGGTACATATTTAAGCAGTCCAGGAGTACATTATTGAAAAGTAGCCGAATGAATATTGCGATACTTAAAGAGAACAAAAGACTACATACTCACGTATAGGAGGTTAGATCAACTTGAAATCGTTAAATATACTGACTTCAATTTTGTTGGATGCCAAAAAGGTATGAAATCCACTTCGGGTATTGTTTCCTAAAAGAACGCCAACTAGTTTATTATAACATCTTTTATGATGGCTACGATGCCAGCGGAGTTCATAGTATGTTATGAGGCATCCAATCACAGAATATCACTACTAGGGGCTACACATAATAGATAGCATTGACAAACCACTCAAGTTATTTTGTGACAATAAGTCAGCAGTTCTATATTCCAATATCAACAGGAGTTCAACAAAGTCAAAGTATATAGACATCAAGTTCCTAGTTATTAAAGAAATAATTCAAAGTAGACAGTTGTCTATAAAACATATTGGCATAAACTCAATGATTGCAGATCCGTTTACTAAGGGATGGCCACCCAAAATATTTCATGAGCACATTGCTTATATGGATGTTGTGCCATTAAAGGAAATTTAATTTTAGCATGATTTTGTAATTTAAATGCTTTTATAATATAGACATTTTAAAGTTATTTCAGTTTATGTTTATTTCGAGTTATTTACTGCAGAAATAAAGTTTTTATTTATTCACACTCTGATTTTGGTATAGGTTTGATCTCACTAAGGATTAAAGTGGATCACTTGGAAATAGGCATGTTAAGATCACATTGCATTAAATTTCGATGCTACACTTCTACATCATGATTCATGTCATTCAGTTGTATTGGTATAATGACTATTGATGGGTCGAGTTACAACAGCTGTGATGAAGACCGCTTTGATCTTATGTTGCTATAATTGCTAGACTAGATTGGTTATAAATACATTTTGGTAATGACAGTAAGGTTAAGCTCATACGGCTTTTTTTTTAAAGCATAATTATAAGGTTACACATATAATCAGGCGAGAGATTGATGGATATTTAATTTAGCATTGTTGGATCTTTAATCCAACGTTGGGTTTATATATGAATAATTATGTATTACAAACTATCATATAAGGTTAAGCTAATTAAAAGTGATCTATTAAGGTTTTCGATAATTTAGACCTTTAATGTATAGAGACTTAAGGGAAACTTTCATTTATATGATAGGCGTTATGGTCCTTAGGTCTCACGTATCGTTTTATTCTCTACTGACATCCTATCATCAGAGTGAGTGCATGGAGAAGTTTAAAGGATTCTCTACAAAAACGTGTTGATCTGAAAGACAAATCACACGACTCTAAAGAGTAATTATTGTGCAAATTTTATTGTACTCGCAAGCGCGCGAATCTACTGTAATATAAATTTATGGTGACGAGTATTCATCCACGAGGAAGTAGATTTAATTATATGTAGGGTTAATTTTTTTAAGTGTGTATGTGAACCGGCTGGAGATGATTTTGGAGCAGTACTACGATTTAAAATAAAAAATGGTGGGAATGAATTAAGGACGAAAATTATTCAAATAAAATACTTGAGTTTCTAAACTCACATTCAACACTTCACCATGGGTTTAATGTCCATTTTTTGTTCCAATTAATTTATAAGGGAGTATTTTCATTGCTCATAAGCCTCATCCTAATAAATATGGTATCAAGCGCTCAATGTGCTAGAGGGTAATGATCTTCCACCAAGTGTCATGTTAAGTACACATTGTGTCAGGTAATAATAATCCTTTTGCCGATAACATGGTAAGACTGTCTACTAAATAACTTAGATGCATTCTCTGTAAACACTAAATCAAGACAACTCACAAATACTTGAGGGAAGTTTCTTTCTAATAAAAATGGTGTAAATTACTTATTGTACCAGACAATAATGATCTTTCACTAAGGAGTCGATATACCGTGCAAAATCTAGACAATATACATTGTTTGTCGATAATGAGTTAAAACAACCACAAAAATCAGAGAGGAAAAAAAATAAACTTACCAAATTAAGCCTATGGATCATGTTGAGACTTCATCCTCAACCCAAACTTAAAACTAAATTAGCCACTCATAATTAAACTAGGGGTAAAGTAGTAAATTTATTAAAATATGTAGTACATACAAGATAAATGAAAATTACAGAAAATAGAGCTCAAATTTAGATTCAGAGCTATCACATTAAGAGGAGAAGCGCCTTATTTATAGATACAATGAGTAAATCATGGCCATCGGATGAAAATAATTCGAACGTTCAAAATTGCATCACGTGACAAGATCTAATTGCTTGGAACACATAATCAGGTCTAATAATATATTACCACATCATTGGTCAACGCTATCTCAGCATTTTTTGGACTAATAAGATATTGTCACATCGTCAGTCAACGCCACATTATCGGTCAATGCCACATCAGTATTTTTTTGTCCAATAAGATGTTGCCATGTCGTCAGTCAATGCCATGTCAGTTGGTCAATGCCATGTCAGCTGGGCCCCACCAAAATCATAAAATTATGATTTTGTCCTTTGTGCCCTTTTTAATGTTTCAGTTATTCTCAGTTCAAGAATGCTAGCTGTTTTACTGTCCGACTTCTTGTTAATTATGAAATAACTAAAATACCCATAAAATACATAAAATACTCAAAACACAAATAAAAGGGAAAATATTGATTAGACTTAGCGGTGTTCGCAGATCGGATTTTATGGATTAAACATAAATCCATATCTAATTTATGATTTTACGGATTGTAAATTTTCAATCAAATCTAATCCACAGATTAACGAATTCAATCCAAATCCAATCAATACATCTGCGGATCATATACAAATTAATTAAATAAAAAAATCTAATATAAAAATAATTTTACTACTGATCAAATTCAAAATTGAAAAAGATTTAAATAAAATAAGTGTCTAAATAAAGTTAGAATAATACATTCAAAGTTTCAAAATATAACATAATGAAAAGAACAAATCTCATTTACATGAAAATTAGCTAAAATTATAAAAATTGACTAAAATTAACTGTTTAGAAAGCTATATTTTTATTTAATTATTCAATTATTTAATTATATTTATTATATATTATTATCGGATAAGATATGTATAGTGTTAATGTAACTACATTTTAGCTTATTTATTTATTAGTAAGTAGTAATGCCACATTTACAAGTTTTTTTTTAATTATGAAATGGTTTTGGACTAGCTCCATTGTAATTTGATCGAGTCCTGCTAGTTACACACTATTTACATTATTGATTCTTATCGCCAAGGACTTCTGGAGAGATTGGGCTGTGGGTGTTGCAAATCTATCCTAGAAAATCTAGGCTACATAGTTGATGATCCCTAGGAACTGCTCGATCTGTCTTCTGCTTGATAGCTGGTCAGGTATCAAAGCCAAAGTTTCCAAAAGTATATATATATATATATTGGATTCACGGATTTTGCGGATTTACAAAAGTAAATTCATATCCAATCCATCAACTGCGAATTTTTAAATTTTCAATTCAATCCAATCCACCAATCTCCAGATTAGATTTTTACAAATCAGACAGATTGAGCGGATCGGATTAGATTCTGACCACCCCTAATATTGAGCCTTGAAGCGCAAAATGACAAATTTATTCTTTATAAATATAAATTTTCCAGCACTCAACAGTAATTAAGTAATATGGATTCAAGTACACTTCCGTAAAAATTCTTGGTGATACAACAAGAATATTTCAAAATTATAGATGGTGGTTTTCACTAAAGGATTATTGCTCTACCAGCCTCTTGTTGCAGGACAAGGCAACCATTGTTGTTTTTTCAGATAATGTTTTGCACCGTGAGAGACTATGGCAGCTGCAAATTTGATTGGGAAGATCTTGACAAAACGGCCAGTGAATAAAAATGTCTTTATCCAGAGTATTCTAGTCATTTGGAAATTTTTTAATTACAAAGTGGAGTTTTTGTTTTACTTCTGAGCATGACCAATATTGAATTTTGGCAATGGAACCTGATAGTATGGAAATGTTTTATTGGTCCTTTCTCCTATTGTGGGTACCGATGCATTTGCGAAGCAAAATTTTAATAAGGTTGCGTTCTAGGTTCGGTTTTTAAATGTTCCAATGGGGTATATGTCAAAGGAGATGGGAGAGTATATAGTAGTATATCATGTATAGTATAGGGATTAAGATCCTATCCTGATCTAAAGTTTTGAGTAAAAATTCATGTGTTGATTGGTAGTTAATGTATTTAAAATATAAAGAAGTTAAATCTTATCCATTTACTATTATTACATGACATATGGCATAAAATTATTATCAGGAGTACTCAAATTAAGAAAGGATTCTAATCCACAGTGAAGATGGTGGACGTTGGTCATTTTTGTGATTTTGTTGGATAGTATATTTGGGTGTATGTGGTTATAGATGTTTTTAAACCTCTTAAGCCTAGTTTGCTGGCTTGTTTTCATACAAAGGATGTTGATCATCTGGTACCATGGTATATAAGCAATTTGTTGGTATATTATTATAAATTAGCAAGTGATATAAATCCCCACTTTTTATGCAAAAATACACCAGCCAGGTTCTCAAGAAATACTGGAGGGGTCATAATGATCCTGCTTAAAACCCAAACTCCTTAAGTAATGTATACAGTCTTAGTGACAAGACCTTGTTAGTGTACTTAAGCTTACTAATAAGCCTCTTACACACTTATCACTTATCACAAGTTTATAATAATAATAATAAATTAAAATAGCAAAGATATAACATATAAATCAACAATATGTAAATACAAAAATGACTAACCCAAGGCCTATAAAAATATAGTGTTCTTAAAAAACATTTGCCACCTTCACAACAGTGCTTGAATAATATTGGAGTCTGTCTCCCAAGATTTGAATAGTGTTGGCAGCACAATTTTACAATTCCAACGAACTTCAAGCAAATGTTTGAATTCTATCACACTGAAGCCTAACGTCAGAGAGTATTTGCTCAAGAGAGAAGAGTAAAAACTACTTGAATTTTGGTGTGATTTGCAAATGAACTTGGAAGCCAATATATAGCTTTCAAGGGAGGGATTTGTCAGTTAAAAATTCCATGTGGGATTTTTCTTCATTTTTTCAAACCAATGGATGTTTTTTTAGATCCAATTTCTCATTCATCCCAGCATAAATTTGAGCATTTTATGAGTCGTTGCGAAAAGCTCACAGAGGAGATTCGAAGTCATTCATGTAAATATATCTTTTTAATATTTATCTCGCTCAAAATTAGCCTTAAAATAACCATTTTATGCTTTTTTTTTTAACAATCCTCCACATGAATGAAAATTAGCAGAAGACACAAAAATAGTTGTTTTGATATCAAAATCATTTTGACTTTGGTGATAGAATTCAATGGATCAAAACCTACACATGATAAGTAGGTCTCAACTTTGAACATTCCCTTGTGAAATATATTTACTTTATTAACTGACTAGTAGGTGTGATATCTTTGAACTATTCTATCGTTTATGTAAATGATGATATATTTCACACACGAACTTTTCCTAATACTTTGAGTTCTTAAGATCTTATGTTCATTTTGGCCTTGAAATTTACCTGGTTCTATAAGAGCTTTTAAGAATTTGGCCCTTGACAATTCCCTTTAAAGCAACCCCACTTCTCTCTCACATAGGTGATTTCTTAATAAAAAATAACCCATCTTACTTTGCTTGGATTTCCAATGCATAAGAAATTATTAAAAGCATAGCTTACCATTTTATTCCTACAGGCATCAATGTTTTCATCATAGAAATGGACAAGAGGATAACCCCCATAGTGATCCAACAAGATATTTTATAATTAGGTTATTCATTTGAACCTAGTTCTTGGAATCTCCAGTCAGCTAGGTTAGGTTTTCCTTCATAAAATAAATCTTTTATTATATGTTCTTTAGGCCCATTCCTCTCTATGATTTTTTTGCTAACTTTCTGTTTAATTCTTTGGTTAGCGAATCTGTAATGTTATTCTTTGACTTTATATAGTCAATAGAAATAATACCAATAGAGAGTAATTGTCTAATGGTATTATGTCTACGACGTATATATATAGACTTACCATTATACATATTGCTCTATGCCCTTCCAATTGCGGATTGACTATTACAATGTATGCAAATTAATGGTACAAGTTTTGGCCATTTTGGAATACCTTCTAAGAAATTCCATAGCTATTCTATCTTTTCACCGTATTTGTCCAATGCAATGAATTGAGATTCAACTGTCGACCTAGCTATCACCATTTGTTTAGATGATTTCTATTAAATGGCAATACCTGCTAGTGTAAACATGTAACTACTGGTAGACTTTGAGTCTTTTACATCAGATATCTAGTTTGCAACAATGTACTTTTCTATTACAGCTAGATACCTAGGGTAATACAGCCCATAATTATCAGTATAGTGCAAGTACTTGAGTACTCTTACTATAGCTTTTTAGTAATCAGCCCGTTGATTACTCGTATATCGAGTAGGTTTGCCTACTATAACTAAGTTCGGCCTTGTACAACTTGTTAGATACGTCAGACTGCCTATCGCTCCTAAGTATTCTCCCTGAGAGACACATCATCTCTATTCTTAGACAGATACAAACTTGTACGTAAATTTGTTTTTGCTACAGCAGAATCGTCTCTATTGAATTTCTCAAGAATTTTGTCCACATAACGTAATTGACTTAGAATAAGTCTGTTAGATGTCCTTGATATTTTTATTCCTAAAATGACATCTGCTAGACCCACATCTTTCATGTCAAAAGTAGACTTCAATATATTTTTGGTAAATCTGACCACTTTGTCATCAATCCCAACAATTAATATACCATCAACATAAAAACACAAAACGACATAGTCACTTTCTGTCTCTTTGACAGATATGCATTTATTACATTTGTTGATCTTAAAACCATATACCATCATCATATGGTCAAATTTTTCATGCCATTGTTTTGGTGCTAGCTTTAAGCTATATAATGACTTTATTAATTTACAGACTTTCTTTTCTTGCCCTGAAGCTATAAAGCCTTTAGAGTACTCTACGTAGATTTCTTCATCTAAATCTCCATTTAGAATGACTATTTTTACATCCATTTGACGCTCTTAACTAGGAGTGGATAGAACTGAATTGGACCCGAAAAATTTTTAGTTTGGTTCGGATTTTTTCTTAGAAAAAACCAATTGTTTCAATTCGGTATAAAACCAAATACTTCAGTTCGGTTTTCAATTTAAAATGTTAAATCCAAAAATCAAACTGATAAACCAAAAAAATAATTTGTAAATTAAGGAAATGCCAGGTGGCATTTAGAGATTGGTTGAACCAGATCTAACCCAAAAAATCTTGTTCGGTTTGGTTTATTCGATTTCGGTTGAAAATTTTATAAGTAAAAAATCAATTTATTAATATCAAAACCGAACCAAATAGAAATGCCCAAGCCAATTTTATAAAATTCTCAAACCGAACCAAATCAGAAATTTCCAAACCGAACCGTACCGAAACAAAACCGAACCGAACCGGTGTCTACCCCCACTCTTAGCTAAATAAAGTGATTCTGATAATTCATGTTTTCAATTATTTTTGTACACATAGGCTATGTTTGGCAGATCGGATTAGATTGAATTATATTAGATTGGATTATACTGGATTATATAGTATTGTCTTTTGTTTGGTATAGTGTCGGACAAGACTATGTTAAATTTAATTTAATGATGTTAAAATAACTATTTGAATAATATATTATTTTTAAAATCATATTACTATTTATTAAATTTAATATTTAGATTTCAATATTATTGTGATTAAATAAATTGAATATTTTTTATGTTTAATATATTAATACTAGTTAAAATAAAATTTTGAATTAATATTAAATTTTAAAAAGTTAAAAATAAATTTTTGAATAAACTTTTGATATTAGTAACAAATTTAGACTATCAAATATCTAATTCTATCTAAACCCATGTGAAAATAGGGATTTATAGTCCTATGAATGTTGGACTAAAATTTAGACTAATTTATCCTTCCTAACAGCCAAACATGACTCTAGATTGGACTAATTTTTTTATCCTTCAAATTAGTCTAATGCCACCTTTTATCCAACATCCAAACATAGCCATAAGTAATATATTGAAGAATATATGGCAACAGGAATAGCTTATGAAACATTAATGTTGGACCTTTAATTGTTACTTTTGAACTTATAGCACTACAAGAAAAAATGACCTACGATGGCAGGTACCTGTGTGACAATTCTTAGGCTGAATCTCTAATGTAGCAAAAAGATGACAGACTCATTATAAAAATTTGTTATATCATGATAATATGACATATCTATAATAGTTTTTTTTACTATGAAGAATTAATGACTACTTTGTGATAAAGATTTTAACTATTCGTTTGTGATACAATTTTTATTTTGACTTTATTTTACGGAGGTTTGATTGGAAATTTTAAAATAATTTTATTAAACAAAAATAAACCAAAAATTAAATAAAAAAACAACAATGTTCGGATTAAAAGTAAATAAAAAAAATAAAAAAACCTTAGGTCATACCATTTTTTTCTCTTTTTCTTACTGTCACAACAACCCTTCGCCTGGAGCCCTCGCACCAGCACTGAATCATCGACGATGTAATCTCATCTCTTGCCAGCAAATTTTTCTTGTCTCCCACCGTCGACTTTGTCCCTTCCCTTACTGAGAGCCACGTGAAGAACCCACTGAATGTGTGCTATCTTCATTGAATTTCAAAAGCTAAGTATAGGTCGACAGCACCAAACCGACTTCGAAAAAACCAGTTCGATACGGGTTTTTTTTCTTTTGATTCGGTATACTGTAATAAAAAAAAAAAAAACAAATAGTTTAATTCAAAACCGAGCCGAATGATTCAGTTCGGTTTTTGGTTCAAAATTTCAAAACCGAAATCGAACCGATTTTCCAATGGTGTTCTTGTAATTTTAAGTATACACACACGCGCAGCGCTATACGCAAAAAACATTTTCAAATCCTAATTTCTAGTTTCTACCCAACAATCTGCTGAATCGCTGCCCGTCAATAACAAAACCTGGCTTCGGTGCCGCTACCGCTTCCTTCTGGCTTCGGTGCCGCTGCCGATTCCTTCTGTCCTTGCTTCCTTCTGGCTTCACGATCTAGCAGCCATCGTTGCTGCCGCTGCCGATTCCTTCTGTCTTTGCTTCCTTCTGGCTCTTTTGTGGTCACTGCCGCTGCCGCTTCCTCCAAGGTTGTTGACTCTTTTGTGGTCACTGGTCACCGAGGTCTCTTAGCGCCTCACTGCGTTTTGCAGCTTGCAGGTACTTAAATTTGGTTTCATTTCGTTATTTTAATTTGAATGCATTCTATTAATAGATCAAAATTACCATGTAATATGATTTTGTTTTTATTTTTTTTTTTGTACACACTCAGTTTTCTTCATAGATATCTGAGTGTGTGTGATTGTGTTCTGTGCATTTAATAAAAATGGTGAAAATATATATTTGTTGTTGCAGAGAGGAGATTCCCCAGCTTTAATTTCTGAACCGTGACTCCGATCCGTTACCGTACCGTTAAGCAGAATCGTCGGTTCCGGTTCGGTTATTGTTTTCTTTAAGTGTTACGGCTTTTGAAATTTTTGAACCAAACCGCAAACTTCGTTTTTCTCCCATAGTGAACCGAACCTTCGCCCACCCCTGGAGGTTTAGTTCCCAAATTTGTTCAGTGTTGATTAAGTCCAATTGTTTGATTGATATGGGTAATCTTTTTTTGCATGTCAATTCTGAGTAAAACTTATTGTCAAATTCGAGCCCTAGAGGTGTAGTTCTCAAATTTGTTCACTGTGTTGGAAAGGCTTTTTTTTTTTTCCTTTTCAATTTCTCTATTTAAATTTATTGATTTGTTGTAATTACCGAAGCCTAGAACTATAAAATGGCATGGGTTTTGTTCTTGGTGTTGCTAATCACATGCATGTTGCCAATATTGCTCACTGTCCTCGAATTGGAGATTTCTCATGGCTTTGCAAAAGATTGTTTCTTTGTATCTAGGGTTTTCTTAGCTTCAAGTTATTGTTGATTGCAGTTGCAGTTAGCATTTAAAAGATGGATCTTTATCTTGGCAATGCGTTAAGCATGATCCGGGTGGTCTTGATTTTATTTTCAAGGCAGTGGAGTTGTTAATTTTAATTCTTATGTTTTGACTGGAAAGATGGCAATGGGCAAAAGCTAACTGCTTCTGGAATATCGTAGTGGGTTTAAACTATTTTGAGTTCAATCTATATATGAAATTATTAATTTTTACTTTTATGTTCTCAGTTCTAATTGAAGGAATGACATGAATTCCTTTACATATTTATCAACGTAGGGTATCAGGACGCTCTGTTGCAAGCTGTTGGTTTTGAAGATTGCTGTGGAAAACTTATGTGGTAATTTGCACCAAATATTTGGCTTTCTTGAGGTAATAAATTGTCAGTCACACCACCCTCAAAGTTTTGGTTTTACTTTAAAGTTTTGTTTTTCTAAAAAGAGCAATGATATTGAAACTTCAAATAACCATCGTCCCTACTGGAATTTGAGGAGTGGAAAATGGGCTAGGCCCAAGCCCAGGCCCTCAAAGCCTGGCCCAGCTTGGGCAAGCTATACTTGAGACCGCCATTGCCTTGTGTCAGGCGACCAAAGCACGCCTAGGATTTTTGAAATTTGAGGAAAAAAATCTTTTATTTTTAAATTGATTATAGACTACCTAATTTTTAATTCCACCATTTCATTCTTTCAAAGTCTTACAAGATAAGTCTTATCTTTCATTTTTGAATTGATGATAGACTACCTAATTTTCAATTCCACCATTCCATTCTTTCAAAGCCTTACAAGATAAGCCTTACAAGCTGCTTATCTGAAGATTTAATTCATGAACATTTCTGTATGCAAGTAACCTTCAATTTAAGGAAATATAAAGGATCTTGATAATTTGTACTGACTGATCATCAATTAACCATACACAATTCAGAGGAAAGAGGAATAATGCCTTAATCCACTTGTGGATTTAGTATTAACAAGCAATACATTCGTGGCAAAAAAAACAAGAAAATAAAAAATAAGCAAAGGAATTCTTAAAAATATATTCTCTCTGATGCTATTCGAAGAAGTCATGGACATGTACAACTGTAGTAAAAAATAAAATTAAAAAGAAAAGAAGAAACTAAGAACTAAAATTCGAAAAAGAAAGAGAAGAAAAAAAAAGCCATGATCACATATTGTAACTTGTTAACATTAATATGAATAGGTATATGATCAGACATTTTAGGCAGCCATTGAATAAAGAAAGAAAGCATAGAAATTCATTGGAATACCAGGTGGCGATGAAAATTAGAGACAGCGGTGCGACGGAGCAATGATTGTCGCGGAGTAGCAACAAGTGAGCAAAGAAACAAAAGTGGTCGCCCTTCGCATGTGCAGTGTGCAGGTTAGGGTTTTAAATTTTTTGGGATTTCTCCAATTTGGGTTAGGAAGAGAGGGACCTGCGCGAGTTTGAGTGCTGGAGAGAAAGAGAGATGGGAATGGTTTTATGGTGTCTAATTTTAATGATTTAAAAAAAAAAATTTGTATATTAAAAATATAAAAGTGAATATTGTTGAGAAATTGAATGGTAAGTATATAAAACATGCAAGGGAATAAAATGAAAAATTGATATTAAAGGAGCTAAGGGCTATTTGAGATTACTTTTGAGAGACTTAAAATGATTTTAAAAAGTTAAAAGTTAAGTTTAGTGTTCAATAAATTTATTATTACCAATTATATTGAAATAACATATACAGCTCAAAATTTATTAGATACTAAAAAGTTAAGTTTTAGTTTTTTAAAATTATTTTTAAGTTTTTCAAAAATAATCTCAAACAGCCCTCGGCTTCTTTATTATTAATTTTTTTACATTATTCACTTGTATGCTTTATATACTTACTATTCAATTTTTCAACAATGTTCACTTTTATATTTTAGAAGTATAGAAAAAAATATATAAAAACAATCATTAAAATTAAATTCCCTAAAATCATTCTCGTCTTTCTCTCCAGCACTCCAACTTGCGTACGTCGCCTTTTTCCCAACCCAAAATGACAATACCCCCTAGAATTTGAAAACCTAATCCGCACACCACACACACAAATAGCGACCGCCTTTGTTTTTGTGCTCACTTGTTGCTGTTCCGCGACAATCACTACTCCATTGCGCCGCTGTCTCTACTCTCCACCTCTTGTTGCTGTTGCGGTAAGTTTCTGTCCTCTCTTTCTTTATTCAATGGCTACCCAAAATGTTTGATTATATACTTATTTGTGTTGATGTTAACAAGTTACCGTATATGATCATGATTTTTTTTCTTTTTCTTTTTCTTTTTGAATTTTGGTTCTCAATTTCTGCTTCTTCTTTTTTATTTTTTATTTTTTACAGTTATACGTGTCCATAACTTCTTTAAGTAGGAATGGAGAGGATATATTTTTAAAAATTCCTTTTCTTATTTTTTATTTTCTTGTTTTCTTTGCCATGAATGTATTGACTTTTAGCACTAAATCCACAAGGGAATTATGACATTATTCCTCCGTCGTCTAAATTATGTATGGTTAATTGATGATCAGTTGGTTCAAATTATAAAGGATTCTTTACATTTCTTTAAATTGAAGGCTACTCACATGCATAAAAGGTTCATGAATTGAATATTCAGATAAGCAACTTGTAAGGCTTGAAAGAATGGAATGGTGAGATTAAATATTAGGTAGTCTATAATCAATTTAAAAAATGAAAGATTTTTTCCCCCTGAAATTTGAAAAATCCAAGGCATGCTTTGGTGGCCTGTCATAGGCCAATGGCGGCCTCAAGCACGGCTTACCCAATCAGGGCTGGGCCGTTTTCCACTCCTCAGATTCCAACAAGGACGATGGTTATTTGCGGTTTCAAAATCATTGCCCTTTTTTGTGTAACTTTTCAACTTTTTTTTGTTTGAATATGTAATTTTTCAATTTATACTTCATTTATCGATCACTGTCATCGTTATCTCTATCGGTTCAATCTTGACTTTCAAGTATTCAGTCTTCTATTACTGCAAAATGTTTATTCAAGTTTTAATCAATTTTTTTTTTTTGTATCAGATATTGTATGGAATCTCAACATGTTCGACTTTGTATTTATCATAAAGTGGCAATCTTGTTGATGATCTTTTCCGCCATTGGCATACTGGTTGGTTTGGGTTCTTATATTCTTTAATTCAATGAATTCATAAACTGAATATTTTTGTGCCAGTGGAGAGATTCTAGAATACCTTTGTTGTACTATGCTTAATGTATGTCTGACATGTGTGCATTTTTTAAAAAAGTTCATCATGTAATTTGTAGGTACTCTAGAATCTCTGTTGCCAGTGGATATCTGTTGTAATGTTGTTAATCTATTGCATTTTTCTTTCTCTTCCACCCACCAACAAAACCCTTCTTTGGGGTTTGCTTTGTACTTTGGTTGCTCTTATTTTGCCCGCTTTTATTTTCTGTAGTTATTAAAACGATTGGGAATAAACTAATTACTTTTGTGCCAGTGGAGAGATTCTAGAATACCTTTGTTGTACTATACTGAATTTGTGTCTGACATGTGTACATTTGTTTTAAAAGTTCATCATGTAATTTGTAGGTACTCTAGAATCTCTGTTGCCAGTGGATGTGTGTTGTAGTGTTGTTAGTCTATTGCATTTTTCCTTCTCTTCCACCCACCAACAATCTTTGGGGCTTGCTTTGTACTTGGGTTTCTCTTATTTTGCCCGCTTTTATTTTCCGTACTTATTAAAACAATTGGGAATGGAAACTTCTTTTTGTTTTTGTAGTGATGGTATGATATCCAGAAGTGGTGGTTGATCATTGGTGGGTATGGAGAGAGGATGCTGGTGGTATTCGCTGAACCAAGTTAATTTTCAGTGGTCAATAATGGTCACTGACAGCCAAGTATTACTTGTACAGTTGTGGACATCTAGGAAGTTGTCATGTTACTATAACTGCTATTGCTTGATGACATACTGGCTGAAAAAAACAAGTTTGCTGTTCTTGAGATTGAGAATGTGTTAGTATGTGGAATTGTAGGTGCTCAGTGTACTATGGACAACTTTGTTGATTATGTTCTTCTAAAGAACATGCTATTGTTGTAATATTATCGTATTTGTTAAGATGATTGCTATTACAGTATTGAAGAAATTGTAGATGTCCTTTATGTTAAATGTGTATAGATCACCATCACTCCGTCAAGGCTTGCCCAACAAAAAAAAAAAGAAAAGAAAAGAAAAGTGGAGATTCTGATTACAGAAATAAGGACATAGCATAAAAATATTACAAGACCACAGATCAGGATAATTTTGGTCAGTTTTCTGACTTAATCTCTTATATTTTCAGGTGGGAAGGTGTGAGGCGCATTCTGATGTCAACTACAATACCAATGCTTTTTGCAGTTCCAAGAAATATCTGATGACTTCTTATTTTGGAAAATATGAAAAATTGCTTGATTCAAATTTCCAAGAATTCGTTGCAAATGAATTGCGTACTAGCTTCTGTGAAGTGCTACCAGATAATACAAGTTCTGTTATAAGACGATTGGTTCTGCTGCGCCATTTGATCGGTGAAGGTTCTCATCGGAATCTATTATCATCTATCAGATTTTATGTTGACCCAAAGTCCTTATCTCGACTGCCCCTTCACAAGTGTGAGCTCATAGTCATTGAAAGACTGCCCTCAGGAATCTTTGCTGACCCATTTGAGCTGCAACATCTTCACCAGCGTGGTGGTAAACTACATTGATTTTTCATGATAAAATTTTCGAAACTGCTTAAAACCGTGCTTATTGTTTTGATTACCTTTGTGATGTTAATCATTCCATGTCCATTTTTCTGTAGTTTTAGCAGATGTAGCCGTTTTCGGAGATACAAACTTGGAATTACCTTCATTTCGTTCCAAACAGTCTGCTGTTGAAATTCACATGAATGTTGGTTCCGATAGGTTTTTGAGTCAAAAGGATGGACTGGAAATTAAAGTACAGCTTCCACTACATGCACGTTATCAGGTGAGCAAAAAAGAGATTGTGAAATGGATAACAGAATTTGGAACTTTTCACTTTAATTGCAATGTCTCTTTCGGACCTAAAAAAATATATGAAACGATATAAAATAATACATCAGGCATTCTCTTAAAAAAGTTTGCGTTCAAAGTTTTAGTTCTTACTATTAATTCTTTCAGCTCTCTTTCTAGACTAGATGCAATTGTATTTGATGCACATTCAAATTTGTTTTCAACCTTTGTTAGTTATTGCATCTTTTCTTTAAAATTATAGTTGTTTGTTTTGTGTAGAATAAGGTTGTTTTCATTATTTTTAGGTTTTTTAATTTGAGGTTTATGCTTTGGTTGGATTTGAGGGATTAAATTGTATGTTGAAGTAAAGAGATTCAGTTGCTGAAAATTCATTAACAAAATTAATTCACATTTCGAGAAGTAAATGATTGTGGTCAAGTATTTTCAAGATTGTACTTTTAATTTGCATTTTTAGAGATGCATTGCAGTTTATACTTAATTTTGTCCTCTTGTTATGCTTTTATATTAATAATATATCTTCAATTGTAGTTATTATGTTCCTCATTAGATGCTTCACGTTTACTAACAAAATTCTTGGAATTGTTAAAATGACTTTAAAGGTTTTATACTAAGTTATAGGTAAATGTTCTATGGAACACTAATATAATTTTGTCTCAGGTCTATTGTAATTTTTGCTCCCAGACATTACTATAACATAAACTTGCTGCAGAGAAATGTAATAATCACAACAATAGTCTGTTGTACTATGAAAAGTGAAAAACTAAGTTTGAATTGTTTGCAGTTTTCACCATTTTCTAATATAGTCTTTATAAATGTAAAATTTTAAGTGTCGGATAAGATGTGCTGGTGTTTTATGTTTTTCTTTTCTTTTCTTTCTTTTTCTCGCTTTCCTTTTGTTTTTCAATTTACACATCTTCCTAAATATAGCTCCATTGACTCCAGCAGCAGTTCCTGCTCCTGTATTTCTCATGCGTACCTTGGCATGTTTTTTGTTTTTTTTTTTTTTTAATTTTTAATTTTTAAATTTTTTTTTTCACATTGGCATGTTCTTACCTTTATACTGTTCCAGTAAACTGGTTACCTAAGAATTGCTGAATTACTACAATAAATAAATAAGTAAATAAAAACAGATGGTCTATAAGCGAGGCCTACAATGTCACCTAGAATGCCTGGCTTTTGTACTAGTTGCCAAGTCCAGAAAAAAAGCAAACTATAAATATTTTTATGAACTGTTCAACATCTGTAAAGATATGCGGCAGTTTGATACTTTTGTGCCCCTCTTGTTTTCTTCTACACGTGAGACCTGATGTCTGATTCAACCCATAGCCTTATCATCATTAGTTTTAGCTTCTCTTGGTGCTTCTCGTAGTTTCAGTTACCAGAACTCTTTCTTAGATTTCTTAAGAATGCCCTAGTCTGCTAGTGTAAAATAAAACAGGATAGTCATACATGCATGATGGATTGTCAAGATTTAAGGAATTGATGCATTGGTATGTGCAATAAGATGGTTGCTTTTATTGGAACGTTAGTGACAACTTGAAAATAGTAAAGGATACATCAAAATTTCTGACTGAAATTTCACTATTATGCAGCCCTTGGATGAATCTGGCTATTCACAAGTAGAATTTGGTGATCCTGATTTATTCTTATGCTGCTGCATTGAAGGAAAGCTGCAGAATCAGAGCTGTTTATTCATCCCAACTTCTGAAAACGCAGACCCTAAAACTGATCGTGCAGTGTGGAGAATAC
Source organism: Murraya paniculata (assembly GCA_030449075.1). Taxonomy (NCBI): domain Eukaryota; kingdom Viridiplantae; phylum Streptophyta; class Magnoliopsida; order Sapindales; family Rutaceae; genus Murraya; species Murraya paniculata. Next base: position 73,942 of record JAEVFN010000111.1, on the reverse strand, counting down.
CTTCTGGGATTAAGGCTCATGCAGGGTTTGTTTCTGTTGTTACTTTTGTTTCAGCCTTCATATCAACCATTTTAATTGTCTTGACATCCTTTTTTTGTTCAGACTTCAAAGCATGCAACAGTTTAAAATGTTCCTAATTACTTAAGGTAATAATGTATAAAACTTTTTAACATTTGTTCGATTATATCCATCCAGAAAACAAAGAGTTCCAGCTCCGCTGTTGTATTCTTTCAAAAATAGGTAATATGAGAGGCGGGACGTGGGGGGCGGTGGGTCAAATTCGGTCAAGATTTTGGTTTCAGCTCAGTTTGTGTTTTGCTTGCTTGTGTATAATACTTAAACAGATAAAAATTTAAAAGCAAAAGCCAGAAATCAAAAGTCAAAAAGAACGAACACAGAAAAAAGATTGGGTTTTATTTATGCTCTTGGAAGGTCAAGTGCGGTTTTATCCTATAATCATAATTTTTACAAACACAATGGTCACTGCAACTCTTGTTTTTGACACTTCAATACTAAACAGGCGTCTTGAATCTAATATCTAACCATCAGTTGTTCTCGGCATCCTTAGTTGCAAAATATAATTAGTTACTAAATTGTCATATGCAAGTCCCATTGATTCTCAATGAACTATATTTTACATTTTTTTTCTTCTTTCAATTTATTTATTTTAATGTTATTTTTCTGATTATTATTATTTTTTTAACAATTTCAATAACAGATTTTGATTTTAGAATAAAACGAGCGATTGATAAACACAAATGACGAATCAAAACATGCTATTGATATTGATATGAGATCACAAAAGGTAAAAGGATCGTTTAAAGTTAGTTATTCCATTCCATTATATTGACAATTTCAAAAAACAGTTTTTGTACCAAGCATGACGACAGCCGGCTAAGTTTGCCTCCATCCTCTAGCAATTCAGGACCTCTCCCTTTGAAGGAGGCAAGGAGGATTTGACTTTACCTAGGGAGAGGGTATTATGAAAGAAAATTGATCGTAAATTATGTATAAGCCTAGACTTGATTCTTCTTATGTCGATGGCCGAGCGGTTAACGAGGACGGGCTGTAAATTTAGTTGCAATATTTGTATGCTAGTTCAAATTCAGCTCGGCCCATTAATATTTTGATATTTGTTATTTACACAAATAATTTTCTTAGAATTAGTGCGATTTAATTTGTAGGTTTTGTGCAATCATATTAATGAGTGATTTAATTTGGATCCAAAACCAGTTAGGGATGGTAGAAATCTCCACGGAAACGGTGTTCTTGGGGATTTCCTTCATTTAAGGAGGGTACGGAGATGATTTTACACCTAATTTTTTATTCGGAGAAGAGATGAGAACAATTTTTTATCAAATTTCTTATTTGGGGAAAGAACGGGGATGAGGTGTATTATTATTTTTCTATTTCTCCATTTTAATTTTAAATTTTAATTTTATTTTTCTAGAATTATTAGTGAATAAATAATAAATTATAAATATAAAATATTAAATATTGGTGTAAATAATAAATATCAAAATATTTATACAAACAATATAAATATTAGTTATTATAAAAACGTTTAATGTAATTTAGACTTAATTATAGCCAAAAGCCTACAATCCCACAAGTGCACAATTCACAAATCAAACTTTTAAGTCTCTTTCTCACAGTCTTACTCATCCTTTCCAAATTATTTGCACCGTAGCCAGCATCCAACTGGTCTTCATCTTATCATAGCGTGGTAGCACATCGCGTTGTCGGTGGCTGAGCAATCCAACTCATCGCCACGTTAGCTAGTACCCCCACACACGGCTTCGTCACATTGTAGTTAGTGGCCAAGTGGTATAATTGCTCATGGACAACACTCATGTCAATATTATATAAAAAATCACATTATTTGAATTTTGTTTTGAAAATCAATATTTGAATGTTATATATACCAAAAGTTTGATGGAGTATAATGAAAAAAGATGCAACCATAATCATTCTCATTTTATTTTATGTATTTTTAGCTTAATATGATTAAATTAAGTTCAAAATAAAAAAAAATTAGGTATCAGGGATTGAGGGTCCCCCATTATTATTTAGGGAGAGGAGGGGGATTCTCTCAAGCAATTCAGACAAGGGCATGGAGGAGAGTAGGACATATGCAGAACATCAGGGATGGATAGGGTATGTCGATTCTCTCCTCTCCCCTCCCTATTACCGTCCCTAAAATCAGTGACACTGCTTTCATAATTCTGGAAGGTAAAACAACAACCCGCATCCCGCCGACTCAAATAAAAAATGGGGTCACATTGGGTTAGACTTTTACCGGATATGAAGGTTACCCGAAAACCTAAACCAAACCAAAAATTCACCACCAAGAATGTTAACCTCCTAATAAAAAAATCAAAATAATTCACTGAACGTCTAGGGCACCTCTCTCAAGCCAAATTGAACCAAATGTATACTTAAAAATTGAGGCATCAAATTATCGATGTAACCTTCATCCAAGAAACAATATCCAGACGACATTTAAATGAGAAAATAAAAAAGCATACACAGCTTAATTGCTAATGAACTACGAGAAAATCCAAGGAAGTCCAAAATATTTTTGTTTTTTCAAATTAATGATTAAAAAAGAATAGAGACATTACATGACAAGCAGAAATATAAATTCCACAATCTCAAACAAACACCAACTTATAGTAACGAATAGCCACCCCACCACCAAAGCGACTCAGATGTCCCAACTGGATACCCACCTATTATATAGTAAAACTAGAACGTCTTACTCATCCTCCTCAGCAATGATTCTTCATGAAACAACATCGGCAAAGTGATTAGTATGAGATCGCCCTCTTGTTGCAAGTGTATGATCTCATCCTAGCTTGCTCCCAAAGCAACTGAGGCCACAGCACGTGTAAGAAAGTCAGTGCTAACCTGATGATATATCGTTCACATTTTCAAGTGTGTGATTATGTTGAAGGGGCAATTTTATGGAAAAGTGCGAAACAAATTATCATAGCTGCATCTATGGAAGATGAGTTTGTTGCATGCTTTGAGGCCATTGTTTACGAACTATGGCTGCGAAACTTTATTTCAGGACTTGGGATTCTCGACTCTATAGCCAAGCCGCTGAAAATTCATTGTGATAATGTTGCAGCCGTCTTCTTTTCTAAGAACGACAAGTAATCTTAAGGCTGTCGAACGCTTACAGATAAATTTCTTGTCACAGATCCTTTAACAAAAGGATTGTCACCAAAGGCATTCTGAAGTCACATGGAAATGTTGCACCTGAGGCGTGATCATTGAATTATGTTTTATTACTTTACTTAATTATTATTATAGCTTGACACTCTGAGCTCAATAAAGTGATTCTGATTATTCATGTTTTCAATTATTTGTGTACACATAATTCATATATTGAATGGATATATGGCAGCAGGAATAGCTTATGCAACATTAATGTTGGACCTTTAATTGATATTTCTTAATGTATACCACTCCAAGAAAAATAACCTACGATGACAATTACCCGTGTGATAGTTCTTGGGTGAATCTTTTATGTTACAGAAAAATGACAGACTCATGATAAAAAAAATTGTGAAATCATGATAGTATGATAAATATATGATAGTTTTTTCACTATCAAGGATTAATGACTACTTTGTGACAAAGATTTTGACTATTAGTCTGTGATACAATTTTTATTTTGACTTTATTTTACGCAGATTTGATTGGAAATTTTAGAATGAGTATAATTAAACAAAAATAAACCAAAAATTAAAAAAAAAAACAGCAGCATTCGGATTAAAAGTAAATAAAAAATAATTAAAAAAACCTTAGCTTATATTTCTTTTTCTAAGTGTTTAGCTAAACATATTCTCACTCTCACTCTCAGAAGTCATGACGACCATTCGCCTGAAGCCCTCGCACCAACACTGAACCACTAGCGATGTTATCTCGTCTCCTGTCACCAAATTTTTCTTATCTCCCGCCATCAATTTTGTCCCTTACTGAAGACCACGTGGAGAGCCCACCGTTCGTTGAGCCCGATTGTTTAACTGATACATGTAATCTTCTTTTGCATGTCAAGTTTGAGTAAAACTTCTTGTCAAATTCGAACCTTAGATGTGTAGTTCTCAAATTTGTTCTTTGTGTTGGAAAGTTTTTTTTTTTTTTAATTTCTCTATTTAAATTTATTGATTTGTTGTGATTACCGAAGCCCATAACTATAAAATGGCATGGGTTTTGTTCTGGAGTATTGCTAATCACATGCATGTTACCATATTGTTCACTGTCTTCGAATTGGAGATTTCCCACGGCACGAACCAACCAACTTCGGCTCCAATCATAAGAATTGATTGCTACACAGAATAAAGGCATAAATGTTAGTAAATTATCACTAAAAAAACCATAGATAGTACTAAGGGTGTTCACGGATTGGACATCAATCCATATCCGATCCATGATTTTACGGTTTGTAAATTTTTAATCAAATCCAATCTATAGATTGACGAATTCAATCAAAATCCAATCCATATGTCTGCGGATCGGATACGGATTTGACCCAATCCATATCTAATCCACCATTTTACAAATTAAAATTTTTTAATTATGTTTATTCTATGAACTAATTAAATAAAAAAATCTAATATAAAAATAAATTAAGTGTCTAAATAAAGTTAGAATAATATAATCAAATTTTAAAAATATGACATAGTGAAAAGAACAAATCTTATTTGTTTAAATCAATACATGAAAATTAACTGTTTAGAAATCTATATTTGTTTATTTAATTATTTAGTTATTTAATTATATTTATTATATATTATTATCGGATAAGATATGTATAATGTTAATGTAACTATATTCTAACTTATTTATTTATTAGTAAATAGTAATGCCACATTTACAAGTTTTATTTATAAATAAATAAATAAATAAATTTTATTTTTTTGCAGATTCGTAGATTTTTACAGATTTACATAAGTAAATATATATGCAATCCATCGACTGCAGATTTTTAAATTTTCAATCCAATCCAATCCACCAATCCACAGATTAGATTTTTGCGAATCAAATGGATTGAGCGGATCAAATTAGATTCTGAACACCCCTAATAGATACTCACATAATATGTAGGTAAGTACCAGTTTATTGGCACTTTTTTCTCCATTGCCTGCTCAATGAGGGTGAGATGATACGTTTTCATGGAAATAACCTAAACTTGATCAAACTGATTAAGAGATATAATATAGGACAAACATATAGTGTGACATGAATGAATTTTGAAACCTCATACCTCTTCATTTGGACATGTCCCAAGAAAAAGGCTCGATAAAGAATGCTGATTTACAAATTCATCGTAAGTAGAGATAATGATTTCACTAAAGAAATAAGCAATAATTTTGAGTAATAATTCATAAAAATCATTTAAACCTAATTTAATATGAAAGTACAAAATTTTAATAGACAATTCCATAAATACCTTTCCTAAGCATATCTATCAAAAATATATTGAATAAGCTTCAATTGATGAAGAGTAACAGGAACGTTAACTTGAAATGGACTAGCTTTATATTTGGGATTCGTTCCCCGAGACACTTGATCATTTGGTGAAAATTGATACCATCTTGGCCTAAAATTCGTATTTAGTCGAGTTGGCAATACACTCACACTAGTAGATGTTTGATGTTCTTGCTTAAAATCAACTGGTTCAGCTATATCCTCTAGAAAAGAAACTTAAATATAAAATCATTTATCATTGAATTATCATAGCAATGAAATTTACAATATGAAATTTACAAACTCTGCCTCATCCTGGAGAACATGTTGTGAGATTGGGATATAACCTCCAACAAAGTGGGAAGAGTCTCTAAGAATTTAACCTAGTGCTTCACTAGTCCCAATTTAGGTCATCGATTTATCGAGGTTCAATCTGTGCTCCACAGAACTCTCGCCACTAACCAGAATAATTTTATTTTTCTCATTACTAGTTGGCTGGGCTTTTTCAAATGAACATATAGGTTTTGGACTTTTGAAGGTTCTAGATGGCAATGGATCAAATGGTTGTTTTAATAGTGCACTAATAGAATAGTTTAATCTCAATTTCTACAAACACTTTTCAACCTTTTCCATTCTCACATTAAATGAATTGATTTTGTGTTCAATTCTCTTGACTGACCCTGTAAGCACCTTAAAAGCTGCCGCCATATTAACATCACTCTGCGCAGTAGGTTGAGTATGTTGAGAATGAGGGAAATTGTTAACATATATATTTCGACAACATTGATTTTGATGATGACAAACTAGATTAACAAAGTTGGAGTTTCTAAATGATCAATTTTTAAGCCGGATGAAGTTTCTTACACAAGAATAAGATTCTAGAAATAAACGAATAATCGTTAATCCTAAGCCATAAAACCTTTTTTGTAAAGAAGTTTTAAACTTTTTTATTCAGGAATAATAGTGAACCATTTATTAGAAAATGGTTAACTGATAAATTTCATAACCGTTTATTGATAACAGCTAATTGACAAATTTTAGAGAGGATTTATTTTGCAAACTGTTAACCGTTTAGCACAAACGGCAAGTCGATAATTTCTTGCAGGTTTCTAGAATTAAACAGCAAACCGACAACTCTAAACGATGAACCGACTATTCAAAATTCAGCATAACGCCCACTTGCACAAAGTCAAAATGTTGATCCGACAGTAGTTAATAGTGATTCGATTATGCCCAGAAAGTTAACAACGGCTAGTTTTCTTCTCCAACTATAAAAAGGTTCAATCAAATTCAAGTTAGAATGGATTCTACGATTATCATTGAGCTTTTCATTGTGTGTTAAATCTCTCGTGCTTAAAATTTGTTATTCTTTCATTAAGTCACACTTTGGGCTTTCACTTGTAAACACATACGTTGGGTAAGGGAAACTCTTTGTAATCTTCATTTTTGAGTGATCGACAGTGTTGGAAAAACTTGGGTTAAGAGGTTTGGGATAACCTCTAATTGTAAAGGCTGATTGACACCTTGAAAGTCAATTGTAAAGATTTTGAAGCCTTAAGATGTAAGGCTTGATTAATAGAATCCTCAAGTCCAGTGAACTTGAAAGCATGGACATAGGCGGAGTTTGCCGAACCATGTAAAAATATCGTGTTTGATTCTCTTTCCCTTCTCTCTTTACATTTTGATTGTTGTGAATTATTTATTTGCTTAATTTTATTTGTTATTTGCATTGAGTTTATTTTAATAACTCCATAATTTTTAGAAACCTAATTCACTTTCTTTTGGGTTGCTTAGCTAGTATTTTAAAAATAACTTTAGGGATAAAAAAAAAATTAGCTTCATGTATCCGAACCTAAAATAAATAAGAACAACAATCATACATACTGATAATAGAAACACATGCAATTTAGTTTCTAAAATTGTATACATGTATGAGTGAGATAGAGTATAGTACAAACCTTATTACTTATGATGTCACCAAACTTTTTCCGTCATTCGAAGAATTAGTGAATCTATTCCTTAGTCCATACATTAATAGAGCATATTGTTATATTGATAGAACAACGATCATACAGAACAGTAATAAACTTGAATAATTATTTATAAGAAACTCAATATTTATATCATATTATTAATCATGGTAAGATGTCAAAATTTGGCAAAATATATTACATTTAAAATTTGTTAAACATACCTATAAGAAGACAAGATAGCCCCTAACTGACTTCACTTGTTTCTATTCATGCTTCTTTATACTGTCCTAGAAAAAATTGAAGCACCATCTAGCCTAGCTTTTTTCCCAATTAACTATACATCTTTCAGCACATAGAGATACATGGGATTGATATAAGTAGCACTCATAGGATATAAAATGGTTCTTAAAAGAAATAGACAAAACATGATCTTAAAATCATCATTATAGCTTTTAGTGGCCAACAATAGATTGTCACTAATCGCCAATATTTTGATTCCTCTTTGTTCGATTCTATACTTGGCATGCAATTAAGTAATATCACCCACTTCTTCGCGTATGTCTACCAGTTCACCTCCATTTCTAGTCCCCATTATGATGCTGAAGATTGTAGGGTTTAAAAAATACTCTTTGCCATGTAGAAGTATAGAATGCCTCTTCATGTCACACTGTTGGACAAGCATTTTGCAAAACTCTTATCTCAAACAACCACATTTTAAGTTTACCATACTTCTGAAGCCAATTTCTTTAACTGTATCTTGTTGCTTGGGTGAGAATGAGGAAATAACCTTTGTGAAACACAATATCGAGATAAAAGAAATTGGTCTTACTTATCCTCATTTGTTTGGTCTTCATCAATTTTTGCACCACTGGTTTCACCAACATTTAAAATAGGGTCCTCAAGCATCATTCGAAATTGACGCTTCTCCTCATTCGTTAGTTTTTTTCCATTTTTTAACAATTGTGACTCTCCACACCTTTTAGACCCCTCTCTGTTTGGGATTGTTTGTTTCAAATTTACTGTAGCCAACATTCAATGTTGCGTCAATAACACAAACAAAACTAATTAATAACATAACTACTTGAAAAAAATCAATTAATTTATACTTACAAAAAGTGTATCCATGATCTTTAACTAGGTCTTGCACTTGTATCATCTGTAGTATCCATGCTATAACTGGACTATGTTGTTTAAATCCTATAATAGCCAGTATATAAATTAAACTGTCAATTTAATTAATAATAGTAGAAAAAGTAAAATAAGCAGCAAATAACAATAGAGACTGTAAAAAATTATCTACAAAATTCAATCCAATATTAATCAAATACAATTTAGTCCAAGACAACAAACTAACGACCTATTGAAATGGCTTTAACAATCCATAGAAATCTCCAAACAAAGCATTGGCAATAATAAAAGTTTAAAACTGGGGAGACTAATTCTTTAGATGAAGTACCAAATTAAGTATGCAAATTTCACATGTAGCAAAACAACATATACACATTCCTCGTGAATATTTGCAAATCTGTTTGCTATTCAACTATGATTCTATATGAACAAGCACGTAGCAACAAATCTAAATTATTACTATAAGCAAATACAACTCATGTTGGTAAATGAAACTCAACTTCATAGCACATAAGCTTACAATAATCATTTATATCACACAGACAAAACTTTATCAGATTCTTGAAATGAAACAAGTGTTATTGTAATGGTATGCGAAATTCAGGGGAACTGGCTAGCCACCCAACTTAGAGCAGCTAACTCGCTGCTACATTTTGGCATGTTATTGCCTTCCAAGTGGTCAATCGCTTAGTCTAAGTGGTTAGCTGCTTTGAAGGCAGAAATTCTGCTAAAACCAGACGGCTAACCACTTGAAAGTCTAAAACATCCCAAAATGTAGCAGTAAGTCGATACAAGAAACTGGCTAGCCAATTTGGCTCACTCTCTATCTTTTTTGTTAAGTAGAAAGATTAGAACACAATCCAATCTTGAACCCAAGAATAATACTACACACTGATATCTCGATCAAGAACGATTGACAGACTAATTTCAGAGCAAAATAATTTCAAAACAGAGATTAAAGAATGAAACAAACACAGGAAAGATTTATAGAGGTTCGGCCATTAATGCCTACGTCCTCTTGAGAAAAAACTAGAGCTTTGTTTCTTTGATTATTGCTGACTCAAGAAAATGGTCAGGTACAAGCTTATTTCCAGGAGATTACTAACGAATTGAAGAGCTAATACATAATCTTCTACACTCTCCCTAATAATGAGTAAACTACCCTTTTATATATAAGCATGGAAGCTACTAGAGACTCTTAGATAAAGCAGCCTCAAGTTCTGGGTTTTGTATATCCCAGCTCTCTGTCAAATCCTGCTTCCTTTTAACCGATTATAACCGATTCTCCACGTGCAGCTCATGTGCTCATATTTGATGGCTTTAAACGACATGGGAATACTGTCATACATCCAGTATGAGCTTCCATCCGACATGTCATCTTTGACAAGTCCTAGTGATTGACACTATCGGTTGCTTAGAAAATGAATTTTGGTTCACTCTTTAACAATCTCCACCTTGAACCTGAATTCATCAATTTTCATAGCTCCTTCTTCTCATCTGTCTGCTGTTATTTTTTGTGCAGAGACCAGCTAAGTCTAAGTTGGCCTTAAACTTAGCTGCTGGAATTGGTTTGGTCAGCATGTCAGCTATGTTTTCACTGGTATGTATCTTCACCAACTGTATAGTGCCTTTGGTAACTTTAAGTCTAATGAAATACAACTTGACATCAATATGTTTGGTCTTCTCATGATGAACTTGATTTTTGCTAGGACAATTGGCACTTTGGCTATCACAGAAGATCTTTACAAATGATTGGGAATGCCCTAGTTCATTCAGCATTCCTCTCAGCCACATTGCTTCCTTGAAAGCTTCTACTACAACAGTGTACTCAGCCTCTGTAGTTGATAAGGCAACTACACTTTGTAGTGTAGATTTCAAGCTAATGGTGCAATTGTTGACAGTAAATAGGTATCCTGTGAGAGATCTTCTGTTACCAAGGTCTCCTGCATAATCTGAGTCAACATAGCCCACTGCCATGTTATCACCTTGCCATTTATTGCCATACATTAATCCATAGCTTGATGTTCCTTTTACATATCTCAGTATCCATTTCACAGCCCTCCAATGCTCCTTTCCAGGATTTGCCATAAACTTGTTGACAACACTGATAGCATATGCAATGTCTGGCCTTGTTAACACCATTGCATACATTAGGCAACCCACTGCATTCGCATAAGGTACCTTAGACATTTCAGCTTTATCAGGGTCTGACATTGGACATTGATAGCTTGATAGTCTGAACTGTGTTGCCAAAGGAGTCTGAACTACCTTGCTGTGTGTCATTCCAAACTTTTTCTACAACTTTAGTGATATAACTTTCCTGAGATAGAAACAAGGTTTTGTTTTTCCTATTCCTGATCAATTCCATCCCCAAAATTTTCCTGGCTGAGCCAAGGTCTTTTATTTGAAATTCCTGCTTCAGCTGTTGCTTCAACATCTTTATCTACTTCATATCTCTGTAGGCTAGCAACATATCATCAACATATAGTATCGGATATAGCATGTCACCATCATTTACCCTTTTAAAGTAGACACAACAGTCAAAGTTGCATCTTTGGAAATTCAATTTCTGCATATGGCTTTCAAACCTTAGATACCATTGCCTGGGTGACTACTTAAGGCCATAGAGAGACTTTCTCAGTAAACAAACCCAATTTGGACTTTTTGAATCTATAAAGCCCTCAGGTTGATCCATCACAATCTCTTCTTGTAGTTCACCATGCAAGAAAGCATTTTTGACATCCATCTGTTCAAGATACATGTCATAAGTGGCAACAAGTGATAAAATTATTCTAATTGAAGTGTGTTTCACTACAGGAGGAAAAACCTCATTAAAATCAACACCATCTCTCTACGTGAACCCCTTTGTAACTAGCCTAGCTTTGAACCTTTTTGGTTCAACACTAGGTATTCCTTTTTTTATTTTAAAGATCCATTTACAGCCTACTGTTTTCTTGCTTTCTGGTTTCTTTATCAGTTCCCAGGTCTGGTTCTTCTGAAGAGATTCTATTTCCTCCTGCATAGCTTTAAGCCATTAAGTTGAGTGTTGTCTTGCAACATCTTCTGCATAGCTTTTTGGTTCATCATTCTCCAATTCATTTGCTGCTGTCAAGGCATATGCTATTAGATCAGCATAGCCTAACCTTTTAGGTGGTTTCACTGCCCTTTTTTGCCTATCCCGTGTGAGTTGATAATCTTGAATAGAACTCTGGCTTGCTGTTTGTCCTGTAGTTTCCTCTGTACTTTCAGTTTGAAATGTATTTTCATCTCTGTCATCTGTATCATTATTACCAGTCAGCTCTACCTCAAACTTTGATTTATCAGGGCTTGGTACTTGCTGAATATTTTTTTCAATTGGTATTCGAGACTTCAATATTTCAGCCCCATTAAATATCACATCCCTACTGATTATACATCTTGGTGGCTGTAAGTCAGTAAACCATAGCTTAAAACCTTTAACCCCTTCAGGATATCCTAGAAAGGCACATTTTAAGGCTCTAGGTTCGAGTTTGCCTTGTTTTGTGTGAGCATAGGCAGTACAACCAAAAATCTTCAAATTTGAGTAATCTGCCATTCTTTCTAACCATATCTCATAAGGAGTTTTAAAGTCTAAGGCTGTGGAAGGGCTTCAGTTCACAAGGTAACAGGCTGTATTCAATACTTCAGCCCACAAAGATTTTGGTAGTTTAGAATGGACTAACATACACCTAACCTTTTCCATTAAGGTCCTATTCATTCTCTCAGCTAAACCATGTTGTTGGGGTGTGTAGCTGACTGTTTTATGTCTTAGAATTCCATTTCCTGTACAGAGATTATCAAAGTGTTTATTACAGAACTCCAGGCCATTATCAGTTCTAAGGGCTTTGACTTTCTTATTTGTTTGAGTCTCAATCAACATTTTTCAATTCTTAAAGCTATCATAGGCTTGATCTTTACTCTTTAATAGATAAACGCAAACCATCCTCGAGTAATCATCAATTAAGGACTAGAAATACCTAGCTCCACCTAAAAACTCAATCTGTGATGGCCCCCATAGATCTGCATGGATGTAATTCAAAATGCCCTTAGTTGAATGCACTGCAGTTTTAAACTTGGTTCTTGAGGACTTACCTAGGATGCACTCCTCACAGAACCCCAGAGCACTTATCTTATCCCCCTCTAGAGCTCCCTGCCTTTCTAGTTCTTTCAACCCCTTTTTACTTATGTGCCCTAACCTCAAAAGCCACAAATATGTTTTGTCTTGAATCTGATTCTGTACCACATTAACTTCACCTGATACAACGTTCTCTTGGAAAATATACAAGCCATTTGCCATATCACCTTTTAACAACACCATAGATCCCTTAAGCACCTTCAACACACTGGATTCAACTCTAATACTACACCCTGTCTTATCAAGCATACTTAGAGAAATTAAGTTTCTCTTGAGTTCAAGTACATGCCTAACATTTTTAAGTTCTCGAATTATGCCATCATGCATTTTTAGTCTTATAGAACCTATTCCAGTGACTTTACATGATGCATTATTTCCCATCAAAACTTCACCACCATCATATGATTGATAAGTAGTAAATAGATGTTTGGATGGACACATATGGTATGTACAACCAGAATCAAATACCCAATTACCTTCAGATTAGTTTAAAGAGACTACAAGAACCCCAGCTGAGTCATATCCTTTATCTGGTTCATCAGAAACAACAATAGCATTACCATTTCTGTCTTTACTCTCCTTGGATTTAATCTTCCTTTCAGGGCAATCCCTCTTGAAGTGACCTTCTTTGTGGCACTGAAAGCACTTCAAAGTTCTGTTTTTAGACTTTGATCTCCCATTTTTCTTACCTTTCTAGCTCTCTCTTTTCTCTGTTCTTCCTTTTGTTGTCAGTTCCTCAGCATCCCTAATTTCAGACTTCTTTGAACTCTCCTTTGAGCTTAAAGCCTCCTTGACATCTTGCATAGTTAGGGTTTGTCTACCATACAGCAATGTGTCAACGAAATGCTCATAGGAGGGTGGTAAGGAAGACAAAAGAATAATTGCTTTATCTTCATCTTCAATCTTGACATTGGTATCCTCCAAATCTAAGATAATCTTGTTAAAAGAATTCACATGAGCGGACAAAGAATTGCTTTCTTCCATTTGGAGAGTATATAATCTTTTCGTTGTACTAAGCCTCTTAGTTAGAGACTTCTTTGTGTACATGTCTTCCAATTTCTTCTAGAGGCCTGCGGCTGAAGTCTGATCTCCAACCTCCCTCAAGACTCCATCTCCTAGGCTTAGAATTAGGGTACTGTGTGCCTTATCCATGGCATCTTGAAGATCTTCATCTTTAATCTTTCTCAGTTTCTTTGAGCTTTGACTGTCTTCCAGGACTTCTTCAATCCCCTGGTGAACCAGTAAGGCTCTCATTTTGAGCCTCCACAAATGGAAATCATTTTCCCCAGTGAACTTTTTCACATCCAGCTTCTGAGTGGCCATTCTTGAAATAAGAATCAGAGATGTAAGCTCTGATACCAATTTGTTGAGTAGAAAGATTGGAACACAATCCAATCTTGAACCCAAGAACAATACTACACACTGATATCTCGATCAAGAACGATTGACAGACTAATTTCAAAGCAGAATGATTTCAAAACAGAGATTAAAGAATGAAACAAACACATGGAAGATTTATAGAGGTTCAGCCATTAATGCCTACGTCCTCTTGAGAAAAAATCATAACTATATTTCTTTGATTATTGGTGACCCAAGAAAATGGTCAGGTACAAGCTTATTTCCAGGAGATTATAAATGAATTGAAGAGCTAATACAAAATCTTCTACACTCTCCCTAACAATGAGTAAACTACCCTTTTATATATAAGCATGGAAGCTACTAGAGATTCTTGGATAAAGCATCCTCAAGTTCTGGGTTTCGTATATCGTAGCTCTTTGTCAAATCATGCTTCCTTTTAAACGTTTATAACCGATTCTCCACGTGCTGCTCATGTGCTTATATTTGATGGCTTTAAACGACATGGGAATACTGTCATACATCTAGTATGTGTTTCCATCCGACATATTATCTTAGACAAGTCCTAATGATTGACACAGTCGGTTGCTTAGAAAATGAATTCTGGTTCACTCTTTTAACATTTTTCCTTCATTTCTTCATCTTCTCTCTCTAAAACCCAAAACTCACACCGCTCACTCTCACTACAATCCAACATTTTTCTTATGTTTTCTTGCCAATTTCATGCCTCCAAACCATTAATCATCTCTTGAAGATTATTCATCATCTAATCAACTTTTTTTTCACCCAAAATTCATAAATCCCTAATTGTTTCACATGGCACAAAAAATTTAATATAACACATAAATGGTACATGCCGAATGAGGGAGGGCAAACAATGGTTTTAGTAGTCACCACAAAAAGCACAAAAGTCAAGATTACATCCTACTAAAAATGAAAGAGAATGAGAGAAAGATGTGTTGAACTTGAACGGCTCAAGATGATAGCAACGTGTTGATAGATTCGACTAGTTGTTCGTTGTGAGTGAGACGGTAGCTTTGATTTTATGTGATTAGCAAAAAAAAAAAAAAAAACAACAAGAGAGAAATTAGGGATTTGAGCGGGATGTGCTATTTAGCATATGAGAGAAAATTAGGGACTCGAGGAGGGTGAGGCAATCGGCTTTATAATTCAACCATTTTTTCTTTTTTTTTTAATTATTTAATCTCAACCATTGGATTCATTTACATGAATCCAATGGTTAGAGTTAAAACGCGACATGGTGCCGTGGCTCGATGCTCGGCATTGTAGGAACAGCCTTCTTTCACTTTCAATTTTTTTTTAAAAAAAAGTATACATAATATTTTTTAAGTATAGAAAGAATTTTTTTTTTTTATTGTGAATATCAGGAAATTTTGGTGCGACCTTGACGGGATATTTCATCAATGGCAGTCGAGGGCAGAGTATGTTTCTTGTAACTTTTGGGCTAATTGTCATTTTCCAAAATGTAGAGGCAGTCATGGTCCTTTGCTGCAAGGAAATCCAGAGTATGATGCCAAGAGGCATCATTATATGAATACTATCACCCGTTAGAGTTCTCGTCTGCTAGCTGTTTCACTTGAAGAGAAAGCAAAGCTCATGGAGGAGTGGTATGTCACCAACTCCATGATATGAAAACAAAGCTTTGGACTTTGCTTGTCTTCAGAAATCTTATGAAAACTTATCCTAAACCAAGTTTGAACAGGATTAGCCAAGCCCATCCGTTGCCTCACCATTAAGAAAACTTATGAAACACTCACTGCTCCAACTTATCTTCTCCATATACATATCCAACATTTGAAATCCTTGCTCTTAACTTGAGAACTGTAGAGTAGCTTGGACAATAGTCATTGTTCTGTCTAAAGAAGATAAAGAAGAGAAGGAAGAAAACCAATTGCCATTCCTTATTGAACTTCTATTTGTCTTGCATTTGCTGTTATTCATTTCTTCCTGCACTAAAAATGTATGTGCTTTGAAGCTTTTCCTTTAAATCCATGCTGCAAAATAAAGAAACAGAGACGCTACTGTAATCATGATTCCAGAGGGATGCCCAGTATGAAATAATACATTGATGCAAAACATTTTGTTTTCCCTTCATTTCCTGCATTAGAAGAGATCTTTGTTGTGATCTGCGTCTGCTTTGATATCCCTGTTGTGATAGATCATGGCTTCTGCTTACTTCCTACATAAGGTTAATGCTAGAATGTGATAGTTATTTGTCCTTCAAACTGTTGTTTCACGAATGACAACATTGAAAACAATCTTGATAGCTACCGCAATGCTTTTGATATTGTCTATTTGGTAAGTGGAACACGAACATGACTTCTTTCTTCCCCTCGACTGATTCATTTTGAGATCCCATAAGGTCTTCCTTATGTGTGCTTATATTACTTACTAGACTGGAACATTAATATTTTGGAATGAGTAAAGATAGGATGATTCTGTCAAATTACATCAACATTTTGTGAGAAAAATTAGCTGAATTAATTATTTGAGATTCCTGGAAGAAACTAAACCATGTTGTTATCGAGATTTGAGTGCTGATTTCTTATGTAATGTATATTGGTTACAGAATGATGCACCCATGTGGAGAGTAGTTGGGCTTGTCTCACAGCTGTGTTCTACTGAAGCTCAATAAGTGCCACATCCATATATTGCTTAGCTTTTCAATCGGCTTCATTAATTAGAGTTGCTTAATTACTCAAACCCAAACCATAAGTTTCTTCTGAGATCACCTCATACCTAAAATTCTTAGGCAAGCTATGCCCAACCGGGTCTTTGCGTTATTTCTACGACAATATATAGTTAGGCAAAGTTCTGCAAATAGTGCACCTTCACATTATTTGAACAAAATAGCCAATTCAAGCTGATAAGCTTAATGGAGAAATCTCATATATTGCTCTATTTTGTGTTCTTTCTTTGGATTTAATGGAGTAGTTAAGCCTCCCCTTTGTAAGTTGCTTATGGCCTTCGGGCACAAGGGCTTTTGGCTTTTTATACATTTTCTACAAAATTCCCAAATCACTTAAGATATCCAAATTTGTAAAATAATTGTTGGATTACAACACATTATTGTCATGGCTATACCTTAAGATGCAACCATGCATAGTTGTATCTCACTGCAAAAAGTTTCTATTTAGACTGTTGTTATCACGGCCGGCAACCCAATTTGTAATCTTCCAAACTCTATAAGATAAATAGATAAATGGAAACAAGAAGAAATAAAAGTTCTCTATTAATTTACTAAATGTTCAGTTTCCCGAGGGAAAATGATGTGAATGATTGACACTGTTAAATCTATTTTGGTATTCAAATACCCTTCAATTTTTTTGTACAGGTCAACAAAATTTTCGTTAGCCCAATGAGAGAACTCTCCTACTAATAGTAGTGGTAATTAGAACTTTAATTTCTCTCTATTTGTAGGTGCGGGTATAAAAGTTTTTGGGGGAAAAAATGGTCACAAAATTTTCAATGGATTTTTCAAGTTCTACATTTCTTAAAAACTGGAAAAGAAATGCAGGAAACAGTGGCAAACAAAGGAACTAAAACTTAGGGTTGGAACCAAGCCGAACTGAACAAAAAAAATATCGGTTAGGTTCAGTTTGGTTTGGTTAGCCAAAACTGAAAGGGAAATGTGAAATGATCGATTTTTAGTTTTGAACCGAACTAAACCAACCAAAAATCGATCTCTTCAGTATTAAAATTCAAAAAAGAAAGAAAAATTTTCAATTTATATATACAATAACATTTTTTTTATTAGTATTTTTGCATAAAACATGAATGATTAGTGATTATAATTGAATTGAACTTAAAAAAAAAAATCAAATTTAGGTGAAAAGTACAAGAATTTAAAATCAAATTTAGGTGAAAAGTACAAGAATTTACTAATGTAAAAGAAAAAATATAAAATTTCATGAATTGAACCATAAAAAAACTAAACCAAACTTAGAAATTGAACCGAACCAAAATAATTCAATTCGGTTCTTATTTAGTTCATAATTTTTTGAACCAATTAGGTTTGGTTTGGTTTAGTTCAGTTTTTAGGGTAAACCAAACCAAACCGGTTTATGTCCACCCCTACTTAAGCTTGTTAATCCTATGTTAGAATAAAAATTGAGTATATTCATTGTCCTACACACAAAAATGAAAGCATAGCCACATGAACCACTCAAATTAATAGGTTAGAATAATTACAATTACTAGGTAATTATACAAATCTAAATCTATGCAGTCCCTATGCAACAGTCAGCGATGCTTGCTTTGCTGGTGTACCGTCGTTTGTCACCTCCCCAGCTGCAAATTCAGCCTCCTGAGGCTTCAACAAGTGGGTGTAATGGAATTCTACTTGTAGCCGATGATGAAGAGGTGTCGATGCCATCAATCCCTTCTTGATATCAGTGTGCAATTCCCTAATAGGAATTGCGGCCAAGAAGCTTTTGATATACTCTTTGCACGACTCCTTGCCTCTGTACACGGTGCCTTCTTCTACACGGCAAACGACTGAAGTTCCCTCGGATGGATTAGCAGCAAGTGCAGCTTTGTCTCTATCCTTATTATTTTCTTCCGAGGACTTTGTATCTTTTGGCAGTTGCTTTATTGTTGCGTCTTTGTCAAATTTCAGGATATACGCCTGGTTACATCCCTCATAAAGCCTCTCCCCTAAAGTGTCGATAATGTAGTAAGCTTCCTGCTCGATTTTCAGCACGAAAAAATGGTCATTCCAACTTATAATGTAGATCGAAGGGTTAGTACTACCACAACGAATAATCTCATCCCATATGCTGTCGAATGACATTGCACCATGAAGGAAGTCGAAGTTCCCTCCTTCGAGTTCTAGGTCTTCCAGATGAAAGAATCCAACAAATGACTTCTCTGGAACCACAAATAGAGGACAGATTTGAGCTTCGAGGACTGTCTCGAGATCAAAGTGCTTGTCAGGAAATCGGCGTATGTATTCCTCATTCTCACATAGATTTCTCCAATCTAAAGACCCTTCTCTGATGAGATTGTCGAATTCAGATTTGGTTGGCATTTCATTTGGATTGCATTGCAACCAATTAGCTATGACAGCAACAAGAGCCGTACAAGCACTTTCACCTGCAGCACGCTCGCTCCTCTGATCATTGGAAGCAAGGAAAACTTGAGCCTCAAGCTTCATGTTTCCATCACGGCTTATTACTTCCTTGCTTTCCCAGCAGCCGACAGAAAAATTGTCATCCCCAAATTCAGAGAATGCTGATCGACTTCTTGTTGAACCTTCTGATCTCCACTGCCAGAACACTGACCATTGTTAGAGAAAATGCTAACAAAAAATTTTAGCTGCAGGGGAAGAAAAAGTGAATACATACAACAAAACTGGAATCATCAGAAGAGCTGAGCTGCCTGCGAACAAAATCAATATCGTCCCCACCCTCTTCTCTGTAATCTTTCTTAAGAAGAGGTTCCTCTTTGGTTTTACGAGATCTGAACCTCAGTTTCCTCTTCCTCCAGAGTAGGACTCCGGGCTTGACACTTCGCTGCAAAGAATTTGAATTCTCAACACAATCCAAGTTGCAGTTTCTGTAGTAGATCCAACCCTCATCTTCGAGGTTAACTTTTGCGGAGGCCAATGTTTCATAACTGAATGAGTGCTGAACAATAGCCTTCTCCTTGTTCATGTCTAAATTTCCCTTGGCATCATCATCCGGTGTGTCTGCTTCAGAAACGAAATCATACTCAGCATCCATGCCCTTGCCATCACAGCACTCTTGTTCAGTGCATGTCTTGTTTGCTCTTCTTTGCCTCGACACAAAGTCTTTGAATGTTTTCACCTTTTGCAAACCTGCTTTTACTGCAGAAAGCTCATCTTTTTCCATCGGAACTGCTTCTCCCGAGCTTGGTGATGTTGTAAGAGGCACTATTGATCTCTGTCCAGCCTGCGAGGATTCTTGAGCAAATCTTGATTCTATTAACCTAAAAGATAACTGGAATGTAGTTCAACTTGTGATCAGAAACATAAATTCCGCAGGGACTACCAAATTAAAACTCATATTGAAAAATAAAATCAATGCACCAAAGATCAAATGCTAAAAGTTCCAAGGGGGGCTTACACAAAGATGAGGGACACCCTCGATGGTGTCACCAGAAACCGTCAGAGGGACATTTATCTGGAGCTCTTTCTGCTTAGCTGAGTTCGAATATTTTGCAAGGTTTAATGTTGCAGTCCCTATAGCAAGAACCTTTTGTCTCTGCCCTTGGTTTAAACCCTGAATTATCCATCATAAAAGTGTGAAAGAGGAAGTTTTGTATTACATTTCTGCAAGCTTCAATGATGAACTCAGTATTAAACATTAAACACAAAACCACAACAAAATGGCATAAAAAAACTGTACTGTTTGAATTCTATAAATTAGACCACTAAAGAATTCTGGGTTTACCTCTCAATCAGGAAATTTCATAATATTAAAATGACAACGTAGCAATCAAGATTTAGGTATTAATCGGATAAGAAATAGTCAAAAATGAAATAATTTCACAAGATTCTAAAAGGAACATTTATGCTATTTAATTTGCAGCTGTAAAATGATTCACAGACATCACATATACAAATAAAAGTAACCTGCAAAAGGCCAATCCGCCAAAAAATGTTATTATATCATCAAGAAAGAAACAGAGTCATCGACCTTGGACATTCAAAAAGAACAATGAATCCCAACAACTTGTGATGAAAAATAAGAAAATTCTCAACAGATTTTAATTCTTCAAAATATCCATATTCTATTGAACCAAACAGAATCTGAACAGGGAAAAAACAAAAGTGTGAACGCTGAATATTTATACTTAAAACAAAAGTCAACCAAATCAAATTCAACGAATACAGTAGAACCAAAGAAAAGAAAACAAGACTCACATTGAAAATTGTGAAGTGAAGCTCCCATGGAAAAAGGTGACCAGAATAATGGAAGTCTTGATTGTTCCATTGAACAACTCCATCTCCAACTTCATCCCCTTCCTCTGTTAAATTTATCATCAACATCTTTCTTCTTAAACTAAAAAAACTGAAAAGACCTTTCCATTTAATCTCAACCACTAGTCTCTGCTTTGCTTCATCATCAGATTGTTTGATATTGAATCCTTCAAGTCTTTGAATTACAATAAAAGCTTCGTAATTTCTTGATGCGTAACCAAAAGGTGGCGATTGTGGCCACCTCATGTTTTCTTGATCCTATAACTTGTAACTGAATTCTAAGGGCGAGATTTTGGAGACATGGGATATTGGAGAGTTTGTCAAAACAGCAAGTCTTTATATTAGTTTATTATAATAAAGAAAGAAAAGAAAGGCTTTAGTTTTGCGTATTATTGAGAAGTTGGAGAATGGAAGATTTTGTGGGATTTTTGTAACAGAAATAACAGAGGTTAGAGGAGAAAAGAATATGCTGCTTATGGCTTATTGGATATACAAAAATCTTTCTTCCCTTTTTAAAGAGAAAAATAAGGCCGGCACTTCAATTCAACAAGCAAGCTTGAGAACCAACGTCTCCTTTGTTCTCACATTCCCTTTTTCTTGTTACTCTCCATATTTTATTGTAAGGAGCAAGGGAAAAATCTATATAGAGGTGTGCATGCGCATGCCGGTATATATTTACATTTACGAAAATAAATATTTTGTGTAGATGTCCATTTAGTTTAAGTAAATTATTCGGTTAGTTCTTGCATTTTCAAAATTTACCCATAAGGATAACGAGCAATTTAGTTCGCCACATAGATAAAACATAAAAATTTTTATGCTCCATTTTATAAATAATTGACACAATTAATAATTTTGTTACGTCGTGTCAGTAAATTTACCCGTTTATGACATGTTCATGATTTGTTTATCAATTTGTTTTATCATAATATTTTAATCATATTATAATCATATCATATATCCCGTTAATCATGTCATTGTGTTGCTTATATTGTCATGTTACTTGGGTAATCACGTTGTAATTGTATGAAACACAAAATTGACTTGTTATTTAATTGCATCAATATGTCGCATCGGGACGGCTTGTTTAGTTAACGGTCATCTTCGTGTCTAAGATTTTGATATAATTATTAAGTGGGTCATATCCGACACTTCTATTGTCGATACTTTTATAGTTTTTGAATTTATCTTTTCAAGAAAAAAATATATTATTTTCATCCATCTTATACAACTTGTAATTCTGAAAGTTAGACATGCAGTAGTTGAGAAACAAAGAATAATGAGGTAGATTTCAATGAAAAATAGATATACATCATTGACTTTTTAAACATTTTTTTTTAATATAAGAATTAATAGGTAATTGGTTCAAACTATAGAGATTAATTTATAAGCATTTACCCTAAATATTTTCAAGTGATGATTGAGGGAAAATTTTTCAATTAAAGTACATATACGCATGATAATTCTTGATGACAAAAAGTGACTTGTTATTTAAGCATAGTGCAGCTATTTATAAGAAGAAATTTTCACTTAATTGAGATACTTCCCAACCAATGTGTTAAACAATATGTCACTATTTGATTGGCTTAAGTAATAATTAATTAATTGTTAAGCCTTATCATTTCCAATTCAAATGGTGAAATTTGATTGGCAATACATCAGTTTAAATATAAACTTAAGTATTCAATTTGAGTAAGCATAATATCACTCTTTTTCTATTCATGAGGGGCCTAAAATTATAAATATTTCATTAGATAAAGATAGAAATAATGATTTTGTAACTTAAGGAATCAGTTATTAGTAATATGTAATTCTTTATTTAATTAATCATTATCTACTGGCCAGCATTTTTGTCTATTTATTTAGTTTAATAAACTTAGCGAGTATTCTGACAATCTCTATGATAACAATTCAATAAATTTCGGATATAGTTTCTAAATGCTCTATGATAACATTTCAATAAATTTCATATATAAATTCAAAATGTTAACCAAAATATAAAATCAAATGATTCAAGTGAAATTAACTGAAATTTGAAACTATATATCTCAACAAACTTTGTTGAATAAAATAAAATTAATTTCTTTCATTTGAATTAGGTTTGTCGTCTAGAACACTCATTTCACCCTGGCTTCACATAGAGGTCGGGGAACAACTATTTATTTACAATTAACTTAAGAAAAAGGATACTTATACTCTCAAAATTTAGGAAATGGTCACGAAGAACCTCAAGTTTTTAATAAGGAACATTGAGATCCCCTTTTAACTATAACACCCTTTAACTCAATGAAACCCCCCCCCCCCCCCAAAAAAAAGACCTCAATATTTTATAATAAATAGAAATATAACAGTAAAATAAAAATAATATTATATACATTTTAAAATAATTTCAATATTTAAAAAATATTTTTATATTTTACAATCCATTAGACATATTTTATTATATTAAAGTAATTTTTAATAATAAATAGAAACATAATATGAATATAAATTTTAAAATTTATGTTATTCTGAATATTATGTAAAAAATAATTTTAATACTATTATTAATGGTGAGATATTTTGTTATCTTATATTATTAATATTTGTTGATGCCTAAAGTGTTATTTTGCACTAATTTGATTTTGAGATATATAATAAGCTAAGTGTTGGATCAAAAATAGAATAGGCCCAATCAAGGCCGAAATAAATTTAGTCCAAAAAATTAAAAAAGCCCAAGAAGTGGTGAACAAACCACCTAGCATAATCCACGTGGGTAACAAGGATTCAAAGTCCAAATGGTTCCAAGGTCTAAGGCCAAAAGATTCTAAATCTTAGAATCCTATCCCAAAACGAACCACTTAGGATAATCCTCTTAGGTAATAAGGTTTCAAAGTTTAAAAGGTTCCAAGGGCCAAGACCAAAAGGTTCTAAAATTCTAGGATCTTATCCTAAAACAAATCACCTAGGATAATCCTCCTAGGTAATAAGGCTTCAAAGCCCAAAAGATTCTAAGATCCAAGGCCAAAAGGTTCTAAAATCCTAGGATCCTGTCCTAAAACAAATCACCTAGGATAATCCTTCTAGGTGATAAGGCTTCAAAGCCCAAAAGGTTCCAAACTCCAAAGCTAAAAAGTTATAAAGTCCTAGGATCCTATCTTAAGACAAACCACTTAGGATAATCCTCTTATATGACAAAGCTTTCAAAGCTCAAAAGGAATAGATGTCCTAAGCTCCCATCCTAAGACAAAATACTGAAGATAAACCTCGTAGGTTTCAAGGTTCCCATCATCCCGAAGTCTTAGTAAAAACAACATAAGGTTAAAACGCTTATTTCTTTAATTTATAGATAAACTTGTATATTCATGTGTCAATCAACATGGGCACAAGCAAACAAGTGTCGCCAGATGTCACAAGAATAATGACACTTGTCATCAAAGTAATTAGGACTCATGTCAAATCAATTTCGTCTATAAATATGCCTTCCAATCGCACTAAAAGGTAAGAAAAAATGTACTAAAAATGGGAAATGCTGACTCTCTCACTCCAATATTTCTCTCCCTAAATTTACATTTTTAAAGGATTCGATGAATGACTTGACCGTCGGAGGGTTTACGCCGACAAAGCTAGCCCTCTGATATTTTTCTTGTGCTTGTAGAGTATCGTTAGACAATGACATTTAGACCTCCTAAGGAAGTAACCTCAGAGGAGGAGACTTAAAAACCCATTAAGATCAGTCCAAATGGTAAACTCATCATCATCATCAAATCCAACAAAGAGGAACCCTAGTTCTGAGGGGACCATCCTCAGTTGGAATTTTTACTTAGTAAGTTAGGACAAAATTTGCACTAACAGATTGGCGTTGTCTATGGGGACTTCTGATTAAAAGTCGCGGAAGCCCTATTGCGAGCATGGATGCAAACCGTGAGTATTATAACCTAAAGGCTGATGATGAAAGTTCCAGAGTAGATGAGGAAGTCCACTTTCAATGAAGGAGACGACAACGACATTTGGAGGATAATGATACGGTGCTTGTCCATCCTCCCCAAAATCCTCAGCTGAATCCACGTCGCCATGCTAGACGTCGAGGACAACCTCGTGTTGTTCGACTTCAGCAACAAGTAGATCAGTTGGCTCGTAACTTCAATAGAATGTTCGGCCAATTCCAAGCTCCAGCTGAGGAAAGAGAAAACTCAAATGGAGGTAATATAGTTGATTCTGGCTCCTCTAGAACAAGGTCTAGAGAAGAACTGTGTGAAGATGACCTTAGGCATTCTCTAAACTAGCGAAGATCTAGGAGGAGAATGGCTAGAGAAGATTTAGACCAAGGAGAAGAAGTTGACGGAGAATTACAAGAGAGGATGCAGAGACTTGAGTAAATGGTTCGAGAAATGGGACCGCTTGATGACACAATGGCAGAACCTGAGCCACCATTTACTCATGATATAATGATAGCCAAATATCCATCTAGGTTTCATCTACCCCAGATAGAACCTTACGATGGATAGAAGGATCCTACTGAGCATTTAGAACTGTATCACACACTTATGAAAGTGCAAGGAGCATTACAAGCAATTCTTTGCCGAGCTTTTCCTCTTACCTTAGTAGGAGCAGCACGAAGATGGTTTAGAAGGTTGAGGCCACAGCTCCATCTCATCCTTTGGAGATTTGAGTAGAGAATTTACGTCCCACTTCCGAAGTGCTCGACAAAGAGGAAAACTAGTGACTTACCTCTTGACTGTCAAATGACAGGAGGGGTAGTCCTTGAGAGATTACATAAGAAAGTACAATAATGAGATCACTCAGGTAGATGGCTATGATGATGGCATAGCACTTTCTGGTATTATGGAAGGGCTTACGATGGGAAAATTATAGTGGTCGGTTTCAAAGAAGCCCCTGACTTCTTACTCAGAGATGCTTGCAAGAGTTAAAAAGTATGCCAATGTTGAAGAAAGATTTCAGAACAGAAATCGAGAGAAAGGAGAGTCAAGCAAAGGAAAGAAAAAGAAAGATAGTCAATGAGAAGGAAGAGCTGGTAGGCCCAATTAGTTTTTAAGGAGAGACCAATTTCGTCCTGGGGAACGCTCTAAAGTTCGAGACACCCATCCTCGTTCAGCCTCTCAATTCACTAGCTTTACAAAGCTTAATACTCCTCGGGAGCAAGTCTCATGTAAGTGAGGAATCTAACTTTGTTTAGGACCCCACCTCCTATGAGGACGAATCTGTCCCGAAGAAATCCAAATAAGTATTGTCATTTTCATAAAGATCATGGACATAATACCTCTGAGTGTTTTGAGCTTAAGGAACAAATAGAAAGCTTGGTTCGACAATGACAACTATAGGAGTATGTAAGAAATCTTGAGGATCAAGTGAAGAGTGACCAACCGGAGTCTTTGAAAAAAAAAAAAAAGGAAAACAAAAGGAAGATAGTGATGAAAACATATCTGGTGTCAATCACATTTGAGGAGGACCAGCTGTGGGAGACTCAGGGAAGTCAAAGAGGAATTTAGCTCGCCAAGCAAGATATAAACCCGATGGTCTCGAGATTAATTTGACTAATCAATCCCAAGGATCAGTGGTTCGCGACATACCAATAATCTTCTTCGAGGATGACGCTAGGAGAGTTTATCATCCTCACTGTGATGCTTTAGTCTTCACTCTCCCTGTGGCAAATAAACGCCTTCATCGAATTCTCATTGATAATGGAAGTTCGGCTGATATTTTATTCTTGTCAACCTTTGCTCAAATGGGGTTAGAAAGATCACGGCTGAAACCTTACACCACTCCACTGCATGGGTTCGCCGGAGGAAATGTAGTTCCTGAAGGAGTTATAAAGCTAATAGTATCTTTTGGAAAAAGCCCAACCAAGGTAACCATTATGGTTAACTTTATTGTGGTTGATCAACCAAGTTCCTATAATGCTGACTTAGGACGGTCGACCCTCTATACCATAAAAGCAATAACTTCTATTTATCATTATGCATTGAAGTTTCCAATTGAGGCTGGGGTTGGAGTTGTGCGAGGAGAGCAAAAGGAAGTAAGGGAATGTTATGAGATAGCGCTCAAAATAGGCAATGAAACTCTTCAAATCAGAAGTCTTGGTCCTAGGGTAGTGAAAGATGATCAAAGGGCGAGCCCAGTTGATGACTTGGAAGATTTTCCACTTGGTGAAGATTCAAGTAAAGTAGTCAAGATTGGGAGTCAATTGCCCGATCCGCTGAAGAAGCAACTTATTAACTTTCTAAAAGAATATCATGATGTGTTTGCTTGGACACATGAGGATATGCCAGGCATTGATCCTAGGGTGATAATACATCAGAAGTAGATAAACTTCTCAAAGCTGGTTTTATTAAAGAGGCAAGATATCCTAAGTGGCTAGCCAACGTTGTAATGGTGAAGAAAGCTAATGGGAAGTGGAGGATGTGTGTTGACTTCATTGATCTTAACAAAGCTTGTCCTAAGGATAGTTTTCCTTTGCCAAAGATTGATCAATTAGTAGATGTTACAGCTGGGCATGGATTGCTAAGCTTTATGGATGCATACTCAGGATATAATCAAATAAGGATGCATGAACCCGACCAAGAAAAGACCGCCATCATAACTGATCGAGGTCCTTATTGCTACAAGGTTATGCCCTTTGGACTGAAGAACGTTGGAGCCACCTATTAGAGGTTGGTAAATAGTTTGTTCGTTCAACAAATTGGGCATACCATAGAGGTTTATGTAGATGATATGCTCACAAAGAGCCTTAAGCCTGAAGATCATGTAAAAGATTTATGCGAATACTTTGATGTCCTTAGGAAGTACAAAATGAGGCTGAATCTAGCTAAATGTGCATTTGGTGTATCATCAGAAAAATTCTTAAGCTTCATGGTAAATCAAAGAGGTATCGAGATCAATCCTAAGAAGATCCAAGCATTGGTTAACATGAAATCTCCAAAGAATGTTAAAGAAATTCAAAGGTTGACGGGTCGAGTAGCAGCCTTGAATCACTTTGTCTCTCGAGCCACAGATAAATGCATTTCTTTCTTTAAGGCTCTTAGGAAAGAAAAAGAGATGAAATGGGCTGAGGAATGTGAAGAAGTATTTCAAAAGCTTAAGGAATATTAGGAAGCCCCCTTTTACTTATAAACCCAATCCAAGGCGAGCCTCACTTCCTCTATCTAGCAGTCTTTGAACACGCCACTAACTCTGTCCTTGTCCAAGAAGATGAGGGAGTACAAAGGCCTATATATTATACAAGTAAAGCATTAACTGACGCAGAAACAATGTATTTAAGTCTTGAAAAAATTGTCTTAACTTTAATTGTTTCAGCAAGAGGGCTAAGGCCTTATTTCCATGCTCATACCATAATTTTCCTCACTGATCAGCCAATTAGACAAGTTTTAGCTAAACCTGATATCTCAGCAAGGATGACAAAGTGGGCTATTGAGCTTGGAGAGTTTGACATCTTGTATCATCCTAGGACATCATTGAAAGGGCAAGCAATGGCAAACTTTATTGCTGAGTTTACTGAAGGAGAGATAATATCACTTAATCCTGAAGAAGAGCTTCGTGGTAAATGGTCTCTCTACGTCGAAACGAAGATGCGGGGGAGGGTTTATAGTGATCACCCCAGATAATGTTGAGATCGGATGTACTATTAAGTATGGCTTTGATGCTACCAACAATGAGGCAGAATATGAAGCTCTTCTAGCTGGCCTTAGGCTAGTTCGAGCATTAGGCACGAAGGACTTGCTTGTCTTTAGTGACTCTCAGTTGGTAGTTAATCAAGTAAATTACAATTATACAACTCAGGATTTCAATATGATTGCATATCTTGATTGAGTTAATGAGTTTTTAAGGGACTTCAATTATGAGGTGAAGCAAATTCCCCGGGAGAAAAACACACGAGCCGATGCATTGGCTCAACTAACTTTCTCACTCGAGAAAGACTTACTAAGATCAGTTCTAGTAGTCATCATTCCCGAGCCCAGCATAATCAAATCCGAAGAAAAGAAAGTGGCAACCATTGACCGTCGAAGTTCCTGGATGGACCCAATCATGAGTTATCTTATGAACGGAGCTTTACCTGAGGACAAGAATGAATCAAAGAAGGTGAGATACTGAGCTGCAAGATATGTCATTATGGATAATCAACTTTATAAATGTGGATATTCACTTCCTCTTATCAAGTGTTTGACACCCGAAGATGGAGATAATGTCCTACGTGAAATCCATGAGGGGATATGTGGAAATCATTTTGGAGGTCGAGCACTTGCCTATAAAGACAATGATACTTTTGGCCGACTATGCAACGAGATGCTGTGGAACTAGTAAAAAAGTGTGATAAGTGCCAAAGGTTCACTATTATACCCAAGCAACCTCTAGAGAAGCTAACTTCCTTCCTTACTCCTTGGCCGTTTGCCCAATAGGGGACTGATTTAATTGGTCCTCTTCCAAAAGGAAATGGACAAGTAAAGTTTGCTATAGTTATCATTGATTACTTCACAAAATGGGGGGAGGCTGAGCCTTTAGCAACTATCACTGAGAATAGAATGACCGACTTTATTTAGAACAACATCATAAGTCGGTATGGAGTACCTCATACTATAATCACTGACAATTGGAAGCAGTTTAACAATGACAATTTTTGTGAGTTTAGTTGAAAACTTAAGATAAAAAATTGTTACTCTTTTGTTGCCTATCTTCAGGCCAATTGACAAGTAGAAGCTGCCAATCGAGTGATTAACCAAATTCTCAAGGCTAAGCTAGAAAAAGCCAAATGAGCGTGGCCAGATGAGTTGCCATTTGTCCTATGGTCTTATAAGACTACTCCAAGGACTCATACGAGAGAATCTCAATTCTCCTTGGCATTTGGGGTAGAAGCTGTCATCCTACTGAAATAGGAACACCAACTTATCAAGTACAACACTTTGATCTCGTCATCAATAATGAACTACAGCGCCAAAGTTTAGACTTTCTAGAAGAGAAGAGGGATCAGGCTATGATCAAGGTCGCTACTTATCAAGGCAAAGTAGCCCGTTACTACAATGGACGAGTCGAAACTCAAAGGTTCAGAGTTGGGAATCTTGTCCTAAAGAAGGTTTTACCTAATACTCATGAGCCATAGGTTGGTACCCTGGGTCCTAATTGGGAAGGGCCTTTCATAATTAGAGAAGTAGTTAGGCCGGGAACTTATATTTTGTCTACCTTAGGTGGAAAGATCTTGGGACATGCTTGAAATGCTGAGCATCTCAGGATTTACCATCAGTAGTATGATCTTATATTTATGATCATATAAGTCCGATCTTTTTTTAATGTTCAGACAAGTTTTGTAAAGACAAAATGCGGATGAATAAAAGACTACTTCCTCTAGTTATGAAAGTTCTCCATTTTGATTATCCATGAGATGATGTGAATAAACTAGTGACAATGATGAATGTCCTTGGATAAATTCGAAATTTTCATAATTTTCATAAACTTAACATATGAAAATTCATGTCTTTATTCAAGCTCAAGAAAACAAAGAAGCATATCATTCCAAGGATAAAAACTTAAAGAAGCACATAAAACAAAATTGAAAGTTTCTTCTCCTAAGCAATCAATCTCTATAAAATGCTCAAAGCTCATAAGCTAAGAAAAAACCCTTAGAAATTCCTAATATATTAAATGTCATCATGCTGTCGCTCAGGCTGCCTCCCGAAAAGATCCTCGAACCCTTCTAGTATAACTATAGATATCTCATCGATCAAATGAGTATCCCTTGTACCATTTGCATCTCCCTTGTCAATACATGTCTTTTATCCTCATTTGGCTTCTTATCATCAGATTTCACACCGAGGCCTTTCAAGTGCTTGTCAACCACTTCTATATCAACATCAGCATTGTAGCAAGCAAAGAACATACACAATCTTTTAGTCCATTTAGGTATTCCTTGTAGCCTAGATCAAGCATACCTTCAATTTGCTCCTTAACTGCATAAAGTTCTTTCTCGAGCTCCTTGAATTTTTCCATCTCAGCATTTGCTTTATCCAAAGTCGTTCTCTCATTGGCCTTTGCATCATCTAATGATCGTTGAATCTCAAAGTTGTACTCTATAGTCTTGGAAAGTTGGAGACTGAGTTCTTGGACTTTTCTTTTAGCTGTCCTAGCCCTATCGTCAGACGTGGAAAAAGAGGCCAAGTTCTGTATAAGATAAACCTAAGTTAAAAAGAGAATGACCCTTAAAAAGAAAAAAAAAGGCAAGAAGAAAAGTTAAATAATTTGACCTTAGAAAGAAGGCTTGTGGCAAGCTTAAGGGATTCGACAGGATCAAGGCTCTCAATGTCCTTCATCAAGGTTGAGGAGTGAAGAGATATAGAGGACTCATGGACCAAGGGATTCTGTGATGCAAGATTATAAACTCCCTTCTTAGATAAAGGAGGAGGAGGGGGAATGCAATGTGTAATTTGCTGAGCTTGGGATACAATCTAAAAAGATGATCCACCTTGTTTTTGTTGTTTCTTTTGAAGATTGTCTGGAATCACCAACCTCTTCCTTTTCTCAACTTTAAAAGTGGGATTAGGAGAATTGTTAGAAGCCATCACTAAAGCTTCCTTCTCAAAAAATGAGATGCTAGGAATAATACCACGCTCAAATAAGGTTTCTTCGGAACAAGCGACTGAGATGCTACGCTTACCTAAGCTTAAGGTTAAAGCTTTTGTTATGTTTCTTTCCTCATCCACTAAAAAGCCAGGGCAAGTCCACTCATCTACAAAACCAAAGAAGGAAAATTAGTTCCTAAGTGATACAAAGAACTCATAATAAGAAATAATAAGTTATTATAAGAAATAATAAGTTATTATAAGAAAATGAAATTCTACTTGGTTGAAAAAATTGAGTCTAAATCCTAGCTTCAAGATGCTCTGTACTTCATCTCAAACTCCCAATTACCTCTAACCAAAAATTGGTAAGGTTTCCAAGTTTTGTCTTGACGACTAGGTTCACCATAAAGAAGAATCTTGTCCGAATTAGGATAGGCAAACAAACACCAAAAATCTTCAGCCTTTGGACATCTCTATGAATGAAAAAGACTCTGAAATTCAGCCATAGAAGGATCCTTTAATCTTAGGTAACGCCAAAGAGACCACATTCCAACAATACAACACCAAGCTTTAGGAGAAAACTGAGCTGAAGCAAGTCCTAAGGCATGTAATATCCTCAAAACATAAGGATGAAATCGGAGTCATACTCCAGAATTCAACATACACCTAGTGATCCCTACAAAGCCCTTAGGAGGATTGGTAATGCTCCTTCTAAATTAAGCACGACGACGTGTTATTGATCTAGGAATGCTATATCTAATCATTAGTATCTCAAGGGACATTTCACCTAGTCCACATTTGATTGTCTTCATCTGCCATAGATAAGTATCTTCAACCACAGGCTCGTCCTTATCCTCAGAATTTTCTAAGTCAATAACCTTCCTTCTTCTACTGTTTCACCTACATACGTACTACTGTCCTCGTCTATCTCCTGTTTTAACTCACAACTACCTACATCACTCATAGTAGCATGAATAGTTGTCAAAGGAATAGCATCCACCACTAAATTCTTATCCTTGGTCATTTTGATATTAGGTCTTCCTAAATTAAGAAGAACCTACAAAGTCAGAATAACCTAGATTACTCTCCTAAGTATAGTAAATAATAAAAAAAATGAAAAGTGATAAATAAATAAAAACTTACTGAGGATCATCGCCAAGTTGCTGGAAAATCACCAAAAATTTACCGGAAAGCCGCTAGAGATTCGTCACCAACCACTATGAACGCCACCGTTAAGCACCTTGAATCGCTATCCTCTCTGTTTTGAAACTTGGAAGCCTTTTCCCAAGGGTCAAGGCTAAGGCCAAAAGGTTCTAAAATCTTAGGATTCTATCCTAAAACAAATCACCTAGGATAATCCTTCTAGGTGATAAGACTTCAAAACCCAAAAGGTTCCAAAGTTCAAAGTTAAAAGGTTATAAAGTCCTAGGATCCTATCCTAAGACAAACCACCTAAGATAATCCTCTTCTATGACAAAGCTTTCAAAACTCAAAAGGAATAGAGGTCCTAAGCTCCTATCCTAAGACAAAATACTGAGGATAAACCTCGTAGGTTTCAAGGTTCCCATCATTCTGAAGTCTTAGTAAAAACAACCTAAGGTTAAAATGCTTATTTCTTTAATTTATAGATAAGTTTGTATATCCATGTGTCAATCAACATGGACACAAGCAAACAAGTGTCGTCAGATTTCACAAAAACAATGACATTTGTCATCAAAGTAACTAGGACTCAAGTCAAATCAATTTCGTCTATAAATATGTCTTCTATTCTCACTAAAAGGTAAGAAAAAATGTACTAAAATGGAGAAATGCTGACTTTTTCTCTCCACTCTTTCTCTCTCTAAATTCACATTTTCAAAAGATCTAATGACTGACTTGACCGTCGGAGGGTTTATGCCTGCAAAGCCGACCCTCTGATCTATTTCTTGTGCTTGTAGAGTATCGTTGAATAAGGACATTTAGACCTCCTAAGGAAGTAAACTCAGAGGAGGAGACTTAAAAGCTCATTAAGATCAGTCCAAAGGGTAAACTCATCATCATCATCAGAGCCAATAAAGAGGAACCCTAGTTCTAAGGGAACCGTCCTCGGTTAGAATTTTTACTTAGTAAATTAGGGCAAAATTTGCTTTAACACTAAGAATTCAGATGTCTTTGATCTAATTGATGTTTCTCATTTAATTAACGGATTCATATATGTATAACGTATATGTAATTTGAGGATAATTGTGCATGTCTAAAACCAATTTGGCTGAAAAGTTATGTTAATTAAGCTTTCCATTAACAAAAACAATAATAATATTTCTGTCCTTGGAGTATAAGAGGGGTTAGGATTATATTTAATTACAAAGGAGCTTCCAACAATCTTTAGAATGAAACGAAACAGCACTAAAACGAAACAATCTGATGATTACGCAATCAAATTTTAACTAATTAACGATGCAATTGCAAAAGAGACGAATAAGCTTAAGCCACTTCACCTAACATATTCTTTTGACATGGTCTAGGAACGTGTAATTGATGTTTTAAAAAAAAAAAATCTAATAATAAAAGACAAAAAATTTTATACATGTCCCAAGGACAATTACGTAAGGGCCCTTGGTGAAATTAGGTCATAAAAGTCTCGTTCTGGAAGTCAAGAATTTAAGTCTCGTTATTCACTGTGAGAATAAATTTTTCTTCATCTGGAGGTCTTCGATAAATTTTTTTTTATTACAATATTAATGGAGATAAGGTTATTTAAACCCAAAAAAATATTTATTATTATCATTTTTTAATAAAAATTTTTATTACTAAAATGTCCATTAAATAAATTATTATTATATACATTGTACAAGCAAATGATTAGATAAAACAATTATATTATTTCTCTTATCTTCGAACCAAATTTGGATTTGTTTCAATTTATAGTGCTTATCTTTCTTCAAAACTTTACCCATTTATTGAATTGGTCTTCCTCATCTACACTTTGTTATGAAAATGAAGATTCATGGTATTTGTTTAATAATTTTGGCCAAAGTTTACAGTTGGTAATATTCCTTTTAATTTCATCCAATAATTTATTCCTGCAAATTTCTTTGATTCAACAATAAGTTGCTCTCTCCTCTATTAAGAGTGTTACAATTGAAAATAGGAGTTCATGCGAGAATTGGCAAACTGTGAAGTATTTGAATTTTATTATTTAGTGTATAATAGCAAATTTATCCGTTTTGGTTTCTATAATCTTACATACATTTTTAAATAATTTTTTGAAATTACATTTAAAATTCAAGGGAAAAAAGCCACTGCAAAACAAAAATGGAGAATTTAGATATAAAATAATGATGGATAAAATGCAAGAGATTGAGGAGAGAAGAGATGGAGAAGGGGCTCAAATCATGATAATTTAGATTAAGAGTATTTTAGATATTAAAATGGGATCATTAAATAAATTTTAAATTTTGAATATTCATTGTGGGTTTATTAAATAAGTGGGTATGTTAAGTATTTTGGTACGTTTAAATAGTTTCATCTAAATAATAGAGTTACACTGTAATTTTTTTTTTAAAGACATGAAAGACCCTTTTATGAGACTTAGATCCAACTTGGAATTGATGTTGATACTTCAAAAAAAATTTATTTCAAAATTTTTTTAAAAAGTGTTATTTCATAATTTTTCGTCAACAACATTTAAAACCATTAGGCTACGTTTGGCCCGCAGGATTGGATTGAACTAATTATTAGGATTGGACTGGATTAAGTTGGATTAGATTAAGCTGGATTATATTATATAGTCTTATGTTTGGTACAGTTTCGGATTAGACTATGTTAAATTATATTTAGATAATATTAAATAGCATTTAAATTGATATTTAAATATAAATATCAACTATTCATGAAATTTTATAATCATAATTAAAATAAATTTAAAAAGTAATTAATAGTGACATTAAATATATTGTAAAAAAGTTATTGAGTAGTCATAATATAATAGTCAAATAAAAATACATTAAACAATCTAAATATTTAATTAATTTTTATCAAAAATTTAAAATATTTAATTTTTATCAAAAATTTAAAAATATTATATAAAATCAATAATTAATGGTATTATTAGTTTTGATGATTATTTTTAATATTATATTAGTGATTATTAAATTTAGTACTATCAAATAATGCAATAAATTATTAAATGGTTAATTTTATTGATAAATTATTAAATATACAAGTAATGAAAATTTAATCTCTAGAGTTAGTAGAAATAAAAGTACCAATCATAAATAAAATTAATTAATTAATTAATTAATATTAGGTGTAAATAAAAAAAATGATATAAATAAAAGTCTCATGAATGGATAATTTTTTTCTTTAAATCTTATCCCATCTAAACTCATGTGTAAATTGGTATTATTAATCCCATGATTTTAGGATTAAATTCAAATTTAGTTCCCCTTAATCTCATCCAACTAAGCTTGCCAAACATGAGATAAATATTTAATCCCAAAATTAGTCCAATCCTATGTTTAATCCTAGCATCCAAACATGAAGGGGCTACGTTTTTAAACCCAACTTATATAAAAACCCCGGGATACTTGATTACATTTTTAGAGTTAATTACACTTTTAGAGGTAATATTCTTTTGAATGAAAAGAAAATTATGTCATGTTTTTCATAAACTATACATTATAAATCGTAGCCCTAATATATTAGCATATTACAAATACCATGATTACTAACAATCACATAATTACATGAATCCGAGTTTTTTCACTTTTATCTTCAAAATATCTATTATTAAGTTTTAGACAATTTAAATTTAAATTTATGTTTGTTATGATCATTACAAAATAAAAAACAATAATGATAAATTACCAAACACACATACTTTATTATCAAAACTTTGATCTCTATTCACAACACATTTTACTAGACTCTTAACTAGTAATTATCATTTTATCAAAAAAAAAAACTAGTAATTATCATGATAGTAAAATCTGCTGTAGGATGTACTGTATAAAGCTTACACATTATTATTATTTAAATTAAGGTCTAACACTTTATAACAAAACGACAGAATTTACATAATCATAATCAAGGCACTAGTTACAAATATTGAAGTCTTACACCTGAAAAATTATATATGTGTGTGCGTGCGCGTCTGTGAAAAAAGAGAATGAAATGAATTATGAGAATAAAAAAAAGTTGAATGGCTTTGTTTGTAGGCTGCGGCGTCTCCAAAGTTGTAAATTTCTGCCACATCACACGTCTTGTAATTTCAATATTGTTTTTCTCTTTAACTAATGATGAGCTGACGATTAATTGAACCGACCATTTTGCTTCATGCATGATGATCCCCACGACCAACCACCACCATACATATGCTCCTTCTTGTTTCTTTTTCTTTTTCTTTTCTTTTTTCTTTTTTTAATAATCATTGATTGCAATTGCTCATTTCGAATTTTATGTTTTTTTATTTTGTTTGTTAATATTACATGTAATTCTATTAAAATTGCAGTTAAAAAAAATTTATTCATACCAGTCTTGATCAACAAAACAGTGATAAGCAC
Organism: Murraya paniculata; assembly: GCA_030449075.1. Taxonomy (NCBI): domain Eukaryota; kingdom Viridiplantae; phylum Streptophyta; class Magnoliopsida; order Sapindales; family Rutaceae; genus Murraya; species Murraya paniculata. The sequence continues at coordinate 36,803 of JAEVFN010000111.1, read as the reverse complement.
AAATTAGAAACTGGCTCTCAAAACACAGAAAATTACTCCAAATAAAGAATAAATATACCAACATTTTGTATAAAATAACAAGTGACAAAGTTTTATAGACCTTTTTGGTTGTTCATGTATGTACTTCTACTAACAACAAAAATTGATCGTTCACGCTTGATAGGCCCTATAATATCATCATCCGAAGTCAACTAAGATAAGAACTTGTAGTGGCCTTTTATTTAAATCGAGTGGTTGAAGAAACTTTTTCTTTTGATTTTTCTAGACAATTTTGACTTCACAATATGAAACTTTATAACAAAATTGGAACAAATTAGTCCAAAAAGCCCACGCCTTCAATGGTAAATGCAAAAAATCTAAATAAAAAATATGGTTGACTTTAAGCCATTATCAATCAAATCTGCGTTGGGGTTGAATTGGAACTGCAGTCTTAATTTCTTGCCAATACTTTTTCTCTTCAAATTATGTCCATGTAAATTGTATCATTTGCTAGTGCAATAATTTAAGTTACAATAACTTTTATGGTAACTTCAGAAGTTTTGGAGTGTGTTTTGTCATCACATATACTTTCTGAGGTTTTCAGCTCGGTCCATTGGTCCCAAAGAAAATTGGGCCATTCCTGTTTCATGCCAAGCCCAATTTTATACAGACCTTATAATACATTTATTTTCCATTAAGACATTTTTCCATTTAAATAAAAGCACAAAAATTCACTTTTTTTTTTAACTCAAACATAAATGAAACAAACGTTACAAAAAACCAAACAAATAAATTTTTAAAGAGATCTTAAAACCTCCAAAAGCCCATAAACAAACCTTTAATAGCTTCAATGTTTAACAAACCACCACACCCTGCAAGAATTAATACACAAAATCTTCTCGAATTTATAGGTAAATTCTCTTTACAACCCTGCAAGAATTAATACACAAAATCTTCTCGAATTTATAGGTAAATTCTCTTTACAACCGCTCTCAACTAATGTTATTTTTCGTTAGTAGAGTAAGAGTAAAGAGTGTAAATTCCTCTTATTTCAGCGTTTATTTACATATTTTAAGAGAAGAGTGAAAATCTCACTTCATAGATTCCTACTCCTATGGGGAGATGTGAGAGTATCATTATTTTATTGAATTTAATATAATTATATTGAATAAAATAAAATACATAATATCATATTTATTTTAAATAATCTTATTATATTATTTTATAAATTACATTTATTAAAAATAATAATATACATTGATTCTAAATTAAAATTACTTAAAAATTAATATTACTATATTCATAAAGAATTATAATATTACTATATACTAATTTTATTCGAAAATATAATATAATTATATTTGTTTAATATTAACAATTAATAATAATAATAAATAGTTTATTCTAAGAAAATATTAATTTTATACTATATTATTAATAATAATGTTTCATTTATGTTGCTCTTATTAATAATTGTTAATTTACATAATTAAGTTTAAAATTAACAAAAAATTGTGATTTACATAATTAAGAATATTAATAATTAGTGTTAATTTTCAAATATAATAAAATAAATATTTATTTTTCGAATATATTTTTCCATTAATTTTGTAATTAAAAATTACAATTCTTTAAATAAGGATAAAATTATAATTTAAAACTATTAACTCTCAATCCGAGTTCAAAATAAACATATAAATTAGATTTTAATTTTAATTCCATACTCTCATTTCAGTATAAGTAAACACCCTACTCTCAGTTCCACTCCACACTAGAAATCCCAAAATTTCCAGTCCAATCTAAAATATAAACTTACCTAATGTCATTACTCCTCTCCAGAGATATACTTCTCAGTACTATCAGATTCGAATTTGCAATGCATCTTCTTCCCAAGAAAGCTTGATATCTTCTTCCCAAGAAAGCCATCAAGCAGATGATGCATCTTCTTCTCAAGAAAGCCATCGAACAGATGATGTCATGTAAGACTTCCAATTTTTCTATTCCCATTCCAGGATTATCATGACAAAGCATTTTCCAAGAACACAAAATGTTGAAATTAAATTCATGTAGGCATACTGTGTCTGGGAAAGGCAGTCAGTGACTGATTTCCTATATCCTATGGGGCTATGCAGGATAGAAAGCCCATAAATGACCATAATAAAAGAAACCATCTTCCCAAAAAATAAAAAATAAAAAAAGATCAGTAAGTTGACAGAAAGGTAATGAATAACAGTAGTTCTCCATGCTTGTTAAACTAGTGGGCCGCCACATTAAGCAATAGGAGATAACCTAAGAAATTGCTTACAGAGGCATCCCACTGATAGCTATTGACCATGCTGGCTAATCTATTGGACTCCTTAACTCGGCGTCACGACAAATTAAACAGAGTCAGAACTTTTTCTTCCTAATATACAAACAAATCTGCAAAATAAAAAAATAAAATAAAATAAAAATTAAAGAGTTCACAAAGAAAATGCGTATGTTGAACAATAAAATTTTATCGACAGAAACTATCAGAAAGATATACGAAGCCATTACAAACCAAGCAACCAGTGATCTATGCGTGTTAATTCGGAGCTTAGCAGGCACAAAATATTATAAATCCTGAAAGATGAGTTTAAACCAATAGGATAAAGAAAGAGATAGAACTGGATTTATAGAAAGAAAGAGTGTGAGCAATAAACATGTGAAAGAGTGCAGAAGAGCATCATGTATCGAGAAGTTCATCAACATGAAATAAGGTTTCTCCAAACATAAGGAAGACATTTATCCAAATTCCAAACACTACAAAGTAACAAAACCACCTAGAAACTAAACATAAATTTCGACAAAACAATAAAGTGGATAGAGAGCTTTACATATAATTGTGCATGTAATACTTAAAAATGATAATTTTATTATAATTCATCAACAGTAGAAAATGTACATCGAAAAGTAGGAGACATTTTCTTTTTTCCTTTTCCAAATGTACCTCAATTGCCCAGCTAATCGATTAAAAGCTTCAAAATACTTTCCAACAAACCTCATAGCAGATAAATTGCCCGCTATGGAGCATTCTACAATTTAGACATATGCATCTTCCGTGCAACGACCTCATTACCCGAAAAGCTATGTGCCTTTAGCTGGGTTTTGTTCACTGATATGCTGGCCCACCTGTCTAAACCAACGCATCAGATTACGATTATCCTTCACATAAAGCCATGCTTGAAGAAATGGAAAGAGACTTTCATTCACCCCTCGTTCTTCTATATAACTGTGGAGTGCATCTCGCATCCTTTCATCCAGATCTCTGTCAATTTGCAAATAATTTATCCCAGATAAAATTTAATATTTAATGTCAGCCACTTCAAAGATGCAAAAGCTACAAAAGTTCAAGATAATGTGGTGGTTACAGCCCAAGTGGAATAAACAAAACCCAAGTAAGTGGAATAATTGAACTTACTGGAAAGAAGGACCAGTGTATTGAGAGGGAACAATAAGAATTCCTTGGCTCTCTAAGTTTGGCCGCATGGACACAGAGTGAATCCCCAATGCATCTGGATAGAGCCCACAGAGAAAAAGCAAAGAGTTCTTCTGGCCAGGCTTTGATATCTCAACATGAAGAAACAACTGATTAATTCCATCATCATCGTCATCATCATCCCCCCCTCGTATAAGGTTACCCAGGCGCGTTACATAGATGCTAATTTGCTCACTTCCATATGTCCTCTTGAGAACAGGCCCATGGTTATCAAGTGCTCCTTTGACAATAGTAAAAGATGGAGGGGGGCTCACTTTCTGCAATTCACAGAACACCATAAAAGTTTAAAGCTAGATTACCCACTGCCACAAGGAAGAAGCAATCGCACCAGGATCAAAATTATAATAGCATCACTCAAAATTATAATAGCATCACTCAAAATTATAATAACATCACAACTAACTTGCTACAAATTTTATGTTAACATTCCATATACCCAATTTAATTAATCAGACATTGAAAATCAATTGTTATACTTTCTCTTCCATCACCAGATTTGGGCATTCTTTATTTTCTGCCTTCAACGGGAAAGCACAAACACCCCCACGGTTAGGTGAAATGGTCATAGAGACACTCTAATTCTTAGAAACAGTCAGATAGATACCTTTTAGGACAATAATGCCCTTTGACCATAGGGATCCATCTGAGCAAAATTATCCAAAAAGGAGTCTCTGTGATCATTTCTAAAAACAAGGGGTCTCCATGGCTATTTCTCTAAACCACGTAGTGCCGCTACCCTTTTCCTTTTTTCAACGGTAGACCTGCTGCCCCAAGAGGCTCTACTAGTTAAGCTAACACGCGCCACAAGACTAAGGATATGTATTGTATATATGTGTTGTGCTTTTTATTAACCTAGAACTAGAATACACAGCAGCTACACTGTTTGAATTTTGATAAACATGTGAATCATAAACATAGTATTAATAAAACGGTTTAAAATTACAGTAATGAAACAAGAGTGAAGTGAAGTGAAGTGATGTTCGGAACTTACAGGAGGAGGAGTCATTTTGGCGACTTCTTGGTAGTGATCTCTAAGGGACCGGAGCAAGATTGAGTCCACCGCCGCGAACCCAGTCGTTATTGAGCGCCGCCTTGCTATCATGCACCATGGCGGCTGCCGTGCGCACCCCACTATTGCTTTCCTCAACATACTTGCCATTGCTGCCCTGCAAACTGTTGCAAATCGGAGTTGATGGCAAATGGCAAGCCCAAGGGTTTATTAAACCCACAGCTAAACAAATGAACCAATATTGTGTAAACATATAATACCTTTTAACCAAACGCAGTCTATATGACTAAAATGTCCCTTAGTTGAAAAAAATGTCATGCTTCTTGTTTTATTTTTTGTTTCTGAAAAACGTTCAATATTAAGAGGACCAAAGCCATATAAGTTTTAGTGAAATTCATATTCTCATGTAAAGGAGATAGAAAAGCAAACTCATGAATCTTTAAAGAGTGGATTAATCAAACAATCAGATTTAGCACCCACGCATTATATTTTAGATATTTTTATCTTTTTTAATATCAAATAGTCACGTGTATAGAAATTTTATCTCTTTATCTTTATGTAATCTCAAAAGTAAATTTACAATTTATATTCATTTGTATATAAATGGTCTACATGGCAAAACATGCGCGTTCTGCCTTTGTTAAAAACTCAAAGCAATAAAAACTCTCATTTCCACGTTTTACCACATCTTATATATACTTTTAATTACCTTCTATTTAGACATCTATGAATAGCGATTAGGAAGAACTTATATTATTTATTTTATTTACTTTTTGAGATAAAGGAGTGTAGTCTAGTTAACTAATATATAATTTATGCTTAAAGTATTAACAAAAGGAGGTTCTTGATCGTCTTTAACTTCCTTTATTTACAAATAAATAGGGTTTGTAAATTTACTTTTGAGATTAAATTATAATAAAGAGTTATGCAGTTCTATACATATGACTTCTAAGCATTAAAAAGTAAATAAATAAATAAAAGATATCTAAAAGATAAAGTGTCAATGGCTACAATAGATTGGCAAATGAATCGAACAACTAGACTTAAAGATGTTTCACAAAAATATTGAATCTTATTGATTTTTCATTTTAATTGTTTGTTGCAGGGTATTATGATACTTTTATCTCAACATTTGGTTATTTTTTTAATTTTTTTTAGAATACATTGAAAAGGCTAGTGGTCATTATATCTTTTTATAGTTTAAGAGGGACCTATTTCCTTATTTAAAAAAGAAAAAGTAAAAAGGGCACCACAAATAAGCAAGAAGTTCTAGACAAGGTTATAATTGGAATCCATTTCAATGCAAAAAGAAAGGAAAAAACTTATTAGTCAAATAAGTTTTCCAATTGTATTCAAGTTTCAGACAAAATGATTTTTCAAAAGGAAAATTATTTTGATTGAAGAAAAAAAAAGTGCTCTAGCTTTGTAAGATCTTGACTAATTTCTATTAATTTTTATAGGAACGCAACTTTGCCAGCCCTCTGCCTAAAAGTATAGTGAAAATAAGAGTGGCAAAATGAATAATCAAATCGAATCATAAACGAATTGAGTCAAAATCATATTGATTCGGATTTGATTCGTTTATTAAATGAATTAAAATCTCAGGATTCGGATTCGTTTCGTTTATTAAATGAATTTTCGATTTGATTCGTTTAATTCGTTTAGTTAAATTAATAAACGAATTAAATCGAACCTGGATTCGTTTACTATTCATTTATCCCATAACGAATCGAATTTAATATGAATTCGTTTATAAAAATATAATTAATAAACCAAAATTAAGTAAAATAAAATATAAAAAGACTACAAATTTAACATCCTATAAAATACAAATTTATTATCATTTGTAATTATTATATTAGCCTTCAAACTTCAAAATTTTTTTATACATATTTATGGACAAATAAATAAATAATCTAATTAAACAAATAATAAACAAATTTTAAACGAATGAATCGTATTCAATTCGTTTATAATACATTAATCCTAAGCAAATCAATATTCTCAAACCCGAATTCGATTCATTTAAGATTCATTTAATAAGCGAGTCGAATTGAATTCACTCATTTATTAAACGAATCAATTTTTCAAATCCAAACCTATTTAATTCGCTTCGAGTCGAATCGAATAAACGAATCATGACCCAAATTGCAACCCCTAAGTGAAAATACTTTATCCCAAATTGCAACCCCTAAGTGAAAATGCTTTATAGGAGATGAGTTAGACGGTTTCAAATGTGTTTTTTTTTTAAAAAAATCGTAATTTTAGAAATAACTTTTATGGAACACCATCTTTCGCTTCTTTGGTATTCGTTATTTATTCATCTATCTCAGAGTAAAGGGAAAAATCACTACACCATAAAATAATAATTTCCAGGTGTTGGGAATAGTTCAGCGTTCAACAAATCAGACATGCATTGTTTTCACGCAGTAGTTAAAGCAGATTAAGAAGAAAAGTCCCTGAACAGCCTTCTCTTGCGCTTAATCAGACCCACGTATTAAGCGAAACTTACAGATGATTCTGTTGATGCCCAAGATTTCTGTGACCCTACATTTTATCAATCAAATCAAACTACCATTTTAAATAAAATCGAAAGTAGCAATTCTCATTACGGATTACAGAACATAGGATAATGAGCATATAACAATGAGCAGGAGATACATCCAAATATTTATGCAATCCTCAAGAAGCTAATGCTAGAGCCAATATGTTGTAAAACATGAAATATCTCAGAGCCAGAAGCAAATTAAAATATCTGAATCCATAAATCGAAGCTGTTTAGTAAACGCAACTCAATTTGAAATAACGCCAGAATTCAATTGGTTGTGGGTGCTTAAAGGTTCACTATCTTTCGGAGCTACTTTTTAGGAAACACAAGTGACGCAAGCTCTATTTTATTTAAATGAAAAAAAAAAGATAGCTAGTTACAGTTACAGAGGAAAGGAGAGTTGATTAGTTGTGGGCGTTCAAGAAATGATTTTATGGCTTACATACATATCGTACATATATGGTAATTTTTTAGTGTAGAATTTTAAAATCTGAAAAAGTTTGAGAAAATTTAAAAATTATAGAGTTTAATACCATTATAAAATTATTTTAAAATTGTACGATTTTAAAATTTTATTGGTCCCGCACTTTAAAATTATAAATGAGAATATATATCAATCAAAGAATGTGAAAACAAATCATTAATAAATCAAAGTAAAATTTTGCTTTAGTACCAAGATGGCCAGATCGTTACTTGCGGCGGTGAAGAAGGTGATGAGATACTTGAGATCAGCAACGAGGATGAACGGTAAAGATCGTGCCGTGAAGATGAACGGCGTTGATGGATGAAGATGAAACCAGCCCAAATGGCAATGAAACCGGCAACCAATTGCTGCTCCACAGCCGACGGACCAACAATGACAAAGACAGTGGTTGATTTTGGTAGCGACGGTGAGGTTTGGCTATGATGGCGTTCGGCTGGATGGAGTTTTGATGCTTTAGGCTTTGAGATTTTCTTTTTGTTTTGTAGTATTTATATTTTTCATTTAAAAGGAGAGAATTTTAGGAATATTAAAATGTTAATGAGTAGAATTTTAACTCCGAGAATGAGAGATTAATTCTCTGTCCTCAGGGAATCAATCTCTCATTCTCCATTCATAAAGTGAGTAGACTCTATCATTTTGATTTTAATTCTTACCCTTATTTTGTGAAGTAAACAACTATTAAGTAGGTCAAAAACACACATTAATAAACATAGGTTTTTAACCACTATATTAGATTGAAATGAAAGGTCAAGATTAGTAGAAATTTTAGAATACATTTTCTCTCTAGAATTATTCTCCAAGATTAGATGACATGAGTTGTTAATTTCACTAATAATTTTCTCTCTTTTCTCTTTAATGTTTAATTCTCTTTCTTCTTTTATTTAAGATTTTTTTTGTCTCCCCTATAAATCAGTAAATGGAATAATTAAAACCATCAAAATTAATTTACTTACGTAATTAGAAACTGGCGTTTGTATTTGAAAAATTTTAGTTAATTAGTTTTCTCTCCCTTCTAGTTTCTGTACTTCTTCAAAAATATCATTTGAAAGAGCTTATGATGATACAATTGGAGATTTAACAAAATTGAAAGTATTGACTTCTCTTCTTGTTCCTGAGGCATATGAAGTTTAGAAAAGAGAAATTTTCGGTTCCTTGTTAATGCAAGTCTATTATCCTGTAGAAGTATTGCATGTACCGTATGATCTTTGCTATGCTATTACGCCTGGAGCTAATGCAAATGCTAATGGTTTCTTGCCGTCAATGGTAATCCATTTCAAAGGAGCTGACCTTTTTCTGGACAATAGTTCCGTGATGGAGTTTGTTGCTCCGCATTTGTTCTGTTCCATTTTCTTGCCTGCGCAACCATCAGGACCGAATCTTCTGGGGGCATTTCAGCAAGAAAATCAAATCATTGAAGCCAAAAGTTGATTGTATAGATATATATGTATATATACAGACACATATTCATTCTGTTTTTATAATCATTCATATTTTCGTTGAAGCCAAAAGTTGTTTCTTTCATGTGGATTATGCTATGAGGTTCCATAGCTCAGTAGTGATCCTGTCAAAAAGTGGTCCAAAATGAGTTATAATATTGTAGTTAAAACATTAAAACTTGCTGCCTGATTGCATCATTCTCGTGATCATGTGATGTGTCGAGTACGTCCACCGTTCTTGTTGGATCTGATCATCTGAAAGATGTTCTTAAAAATAGGTACTTGGTAGATATTTACGTAGCTACAACCCAAATGGGTAATTTTCAGTTTCATCCCCTGAGGTTTGGGGTCTCTTCACTTAGATAGAATGTATAAGGGTATTTCCACTTTGCACCCCTGCCATTAGTGTAAAGTTTAGTTGACTGTTAATTGACTGAGTAAATAACTAAAATACCCTTGCGTCAGTAAAACAACATTCTAGACATATACTGAGCACTGGATCATTCACAAATTTGGCGCCAAATTATATAAAGATCTTAGTAAAACCCATGAGAAAATTAACTTTTTATTTGTTGTATTACCACCCAAAAAGAAAAAAGAAAAAGAATTCATCTCTACCAATATTACCGTTGAATTAAACGGCTATATTGGCAGAGGTAATGGCTATAAATTCATCTCCTCTTAAGGTAGTATTAAGAACCAATGTCGTGTACAACTTTCAACACAAACAAAAGCAAATTAACACAGCTCACTTTGGCAATATTTAGAAACAATTCTATGTGCATTTTCAGCATAAAAAAGGCTAAGGAATACAGCTTATTTACAGCAAATTGAAGAAGCAAATTTTCTTGCATTTTCAGCACAAAGAACAACTGGGAACATAGCTTGTTCACAACAATTTCCAGCAGCAATTTGATGTTAGATTTCAGTACAAACAGAAGCTGAGGGACACAACTCATTATGGTAATAATTCAATTTGCAATTTGTGTATTCATTTCAACACAGACAGAAGCTAAGGAACACAGTTGATTGATAATAATTTCATCTCAACATTCTCATTCCATCTCAATCTCTACTCGGAATCATCACCATAGTTATCTCATAAGCTACTGAACAAACACTTGAATTCAATGGACTCTTATAACTCAAACACTTCAAGCAGATCAAATTCATTTTATCAGCCATCATGGAGGAATTGTATTAATGGCAAACTCATCAGATATTCAAACAAGATATGCAAGTGTTATATGAGAGCAGATTTGAGGGTTTCTGAATCTGATGACAACCCACACATGCTGTATTATCGATGTGCGAAGAAGGAAGGGTGTGAATATTTCAGGTGGTGGGAACCAGAAAAGACTGATTTCAACAATGGAGCTGTTTTTGAAAGCGGTGTGGCAACAATTGTGGATCATGAACTGTTAAACATACTTAGAAGTGAGATGAAGGAGCTGAAAGACATGGTAAAGAACTCGATACAGCCAGCGAAAGGCTCTTCTACAATCAAGATATTTATGATCCTAAATGTAGTGTTTTTCATGTTCAACTGTGTGATGTATCTAATGTTAACAGATTAAACCTAGTGTACTATGAATTCAACCAAGTCTTTTATTGTGCCTAAGGGTTTTTTGCCTACAAAAGTAAAATTAGCTACTTATAGAGATGATAGAATAAAATTTCCTCACCCAAATCTTATAATCAATTTAGAGAAAGTAACTTGTAATCATAATCCTAATGCATCCTCATCCTTGATAAATTGTAGCATATATATCAATAATTTGAGTTTAGTAGGATGAAATTTTCAATTCATTACAGTTCTATATCATTAGTTCAGCTTAAGCAAGCTTGTACTCCTAATCAAAACACAACATATCGGGAACTTCAGTACATAAACATAAACTAATATTTCTAATAACTTATTTCAATAACTAAGCACAAGCTGAAATTCCAGCCACCAATACAAAGCAAAATAAACAAGCCAAATAACAACTAACCACAGACATCAACCATAAAATTAAGTTTCATTCCAGAGCAATTTGTGCAAATGGAATCAAGCTGTACATTCATCAACTACATCAACTCACAAATCTCACTTAGTTAACCAAATTTTAACCAATAGCACAAGCAAAATCAGAACCAAACATCTGAAATTCCAGCCACATAAATAAAGCAAAATAAACCAATATAATACAACTAAACAAAAACATGAATGTACGAAATTAATTTTCATTCCAGCAGTAATTTGTTCAGATAGAACAATCAAGTTGTACATTCATATTGTAACAACAAAACAGGCATGTATATACTAGAAACTAACTACTAACAGTTTGCTTTTGTTAACAGTTAGAAAGGCAACAAAGCCCTATCAACTTAATGTGTTTAGTAATGTGTAACATCATTCAAAATATACAAAAAAACTCATATTTGAGCAACAAAAGATGATACACCATCTTGATGTAATGCTTACGGTTAAAGGTGTCGTATCATCTAATCCCTCCAAAAACTTATTATTATGGGATTAACTGGGCTTGTGCTGTTACATGCTATCATGTTGTTTGCTGCTGGTGTCATATGTCTTCTAATTACAGTAGACCAGGCTACCCTGTATAACATTAATAGTTTTATTTTTATTAGTTTCAACTAAAATTAACTATAACAAAGTCATGTGATTAAAAGGTCTATGCATATTTATTCTGGAAAAAAAAAAAGATAAAAGCCAAACCATCATGATGGGTAGCCTGCGCAAATCCATGAGCTTCAACAGACTTAGTGCCTGAAATCTGATTCTTGTCTTCCCTCTTGCTTGAGCTCTGACTTTTGTGTTTTTTGGAGCTTGAACTATGGCCTCTTTCATAATTACTGCTTGATCTTTGTCTCATATCCTACAATAAAAGAAGTTAGTTTTTATTAGTGATATTCTAATTTCCTACAAATGCCCAAATATTTATTTTTTGTTAACAATACTATAAAATTTTGAGTCTATAACTTGGATTGATGACAAATCCAACTTGTTTACTGATTTGGATCCCTTTGTAGCTTTACAAGTCCGATGTTGTGTCTCCATTCATCACAATTTGAGCATTTAAGACTAGAACTTCTTCGAAAAGTCTTATCCTCACCAGCCTCTCTCCTTCTCTTGGTCTGTGGTTTACCAAGTGCCTTTACAACAATGGGTGGAAGCATATTGCCATGTAAAAGTGGAGACCACTTGCTTTCATCAGGGACAGGATATAGCTGGTGCTTGTAAGTATTCAAGAATGCATCTTTTTTCAGCAGATGGTGCACATATTCGCTGACATTATACCTCATGGCATCAATGCAACACAAAGCATGTGGACAAGGCAAACCAGATACATCCCATTCCCCACAATCAGAATGATGTTGCCTCAAATCGACAATAATTCTACTAGAGGCATTTTTTATAACTTCAAATGTGTCATTGTGACCAAATATAATAGAGAATGACCTAGATTCTTCCCTTCCAATAACTATTCTCCTCCTAACTAGTGGTGGCAGCTCATCCTGCCAAGTAATATCTTGCTGATACCTCTTGTGGACGAGAATCATGACTTTTCTTCTTATTTCCTCAAGCATCCTAACTATTGACATCCCTCTATAGTTGTTGATCCAGTTATTGAAGGATTCGGTCATGTTATTAGTGACATGAGAACACTTGGTATGGGTGGGGAATATGTATTTGGCCCAACAGCCAACTGGAATTTGCATCAGCCAATGGTGTGCCGTGGAACTAATACTATACAACTCTGACATATGATTGTGGAAATCAACTGAGTTGGATGCTCTACATGCTTTCAAAAAGGAAAAACTTCAATAATAATCCAGGAAATTTCTCCTTAAAGTTGGCATATATATGTCTACAGCAATATCTTTTCAAAGAAGCAGGAAATACCCTATCTAATGCCTTTAAAATACGCTTCTGCCTGTCACTCATAAAACATAAGCCCTCACCCCCATTGCACCTTATCTGTTCATATAACCTCTCCATGAAAAACACCCATGAATCTGTGTTTTCACTCTCCACGACACACAAGGCAAGTGGATAGATGCCATAATTAGCATCAATGCTAACAGCAGTCAAGAGTACACCATTGTACAGACCCTTAAGATGACAACCATCAACTCCTATGAATTGTCTACAGCCCTCAAAGAACCCTCTCATATTAGGATCAAACATGACAAAAAAACCTTCTAAAATGTGGCTACTGTCCATCACCTAAGTATTTTCTATCTAGATCAATAGTTTAACCAGGATTAGAATCTAAAATTGCATGCATATACCTGAACAGCTTCGAGAAACTTGCCTTGTGGTCCTGCCCCAACAGCTCTAATGCTTTGTTCTTTGCTCTATACAGCCGTGTGTTACAACAGGTGATCCCATATTGCTTGAACAATTCAGCAGCTATGACGTCGATGGTAACTTGATTGTTTACTTTGACTAAATGAAGGAATGTTGCAGCAATCCATGTGGAGTTAGCTTCATGGTTGTCATTGTTTCTCTCACATGTATGCTCAGAACAGTAAGTTTTCACTTGAAAATGCCTTTTATTCCAATTAGGGCTGGCATGTATCCTCCATGAACATCCTGGAGCAGCACACTTCAATGTAACCCTCGATTTCTCATTCTTTACCCTCTGAAACCTGAACCCATTTTGAATTGTAAATGCCTTCACAACTGTCCTGAACTCATCAATGTCTTTATAGAGATGACCAGGCTTTAAGATGATTTTCTTTCCGTCTTCACTAAATATAAAGCCCCCTGAGTTTTGCTCATATCTATTACAAGCTACCATGACACCATCACCAGCCTCGCCATCTGATTCAGCCCCACTGTCATCTGCTGACTCATAATCATCCAACCCAGCATCCAATACAATATCAACATCATTTGCAGGGTTAAAATCACCCTCATGTGATCCCGTATCAGGTTCATCTTCATACTGTCCAACATCTGGCACATTAGCATCAGCATCTGGCATTACAAGCTCATTCACTTCCCCAAAATCCAGCCACTCAGACTGATCATCTAGATGTACAACAAATTGATCCTCATGTGATATAGCATGTTCACTAATCTCTACAATACCAGCTTGATTTGATCTTCAAAATCAGAACATCAAGTGACATCAGTTTTACTTAATAGTGTATGAAAATAAAGCTTAATTACTCACAAAAATAGAACATTAAGATCATAATTTATAAGCTGAAACAAATCCATACAACTGTAGACTCAAACAGTTAAAATACGCTTTACAGTGAGTATTTAGTCAACCTAACAACTAAAGCATCATTCATTAACAAAACTTAACTGAAGTCGGACATTCAATAACAACACTATCATCTTTAAAATCAGCACAAAAATCATTTTTGGAGCCAATTTCAGCATTAGTTTTACCTCATTAAGTATATAAAAAAGAAAAAAAGTAGGCTTAAACTCCTAATTCCATCCACAGACTAACATTATCATGTTCAGTAATCTGCACACTTAATAATTACTCAGAAAAATAGAACATTAGCTGCAGACTTTATTAGTTTAAATAAATACATACATTTTCCATATTATTGCTCTAAATCTTACTTGAAATATCCATCTTCAACAAGATGTTAACCAACCTAACAATTGTTTATGCAATGAATATTAACAATTTAGATAACAAAACATATAACCCAACTAAAATTTGTCATGCCAAGTGCTTAATTCTAGCAGCAGTCAGCCTCCAAAATCAATATCCAACGAAACAATAACCAACTAAAACAACAATTTTTAGGGTAATTTTCATGATTTGAAAAAAAAAGAAACACATGCACCAACTCTGCAGACCCACATCAGCATTATTATTCAACCTCAGCTTCATTATTAGCTCATCACAACACCGTAAAAGGTAAAAAAAAAGTACAACAAACAGGGGAAGTTTTAGTTACCTGGCATGCGGCTCCATCGCGAGTGGGTGGATTCTTGGTCATTGCCGGTGTTCGCTCACGGCCGTCGAATTAGTTTGAACTCTTAAATCAGTTCTTCTCAAGCTTGATTTCGACAGCTTCCCCGACATCTCATTCATCACAGCAATGAGTTTGCTCAATGCATTTGTTAGGAGTTGTACTGGAGATCTAACTTTGTGTTTTCGATTTGTGAAGATCAAAATTAAACAAATCATTATTTTTTATTTGGTGTAAAATCCGTTGAACACTAACATGCTTCTGTTATTACCCAGTGGACATAACAATGTTTCAGACAAGTTTCAGTTTCCAAAGTGCAAAAATTCAAAATATTTTTAATATTTAATCAATTTATCATGCAATTACTTGAATGCTCTTACATATTGAATACATACTAAACTTTACACTAACGGTAGGAGTGCAAAGTGGAGATACCCTTATACATTCTATCTAAGCGAAGGGACCCCAAACCTCAGGGGGTGAAACTGAAAATTACCCACAACCCAAAATGCAAAAGGCAATTTCAAAGGAAAGGAGAAAAGGAAAATTGCAAATTAAAATTCAAGTGCTCACCATAAGATTCGTTACATTGCTTTTATGTTACATATCACGCGAGTACAGAAAAACGGGATCTACTAGGATACATCCACTTAAAGCCCTATCATCAACTAAAATACACCACAGATGTTCTTGAATTTTCTAAGAAGATTAATACAAAATTGTGACAAATCATATGCATTGTAACTATAAAACTCGTTCACTAGGAGAAAGTAGAGAACAGAATAGGCATTGGCTAACAGAGCCTGATGAAGCCGACTACTTTTGCCAGCAACAAACCACTCTCGCTGACCAACCAGGCACAAAACTCGTGGTCAACCTTCTCCATTACATCATTTTTCCAGCAATACAAATAGCCTGTCTCCTCGTGACTTGATGAATTACTTCTTCCGTTGCTTACGGACTTTCACCATTCTTCTCTGGGACTTGTCACCACCACTAGTGCCCAATGAGAAACTCCCTCCAGCATTGAAGTCTAAACTACCTGAAGGTTGGAACGGAGAATTGTTTTGGTGAGTCGCCAGATTCTGTTGGCTTCCAAATGGGAAAGCATTTGCTCCTGTCGAAGGCGTTGAACTGAATACAAAACTAGATGGAGGGGATATGGGTTGCTGACCAAAAGCTGGAACGGCAGGTGTAGCTGCGAAGGCAGGTGTGGATGTAGTAACTGTATCTTCAGCCATGTTATCTTCCATGCTCATCTGATCATTATTGTTTGAGGGGGCAGAACTGAATGCGAACATAGTATTTGAATTACCAAAGGCAGGCTGTGATGAGGTGGCTGCTGCAGCTGAAGTAAATGGAAACATGGAACTCGATGAGGCATTGGTGGATGACCCGAACACTGGAGCACTGCTACCAGTGGATGTAGAGTTAAACATGGAGCCAAATACTGGTGTCTTAGGGCTTTGCCAACTGGAACCAAAAACATTTGTTGTAGTAGCACTGCTTGAGCTAATTGAATTGGCTTCTGACGACGAAGAAGTAGAACTTAATCCAAATGATGGAACTGAACCAAATGGTGCTGCCACAGAAGTTGAAGAATCAAATATAGAACTGCTAGAGGAGAAGGAAGGATTTGCAGCCAAACCAAATGATGAAGACGATGCAATTGAAGCAAATTGAGTAGGCACGCTCTGAGTTGTAGCAGCAACACTAGTCGCGTTGACAGATGCCTGAGCACTACCAGCACCAAAAGGACCAGAAGCTAGACCTTGGCTGGTAGCAGCTGAGGTAGGGGCCCCAGCACTGAAACCAAAAATGCTACTTCCTGTGTTTGCAACTGTAGAAGATGTACCAACAAAACTACTAACAACTGTGCTCGTAATTGGTTGAGATGCACCAGCAAAAATGCTACTTCCGGTGCTTGTAGTTGCTGATGATGTACCACCAAATGTGCTACTTACAGTGGTTGAAAAGGCTGTCAATGTACCACCAAAAATGCTGGTTCCAGCACCAGTAGTTGCTAATGACGTAGCAGTGGAAGTACAGCTTCCTGTGCCAGCAAATGCAGATGAACTCCCAAAGAGCAAGCTGGTAGAATTACCAGAGCTTGTGTCATTTTTCTTGCCTTCCGTTGATTCTAAGCCAGAAGTAGCTGACATTGGTGAGATTGAGGTTGATGGAAACGCAGATGATCCAAACATGAAAACAGGAGCAGCAGTAGGTGCTGTAGCTGAGGAAGTGGTTATGGAAGTGGCACCATTGTTGGTGGTTGCAAAAGATACAGTGGAGCTACTACACAAGTTCTGATCGAAACCAGAACTGGAAAACAAAGGTGGTGTTGGAGAAGAAGTTGAAGATGGGCAGGAAGCAAGTGATCCATTGTTTAAAGTTGAACTATTAGAAGGTGCCCTGCTAGAAGTTGATTGTGATATTGATGCAGCCAAAGGAATTTCAGATGTCCTAACTCCATTATCAGGTGTATCTGATTCAGGCACTTTTGTTACAGTATCAGTGGCAGCAACAGCAGCAGAAGCAAGGCTGCACATTAAGCAAGAAAAATAGTAGGTTGAAATAAAAATTCTTAAAGTTTTGGACCACAGCATTAATATAAAAATTGCCCACCTAAATAACAATTATTACATACACAAAAAGTTCAGAACAAAGTATTGTAGTAAGGGGAGGCAGTGAGGGAATCATAAATACAGGTTTTAAAGAAAAGACAAAAGTGATAATGGTGGCATCATGTCAGAACCTAAATTAAAGCCAATCTATGTAAGCTGAACAGAGCTATATCATGAGCAGAATACACAGGCCCACAGCAGATGCATTACAATAAGTCAAAATTGCCACATCGTCTATCACATTAGTAATCAAATCTCAAGGTGCATCAATAAAATAGATAAAGATATTTAGACAGACATACCTGATATTTTGTGCACTACTCGCAGAGAAGGTACAAACAAAAACTTACTCATGTTTTAAAGACAATGATATCAGTAATTCACATTGATTAAAAACTTAAATCAGTATGCAGACATAATGAAATTCTGCATGATCAAAAACATCATCACCACAAATTCAACTTGCAGGTTGCAAGCATATGAGAAGAATGTTTAATTCATCTTAACATTTCAGCCTGCCATTATCTAGAAAAAATTGGCTAGAAAGATGCAATTGCAACATTGTCAAAATTTACAATCTCTCACAAGCATTTGAGCATTTGACTGCTGTGGAAAATTATATTTTGAAAATACACTATTAAAGTAATATCTTGATTAATAAATTATATTTTCTGATCTTGAAAGGAACAAAATCAATGAAGAAAAGTGAGATCAGAATCATCAATGAAAATTGCCACATCACAATAAATAATTGAAAAAGAAATGAATAAACACGATCTAAAACTATGACTTCCTAAGCAATATGATGTACACTGACCTTGTTGAGCTTTCTGGCTTTGAATTCAACGGAAGACCAAATTTAAAGGTTGGAGGATCACTAATTACTGACAATGAGGAGGCACTAGTAATCTGGGGAACCTTGTCAACATTTTTTGTACCACTACTGAATGTGGGAGAAACAGCATTTGAATCCTTGGGTGAAGCAGATTTCTCCCCAACGCTAAATATAGGAGAATCACTGGATTTGTTAGCAGCCTTATTAGAGGTCAACATTGATGGAGTGGCAATCTCAGCTGGCTGTGCAGTCATACTGGGGGAAGGCACGGTTGAAAAGGCAAACACAGGGCCCTTTCCAGCGGCAACAGCTTCATCATTATTTTCCCTGATGTCAGACTGTGCTGGAGACCTCTCTACTGTGATGGACTCAGAAACAGTGGTCTTATTATCCAAAGAGGCAGTTGGCTTGTCTCTCCCATTCCCGTCAGCCGCGGGCATTGAAGGAAGCCCATTGGAATCATCATCATCCAGCTCCAGATAATCCTACAGGGAAGTTACAAATCACTTTGACTAGAATAAAAGTTTTGATCTAATGATACAGAAAATATGCCTTTTCCTTATGGATCCTAGTTGCCCAGTCTTCTACAATCCCTGAACCACAAGAATAACGCTAGGTGGACCGTCTAAATCCTCAGTTCCATCTAGAGAAATCACAACAATATAGCCAATGTCAATTGATGGCTCACTTACATGACCAAGGAGGTTCATCCTCTTCACACCCCCCCCCCCCCACAAAAAAATTTTTGCATGCATTTTTTGATTTTCTTGTGAAGATGGAGTTGCGAGGCTATGATCCATTAAATTGGATAATTAAGACATTGTTGATATTGTTGATTCATCTGTATTCAGTAATCTCAGAATGGTTTAAAATTAAATTTTGGTTTACTACAAAAAGAAATTCTGATCTAGAGAGTGAGAACACAACTTAAAAGATAAAATTGGATAGGAAAAGGTAACTTCAGATCTGATAAACGGTCAAATGACAAAAGAAAAAGACCCAACAGTGACATCAAATAGTTGACGGCACAAACAAAAGATGAGATGGAACCTGAAGCAAACATACCTCATGGGCACTCATCTGGAAAGCACTCTTCTTTTGTGGATGGGGATGGGCAGTGGAGTTTGTCATGGCACAATCTATCGTTTTAGTACTACACAAATTATCCTTAATGCTTCCAGCAGCATCTACACCATCAGTAGTAGGAATCAACTTGGAAGAAGAAGTGTTGGTAGGACCATTTTCATGGACCTTGTCCTGCTTCTGGGATGAAGAACCTCTAACTTCAGGTAATGGAGCGTCAAGTGAACCATTTGACCTATTCTCATCTTGAACATTCTCCACGAAAATCGAGGAATCAACATTCTCCAAACTTTTAAGAGCTGGTCCGCGTAGCATGGATGGTGACAACTTTGCAGGTGATTTCTCCCTCGATGAGACCAGCTTATCAAGCTGCTGGAATATTTTTGAAGCCATCTCACTGGACTTGGAGGGAATGGGGGTAGAACTTGTACTAGGAACACTGTTATCCCCATTTTCTGTTAACATTTTTGTAAGACCATGATTTGTTTCACGTGATAAAGTTGGATTCTGCAACGAGGATGAACGGTATTGAACAGCATCAGCAACACCACTTCCCCGCACAGAGAGAGGACTTCGAAAAGCTGGCGGGCTCAAGGTTCTTGAAGATAAAAGGTTAGGTTTCTGGCGAATTCTACGTATAGGACCAACAGAGCCTATATCAGTGTCCAGGACTGAACTTCTGCGCTTTAGAGACTGCAAAATAAAGAAGCAAACATTCAGAGATATCAACTTAAAAGGGACTCCAAATAAGGCTAAAGCAAAAAATTTATACCCCTTGTTTAGAACCAGTCAGTCTGTTTTTCTCCAAGGTGCTTTGAGATGATGATGATGGGCCCGCAACAGAATCAATTGTGAGACCAGAACCCTGTAACATGGAAGCAGAAAAATAAAATACTTGCAATATAATAGACATCAAAACTCTACATCAGATATAAATTTCAGCCGCAGATAGACCTTGGAGGTAGTAGCTGAATGAACTCTGGAATATGGTGCTCGAGCCATATTATATACTGCAGATCTGCCTCGTGATCTTGGAGTCATAAAACCATTTTCAGGAACCGCAACATGGCCAGAAGATTTTGGAACAAGTGACATAACAGGTGATGCAGAAGGAAATAGTTGGTTGCCCAACACAGTTGACTCCTCTCTGAACGCCTGACTGCGCACGCCTAGCATTGACGGGGACACTTTTGAAGGCCTACTGCCCATGTAAGCTTTTGCAAGGTCTGCAGGTGAGGCAATATCCTCATCAAGGACCTATAGCCATTACAGCCACAAAAATGTGAAAACAGGGTCATCCAAACCACCGTTGCCGCTTTATAAAACACGATATTATTAGTTTCTAACTATTTTCCTGAAAAGAGATCAACAACACTACAAAATAGAACTTGTAACTAAGAAAACCATGAGAGAAATATGGTATTGGCAAGCATTCCTACAGTTGAACTCACAACAGGTGTCGAAATGACTTGATTTCCAATCCCATTCTCTTTGACTGGAGTAGCCAATGGTGCCTCCTTTCTGTTATGAAGCACCGAAGATTTTGAAGGGATTGCTTCATGGCTTTTCTGCTCATATCTGACAGGAATTTCAGCAGTTCTTGACTGCAAAAGTGCAGTTAATCGATCAATCTCTGACCTGTAAACCAACCAAAATTCATTTTATTTTTGGCATCAATAAAAAGTCCCACATAAAAGTTCATGATGACTGTATACTGCCTCAGCAAAAAATAATACAATAGAGGTACACAAATTGGGGTATTTAAGCTTTCAAAGCAATTGACATGTCAAAAGTTAATATATAAACATTATGAAAGATCTAATCTTTACAGGCAAAGAAGCCAGTGTAATACAATCAATTATCCCAAAAAAAAAAAACTCCATCACGAGCATGACTCATAATTTAATAAAGAATTTTCCATTTGAAGTCAATTCAAAATTGTACAGGAGTGACTTGCCTTGAAAATGTCTTTTGCTTCAGAATTTGCTCCACCTCACCAAGCCCACCATTATCAGAACTCTTATTAAGATCATCATGACCACCAATGGCTCCTTGAACACCTGCATGAACCTTTGTGGCATGTTTTTGCATGCAACAAAACAAAAGAAATATCAAACAGATTTCATTGTGCAGGTTAATATTCTAACACTATAGAACACACTCTAAAAAAAATCCTGCATATCATTGCAAAAAGAAAGGAAAAGTCAAAAAAGGATAAACAAGAAGATCATTGACAACTGATTGCGTAGAAGATTTTTAAAAAAAAGAATTTTCCACCAAAAAAATTATACCCATCTGTGCAGCAGTGACCTACATTTCTATATGTATCTCAGTGCAATAAATGCTGTAACAAAAACTTCTAAGCTTAAAGCTGCTCACTCAGTAGTAACAAAAGTATCAGTCGACAATTCTACTCTCGAATACTGCATATCAGTACATTGGAGATTGAAGCAGACAACATCCAATATGATCGTAACACACTAATCAACACCATTTCTTCAATTAATCCAGTCATTCAAAGAGAAAATTAAAAGTGCTATGCAAATGATTTTAGAAGCATACGTAAATGACACATGGAAAGCAATCTATTATAAAAGCTATATTTTAATTCAAAAGAAAAGGTAAGGAATAGCAACAGACACACAGAGTAAAGCAAACTTACTGTGGCAACTTGTTCTTGGTCCCTATTTGTTGCTTCAAAGTTTGCCTCTGTTAATATAACAAAATCATATGTGATTAAGATCCAATTAAATTGCTTCAAAAATGATTAAAAAAATACACATAAACCTAAACGAACAAACCACAAGTTCATTAGCAAGCCAGAAGTTTCCACAATAGCATTTATACAAACTGCTGCCAGCAGTAAATTTGAAAAATTCCCACCACATCAAGAAAGTAAATCTAATGCTTATTGGAAGGACATAACAACACCTAGACTTGTAGTTTCCTAAAATTAAATAAAACAAAAAAATTTTGTACATCACATATTACAATCTCAATGTACTAAAAAGGTAAGCTTAAAAATTCATTAAATGTAAAGACAGAGTAGGGAAAAAAACCTAACTTCTCGAATGAAACACTACAAGCAAGTAATTCCCGCTAATTATATTACAGCGAACAACAAGAGAAAGAAAAGAACACAATCCAATATCCCAAAAATTGAAAAAAGAGAACACTAACCTGGTTCCAGCGGTGGCGGTGGCGGCGGCGGCGGAGTCAGCCGCTTACGGAAGACAGAAGCGAAGAGACGGTGAGCGCTAGAAACAATGAGTCGGTGTGCTGGATCAACCAACTTCGACAACCAACCATTATTGTTGTTATTGATATTAACATTGGCAGTGGGGTTTCTCAGAGCCGTGGGAGGGCGATCGTACGGCGTCGTTTGAGTGGACCTCCGAAAGGGACGCTTTTTGAACTTGCCTCCGGCTCCGTAAGCGCTCTCTTCTCGCGCCGTCGCCATCAGAGAGGAGAGAGAAAAACTAGGGTTTGAGATTTTTTATTTTGGGGAAAAACAAAGCGAGGATTGCTAATTAGGGTTTTTATTGAAAAGAGTTTGATTTTGCTTTTGAAAAACCAATAAATATTTGAGAGAAAAAAAATAATATTTGAGAAAGAGCGCGGATCATCAGTGCGGGCCGCCTGCCTGGAGTGGTCGGGTAATGCGTATGATGTTTCCTATTAATGATGATAAAATAACCGAGCGGTGAGATTTTGGAGACTGATGGCAAATATAAGGCCATTAACCGCGCTGGTGATCCAGGCAAAGTGTATTTTGTTCGATTGTTTATTGCTCGATTACCACAAATATTAAAGACGGGCCATGCAAGTCCACGTGTCCCATGCATAGTGAGATTTCACAAATGTTAAAGATGGGCCATGCACGTCCACGTGTCTTTCAAATTTTTAATAAAAAAATTAAATATAAATATGTAATGATGAATAATGATCCACGGTAACTCTTGTGGTAGGCGACGGCGCTGTGTGAGGCAGTCTAATTAATTTATGATTAAATATTATTTATAAAAAATCAAATAATTTTGTCTCGTATCCAAGTGTCTAAATGCTCACGAAATCATCTTCTTGTAATGATGATTGTTTTTTTTTTTTTTAAAAAAAAACAATTAAACATCCTATATGTAACGCAGGACTTATGATTTAATTATATTTTAGTCTTATTTAAAAATTTTGATTATATCTAAAACTAAAAATGTTAAATAAAATAGTTGACCCTTTTTCATGTTTCGAGATTAAAAATAGTTAAACCTTGCAATAAAAATTGAGTTACAATGACTATATATTATCAAATGATTTATGTTTATAATTAACACATTAACCACGAACTAATAAAGTTAAGTATAAATTAACATGTGGCAATCAACAATCGTATAGGATACATACTTTGTATTTAATTTTATAAACATAGCATTATTGATCATGTTAGGGGAGTGTTTTCCCCATCAAGACACCCGGACAATGTATTTTATCAACACCTTTAATAGTGACCGTCAAATATATTATGGAGCAGAAGTTTATCTAACTTTATTTTTTTCTTTTTCAAATGCGGGTTGCTATTTTAACGATTTAATTAATATTATTTTATTATTTATATAAATCTACTTGCGGATTATAAGTATTTAAAATAAGGAGCCCTATTTTCAATCCATGATTTAACGCAACCAGGCAGTGCTATTGCAGCTCTCTAAATTGTTCTTCTCTTGCTAGAATAAGTGATCATTTTTTAACTTAAATAATTATTCTTTTTTCTTTTGAATTATGTGATATTGTTATGTTAGGAATGATATTACGTCACCCACTTTTGGTTTGCTTTAAAATGCTATATTCGTAGTGTATTTATTTGTGGGATTAGAGAATTAAAATATAAAACGGAAATTATGGATGGTGTTTACTTATTAAAATAAAAGGGAGAATAAAATAAAAGTGAGAATGAAAATGAAACATGTATGGTCCATATGTTTTTTAGATTAAGGAATGAGAACTTGATTTGACAATCAAAGTTTTATTCTTTAAACTCCTATTTTACCTCACATAAATTTTATATTTCTACTTTTGTCCTTAATTAAAATATAAGTGATGATACAATCACAGATTCTTGTACAAACTAAATTTGTATAAACTGATTTGGCATTAATTCATTGGTCATTGGTTGAAAGAAAATATAAAATAATGAAAACAAATCATGTGGACCAAGTGATATTTAATTCAATCAATTAAATAATACCACATCAGTTTGTATAAAATAAATTTGTATAAGAGTTTTTGCCTATATTATTACTCTTAAAATATTATTATATTATTGTTATTGTTATTATTGTTATTATTATGATTGTTCTTAATAATAATAATAATAATAATAATAATAACAATGAAAATAATAAGGGTTAATGTCACTTGAGTGATACATTTTTGGACAAATATTAAAAAGGTAATAGATTTTTAAAAAATAGACAGTGATATGATAAACCGTTAACTTTTCCGTTAATTTTAATGGAATTGGTTGTCTTTTGATGAAATTACATTTATACCCCTATGACTTTCTTTAAATATCACAATGATGTCCTTGGTTGCTTATTTATTTACAAGTATATCCCACACGAAAAAGGTAAAAAAACAAAAAATGATACCAAAATTCAACTCATACAAAAATAATGATACTAAAATAAATTTAACAACATATACATTTTAAAATAATTTTCATATTTAACAAAATATTTTAATACTTTACAATCTTATATTATATTAAAATAAATTTTATAATAAATAGAAACATATATAAAATAAATATATAAAAATTTAAATTATTTTCAATATTATATAAAAATAATTTTAATATTATTAATACATGATAAATTATTTTAATTTTTAAAAAATAGAAATTATTTTAAAATGTATATATTATTAAATTTATTTTAATATTATTATTTTGGTATAAGTTGAAAATTTTTTTCTCATTTTTTTCTTTTTCGTATGGGATGTAAATAAGTAAGCAACCAAGGACATCATCATAATATTTAAAGAAAGTCACAAAACCAAAAATGTAATTTCATTAAAAGTCACCAATTCCGTTAAAGTTAACGGTTTATCATCTCACTGCTTATTTTTTAAAAATCTATTATCTTTTTTATATTTGTTGAAAATTGTGTCACCCAAGTAACATTAACCCAAATAAAAATAATGATGATGATGATGGTGACGACGACGGCGATGATCACAATAATAATAATAATAATAATAATAATAATAATGTTACTAACATTATTATTATTAGGTGTGGATAAAAGATGGTGTCAGTTTGTCTTGATAGGAAAAGCACTAAATGTTAAGATTTCAATAATTTGATTCTCAACTATTACGTGTTATTGATATACTTGATTATGAGTTTCATAACTGCTTAAATAAATATTCTATCATAAATTAGATAAATGCCACATCAGTTAAAACCCTTAACTGTTAGGGATCTTTAGCATTTTTAACCGTTAGGAATCTCTAGCATTAGTCATAGGTTTTTTTTTTAAAAAAGATATCTTATAGAGGGTAATTCAGAAAATTTTCTTTGAGTTGGATGTGTAGCTGCTAGTTGCTAGGTTCTATGGAATTAGGGCAAGTTATGAAAGTTACTTGTTGCTTTGCACTTTCGTTCTGAGTACAATCTTTGAAGTATTTAAATTAAAATAAAAGAAAGCTAATCTAATTTAAGTAATTGAATAAATTATGTTTACCAAATGTGAATAACAATTTTCGTTTTTAGAATGTGTGATTTTGAAAATGACACCGGACCGTATACTCAAATTTAAAATACAACAAAATTAAGAACACCATTTTCGTACCAACTGAAAAAACAACAATCAATGCCGCCTTTCCTTAGACAACGAAGATAAAGAGCTTAATTCAATTAGAACCAATTTTTTCTCTCTTTTTTTAATACACTGATATATTAAAATTCGATTTCTATTGATATTTTTATAAAAAAAAAATCTATTGGGACTGCCCTTAAAATTTTATCCTCACGTAATAACAGAAAATATCAACTCCACCCCTAGTTTTGTTCAACTAGATTTAATAAAAAGAGGATGAAATGAAGATATGTATTGCATGAATGAAGCAAATTCATTGATTTGATGCTTACCACCACCCCCCCCCCCCCCCCCCCCCCCAAAAAAAAAAAAAAAAACAAAAACAAAAATCTTTAACGACAATCAACATCTTTAATCTGAACTTGAACGAAAGAGACAACTCGTTAAATAGATTTGTAATAACGTCATCAAACATTTGAGAAATCTAAACAAAGTCTTGTGTATGCTTCTGATCGCGGGCAGCCAAAACAAACAACATGTAATGCAACGTAAGTCTCATCACCGGAAGAAAAGAAAAAGAATATATAAGGATCAATTTGAGTTCTTCCTCCAGAAAGAATACATGTTGCCACTTGATAGCGCAAAACTTGTAGGAGATGAAAAATTGAACAAATTCGACTGGTGCATTTTTGGAAAGCCTAAAAGCTTCTCGCATAAGCAATTGTAAGTCCTCACTATACAATTTAGTTCTTCAAAAATTGACCAAGAACAGAAAGAGAAATCAACCACTGCCCTGCATCACTAAAGTTTTAGAGCCTCTCTAAACCCAATGCTGAAACTATGTTGCAAGCCCTTCTTAGGGGCAGGAACTGCAACAGTTCCTTTTTGCATCATGGCCACGAATTCATTGTAATCTATCCGTCCATCCTGCAAAATAGAAAGACATGATTGTTTACCATATTTTTTATAAAAACCATGAAGCCAGACCACTTCAAATGTCTTTAAAGATTTTATAGTTTGAAGATTTTATAGCGGTGATAACATGGCTTAAGCATAACCACTCTCGTGAACTTATCAATAGAAGGACCATAGTCAAAAGCTGACTGGACTTTCAATTACTCACTAGGAGATATAAATCAACCAAAAAGAATGACAACTGAACTTGAATCTTGGCCAAGTAACCAAACCAACTTTCTGTTGCTTTGTAGGTCTATTGGAGTGGGGCCGCATATCCAGAATTAGAGCACCAAGGGAATATTGGGTGATTCAACTTGTTCTTATCCATAATTCAGTAGCAATTTCCTATTGAGATGAGAAAAACCACTTACATTATCTTGATCAACTTCTCGGATCATTTCTTCCAGGCGAAAATCTTCTATGCCAAATTCCTCGCAAGCCTGTTGAAGCTCATCTGGAGTAATATAGCCACTACCATCTTTGTCAAAATAGGAAAAGGCAGCAAACAGATGATCCTCTCTCTCAATTTTATTTAGATGCATTGTTGCAGCTATGAACTCTCCATAATCAATTGTTCCACTATTATCTACGTCAGCCTGCAATTTAAGAACATGACACTTAAACCCATATCAATTATTTCATATTCTTATAACAAATTGAAACATAGAAAGAAAATTTTATCCAGTTATAATTTTAGATCCTTTGCCAACTTGCCGTAAATGTCCAAGAAAGGGATAGGCAAACAAAATTATAAAGTTTTATTAAAACCCTAGAATTTTTTTTAAATGGACATGAGATTAATATGCCGAAAGATTCATAAATACTGATTCTACATCCAAAGCACATTTTCAAACAAGCAGCAAGGACAAGGTGTAAGCATAGTTTACATAAGTTCTCAGATGAACCAAAAGATGTAATAAGTTAGCAGAACTAAATCCAGCCATTGACCGCAAAATCCTCATCTCCCATATACTTAGTACATGTCTGTAGCCATCATAACACAGATATTAAAAAGAGAAGAGACACCTTAAATTTAACTTTCTCAAACTAAAGAAAGATTTGCAATTTTGCATATATAATTCTGGAAAGAAATAACAGTTAATGTATGCCTAGAATATAGAACTTCTTTCTTCAGCTCTTAATTCAGTCATAAAATATGTAAAGATTGAAGCCAGACTTTTAAAAGTTCTGATATTTCTTATTTGCAGCACACTTTTATCTCAATAACAACCTAGACCACAAACTCTTCCCTTTGAGGGAATTTATGATTTGTTAAAGTCCATGATTTCCCACGGTTTTATTCAAAACTCTAGAAGGAATTTCATTGGCTTAAATATTAAAACCATGACTCTAGGGTGAGCAATCTATGTATTATACGGATGATGAAAAAGACAGCCCCCCGGCCCCCGGGGGGGAGGGGGGGGGGAGGGAAGAGAGAGAGGAGATCTCAGGTAAGTAAAGATTGGACAATACTAGACCTTATGACTCCTTAGTTGAAACTGGATGATGACACACTATAATCATATAAGCTTCATTTGATTTATGATTGTTATTCATTTTTAACATGACTTAGAATTAATTCTTTAAAAGGAATTCAATAATTTAATATACTCTGTTCATCCATTTTCCATTTTGTTATACACACTTATAATTATTACTGTTACCCATCTTTCTCACATTCATCTTCATCTTATTACTGTTAATGTCACACACACTTATAATTATTCACCGTCACCAGTGGTGTTTCACTATTTAAATGCCAACTCAAATATCTTCGAGAGAAGAAAACAGAAAAAAAAAAAAAATAAATAAAATAAAAAGGAAAATCTTATGTAAAAATTTGATTCAATGCTTACTGCTTGCATTAAATCATAAATTTCAGACTCCTTAAGGTTTGCTCCAACTCTTTTTAAACCAGCCTTAAGTTCTTCAAAGGTGATTTGACCGCTGTTGTCTGCATCTATCATCTTGAACATTTCTTTTAGACCAGCTATTTCTTCTTCGGATAGGCTTTCTGCAATAACCTGTTGGAGAAGAGGGAAAGAAATTCATCCTTTTTTAATCTAATAATCATATTTTCAACCTGAATGCTGTACTAAATACAGGCATGATTTAAGACATTCAAGTGTAGAAACATTTCAAAGATGATATCTTCACAGACAAGTGACTCACTAGAAGTGCCATTTTCTTGAGCTTATTCATAGCAGAAAATTGTTTCAAGCGACTAAGGACAGCAGAATCGAGAGGCTTGTCAGGAGCCACACCATCAACTTGTACCCAAGGGTGGCCTGCAAGAATTTTTTTACACATTACCAACAGAAAGATAAATACCAACATGAGACCAATTGACAAGTAAACCAATACTCCGTTTATATTACCTATACTCATTCATTAGGTAACATCTAAATAATGCTTACAAGTCACAATCAATGATTTTTGAACTCAAAAAACAAACACTCAACAGAAAAGAACTCACACAAAACTTCATGAGCAGTTAGCCGCCTTCTGGGGTCTCGAACAAGCATTTTCCGCACTAAATCTTTCGCACTCTCAGAAATATTGGGCCAAGGGTCTGATGAAAAATCAAGATCACCATGCAGGACCTGCTCGAATATCCCTTGCTCGTTTTCTGTGCAATACAAGTAGAAGAAGGAACAAAAGAAAGGGAAATCAGTTTCAATTAGTTGGCCATCGGTTATATCAGGATAAAAAATATTTCATATTTTAAACTAGGAAATAATTCTCACCTGCCCAAAAGGGAGGCACTCCACTTAACAGGATATAAAGGATCACACCAGCACTCCAAACATCTGCTTCTGGACCATAACGTTTTCGAAGAACTTCTGGGGCAACATAATACGGGCTGCCAACCACATCGTTAAACTTTTCGCCTGATCAAGAAAACCACAGATCTTAATCAAATTATGAGAGAGTCTATACTTCTTGTAGATCTATGACTGGCCAAACAATAGGGTAATGAAGTAAAATCATTGCAGCAATAGACGGCTAACACAAGCAATAGATCCTGGATATGAAGCAATGATAAAAGAAACCCATGGTTAAAACCAACTAGATGGGCAACTAAAAATTCATTGTCTTCCTCTTTTCAACATTGCTCATTTAATAAGCAGGAAACTGTTGTGGTAACTGTCTATTTGAAGCTTATTATTATCTCCCTTATTAAGGTTTGGGAATCAATTTCATGTCCAGATCATGCAAGTTTGGACATAAAATGCAATGTGAAATGATTATATGTGTTTTACGTAAGGTTTGTATAATGAATGCTTTTCTAATATGGTACAGGCAATACAAATTTGATTGCAGGTAAAGCAAGTTAATGACTTAAAAAATGGCAAATGAAAAAGACATTGAGAACAAAAGTGCAATTATTTAGTTTTACAGAACAACAACAGTTGTTATATACCTGGTTTAAAGAATACTGATAACCCAAAGTCAATTGTCTTGAGAAGTGAATCCTCATCTTGACTGATAAAAAGAAAATTCTCAGGCTTAAGGTCACGATGCATAACCCCCAATGAATGACAAGCTTCCACGACCCCCACGATAGTCCTTGTAAGCTCAGCAGCTTTTCTCTCTGTATAATGCCCTCGCTGGATAATCCTATCAAAGAGCTCACCACCTGCGCATAATTCCATAACAACATGAACTGCCACTGCATCCTCAAAAGCCCCTTTGATAGATACAACATTTGGATGCCCTGCCAAGTGGTGCATTATTTGAACTTCCCTTCGTACATCCTCTACATCCTCATCAGTTATTAATTTTCTCTTCGCAATTGATTTACAGGCATACTCTTTCCCAGTCCCCTTTTCCACACAAAGGAATGTTGTCCCGAACTGGCCTTGTCCTAGTTTCCTACCGAATTTGAAAAATTCCTTAAAATTTCCAGTTCTCGTCTGTAAAACTGATCCAGTCCTGAGTCCAGCACTAGATACCCTCTTCATTTCTGGGGATTTCTTGGGTTTTGTGGCATGTTCTGGTTTAGCTTCAGGTTTAGTTTCTGGCTTAGTTTCTGGTTTAGGCATCGTCAACTGTTCTGGTGGTTTATTTTGAACCGGCAAGGGCAATTCAGGTTCTTTCGATGTTGCCTCAGTCACAGTTTCTTCATCAGTACGTGTATGATTAGAAACTGACTCATCAGTTGCTCGGGGCCGCCACATTGCAGCCGAAACCGATTGAAGAAAACCATTCTTGGAAATAGCTGGTCCTACACAAGTATTCCCCATTTGATCCACCCTCAATATTTCCTAAACAATTCCACTAATTTTCTGCATCAAGATCTAATTCTACACCACTTTTCACAGAACTTGGAACAGAACAAACCCTTATATTTTACTGAAAATTTTGGAAAACTATTAAGCTTGAAAACTTCAAAGCTTCAATTGCAGCTAATACAATAAATAAGAATTTATTCAGAAATCCAAGAAATAGTGTAAAATTTCACCAATTTTTTGTAATAACAATAGAGTGTAGCATTTACTCACCCAAATATGACAAGAATTATCAACTTAGCAGATATAATTACCATGCAGACAATATGTATTCAACAAAATACAATAACCCAAAAAAGTCAACTTAGATTAACAATCAGTGACTAAATCAATCTTACTAATTCAACATCAATACCAATCAAAGATTAACAAAGTCCCTCAAATTCTAAAGTTCTCCAAATCTAAACACTCAGTACAAAAAAATAATAATACAGCAACTAATACTACCAATTAAAGCTGCATGAAGCATCAGAGCTCAGCAAAATAGAACATCTCAACTAGAAAGGGAAAACTAAGAATACCCAGATGCATGAGTAAAATGAAGAAACATAAAGAGATCTTGAAACAAGAAAAAGGGTATTGGTTTACCAGGTCTCTTTGACTTGGTTGAAAACCTGACAAGAAAGAGAAGAAACTTGTTTGGCTTTATGCCCGTGTCTGTATTTGTTTGGCAAAGTCATGGCTTTGTTTTATTGTTTATATCTAAAACACACTGCTAGTGGAGGCTTCAACTTTTATTAGCATTTGGGTCCCTAAATTTTATCAAAATCATTAAAAATTCGGATATAGTTTATGCTTCGTCATACAGATCCATTAACCAAATCCCATTAATAAAATTATTGATTTGACCACACAATTTCCGATAATTTTCATCAATAAGTCTCGTATGAATGATGATGAACGTAAGCTAATTTTAAGAAAATAATACCAAATATTAGATGATAGGTTTGTCTTTATATGTGATTTTATTTAAATATATTAATATAGAGGACTTACACATAAATAATGTTATATGTATTTTATATTAGGAAATATTTTCTCAATCATTTTATTTTATTGAAACAACAAATAGCCATTAAAATTTCCTAACCTCTCTAAATCATAATAGTTTGGTTTTCTATAAATGAACTACTTTGCCATTAGTTTCATCAACTATTATTTTTTAATGTGGTTAATAAAGTCAATAGAAAAATGGTTGATTCATAAAAAATTGAAAGCTTATGTATTATAGGGATATTGACAGAAACTTTTAATGACTTTGTAATTTTGATAAAGAAGATGTGGCTGATGAGTAATTTTTCTTTTCCATTTATGTATGTATTTGGATAGTTTTAAGAGCGAAAGAGATAAACGCGTTAGTTGGCAATTTGGTCCACTTGTATGCACAAATTCCCGTAGTTTTCGGTTGATTTATGCCCCCACACACTTATTGGTCTTTTTCATGCATTAATTATTATTATTATTATTATTATTATTTAAGGGTGATTATGTTAAAAAATTCCAATATTAATAGTTTGACACAGTCTAACTCTGGCGTAACGTGTTGTTTTTTTTTTTTTTCTTAAAATCAGTATGAATTTTTTTAAGTTTGAATAGGTTTAAATATAAATATTTAAATAATAAGTTTATTTTTTTAATATTTGAATATAAGTGGTGTCTTGTTTATTTTATAAATAAAAATATTTAAATATAATTATTTAATATTTATGTCATTGCAAATCAAAATAAAAAAAAGGTTAGATTTTATAGTTTAGGAAATAAATATATTCTTTAGAGATATTTTTGAAATAGAATATTTATTTATTATTTTAAAATATAATATTTACTTCTCATTCAGACCTCTTTTCATATACAAGTTACAAAAGTTTATTTTTTTTTAGGTGTAAATATTTGAAAACCAGACATGAGTTGCAAAAAAGAAAAAGCAAATTTTAGAAAAGGTCTAAAATTAATAAAATTTCAGACTTCATGCAATTAAAAAAACAACTCCTTAGAATAATTTTGATAAAATTACTTGATAATTATAGTTACTCATAGAAAAATCATTGAAAATTAAACAATTTTAATATTATATATATATAATTTACAAATGAGGTATATGAACCCGTACAAATACTCAATCGAAGCCTAAAGAAATACACAACTACACAAATGAAGTTTAACATAGAAAATCAAAGAAATAAACAAGGAGGAGCAAGGAACTGCCGAGTAAGATGATCAAACAAATTAATTTCTTAAGAAAATTCTAACCAAAAAAAAAAAAAAGAGCTTTTTTAAATCTATTAAAACTGCTCTTACGAACTAATATTTTTAGAAAACACTTGCTGATAATGTTGGATTTTTAGTCCAGCATTGTTGGATCTTTAATCCAACGTTAGGTTTATATGTGAATAATTATATATTGCAGACTGTCAAATAAGACTAGGCCCAATTAAAAGTGATCTAATTAGGTTTTTTTGGTTTTATGGGCTTTAATATATCTAATAGGGTGTGAACCTTTAATGTGTAGAGACCTAATGATATTATAATTTTATGATGGGCAGAATTAGGAATACCTAATGACAACAGGAAAATGTTATCTATATAAGTGGTCATGGTCTCCAGGTCACACGTAATCTTTCCATCTTTACTGACATTCCATCATCAGAGAGAGAGAGCAGTGAGAAACTTAAAGGACTCTCTAGAAGAACGTGTTGATTTGGAATGCCAACCACACAACTCTAGAGAGGAATTCAGCATTATGGATTCATTATGCTGTCCATAATAATTTATTATTGGTTCTTAGTGATACAACATGAATTTCCTAGGGATATAGGGATGGGTTTTCACCAAAGGGTTTTGTCGTAGCAAGTGGTATTCAGAGGCTCTGCAGTGCTGAATCATTGAGAATCAAATTTAATTTTGATTAATGATTAAACTCTTTGGTGTATCTCGAATTAATAAATACCAGAATACATTGAAAGTATTGAATTTGACAACAAATTTTTGTGGTTGTTTCTTGACATTAACAAAATATTTTAGCCATCTGGCCTATTTATTTTTTTTCAACATTCGGCTTTAACAAAAAAAAAAGGTTC
This sequence comes from Murraya paniculata, assembly GCA_030449075.1. Lineage (NCBI taxonomy): Eukaryota > Viridiplantae > Streptophyta > Magnoliopsida > Sapindales > Rutaceae > Murraya > Murraya paniculata. The sequence goes on along the minus strand of JAEVFN010000111.1, from coordinate 2,192 downwards.
GGTTTATATTGTTTTAGCCACCAGTAGCTACTGCCGACCAGGCCAGCGTTTTTGTGCACATCAAGCAGCGCCAGGGCCACCAGGCGTGGTGATTAAGAAGAACACAGTGGCAGAAGCCGCCCGCAATCAAAGAACATAAGAAAAAAAAACATAAGACGGCCGCATATCGCGGTAAGAGGTGCGGCCATCGAAAGGTTAAAGGGTTAGGGTTTTCAAATTTGAGCCAGTGAACCAAACCGATCTAATTTAAAACCAGTCAATGGTCTGAATCGGTCAAAGTTTGACCGTCAACAATTGATCATTGACCGTTGATCGGTCAAACTTTGACTTTGACCTGAATTTTTTTTATTTTTTGGTCTAATTTTTAAATTCAAATATTGATATATTTATATGTATCTTGAGGTGAATTAATTGAAGTAACATGTCACCAAAGTGGCCTCTCTTGTGGAAATTAATTTATTTTGAAATATAAAGAGTTTTGTACATGTAATTTCTGTGAATATTGATCAGCCCAAAGGAATGTCCATATTTAATAGAATTACATATGCACCTGTGGTAATAAACACGTGATGATTATTCAATTTTACATGTGAATAATAAATTGGACCCAAAGGAAGATTTATTGTTTGACATGTTCTTATTATCAGTGTTTGATTACTACACCAAGATATCACTTACAAGTTAATATTTTGCCCAAAGATGAAATATTAATTGAGTGTCCGGTATCTTGAGATGGGAATTACCTTTATTTGAATTTATTTTTGTTTTAAGACTAATATGAGCTTGTTCTGTTTGTTTGTTGTTCTCTTCACTTATGTCAGCTGCTAATATTACTGCCAACTCAATTCTATTCCTATGCTAAATGGCTCTAACTTCAAATCATGGCACGAGAACCTCTCAATAGTTCTTGCAGTCATGGATCTTGACCTTGCGTTAAGAGTTATTCTCCCCCCACCTCTTACGGATGAGAGTACCCCTGATGATAAAGGGAAATAGAAAGGTGGGAGAGATTAAATCGCATGTGCATTATGATCATGAAGGAAAGGCATTCCGAAGCATTCAGGGGCTCATAACGGAAAAAGCAACTATCGCTAAGGGAGTTTCTTGTACAGATTGAACAAGGTTTGTCAAGAACGAAAGGCTGAAATTGGTACTCTTGACAAGCCTAATTTTAATGAGGTATACAGGTAAAGACAATTAGGAAGCACATCATGGAGATGTCTCATCTGCTTCTAAGTTCAGAGTACTAAAGCTTGAACTCTCTAAGGACTTGCTATGCATTGGGTTTTAATATCCTTACCACAAGTTTAACCAATTAAGTTGAGCTATATTGTCAGAAAAAGACTTTGTCTCTAAGGAAGCTGCAGATATACTCCCCAAAAGAAACAACAAAGGAAACCTGGTGATCAGGAAGGTACTAGTTGTTTCTTTTGTGGGGCTGAAGGGCATAAGAAGAAGCATTGCACTAATTACCACACATGGCGTGCTAAGAAGGTATGCTTCTTAGTTTGGTTTGTTCTGAGGTTAATTTAACTTCGGTACGTAGACACACATGGTGGATAGATTCTATGCAACCACTCACACAGTGTGTTCTATTCGGGTTGCCTAATTGCCGAAAACCCAGTGATGGTGAGAGATATATCTATGTGGGCGATGGCAAAACAGTTGAAGTTGAAGCAATTAGAAGTTTTAGATTATTGTTAAAAACCGAATTTTATTTGGATCTTAATAAAACATTTGTTGTTCTACCTTTTCGACGGAATTTGATTTCTATTTCCGCTTTAGACAAATCTAGTTATTCTTGTTCATTTGGGAATGGAAAATTTAGTTTGTTTCATGATTCAAAATTAGTTGGTTCTGGTTATTTGTCGGGTAATGATAATCTATATGCTTGATACGATTGCTTCATTTAATGAATCCATGCAATTAAGTACTCGAGGTTTAAAGAGAAAATTAATATCAATGAGAATTCGGCTGTGTTATGGCACAGGAGATTAGGTCTATCTCGCAGTGGAAATAGAGAGACTTGGTTAGACGAATTCTTGACCCCTTAGATTTCACATATTATGATATCTGTGTTAACTGTATCAAGGGAAACAAACCAATAAAAGGAGATTTGAAGCCAATAGGACTTTGAACGTCTTAGAATTCATACGTACTACATTTATGGGCCATTCCCTGTAGCAGTTTGG